>ML677352.1:42716544-42745002 GCA_007922305.1 Dermatemys mawii | reverse complement strand
GGGGATCAGAGCTGTTGGATAGGGTGTGGGAATCCCAGGGGGCCTGTCAGGGGGCAGGGGTGTGGCTGGGGGATGGGAAAGTCAGGGGACAGGGAGCAGGGGGGTTGGATAGGGGGTGGGATCCTGGGCGGTGATTACAGGGGTGGAGGGTGTCTGGAGGGAGTGGTTAGGGGACAAGGAGCAGGGGTGCTTAGATAGGGATGGGGTCTTGGGAGGGGTGGTTGGGGGGGTGTCTCTAGATGGGCGATGAGGGGGCAAGGAGCAAGGGGGCTCTATGGGTCAGGGGTTCTGAGTTCAGTCAGTGGGTGGTAAGTGGGTGGGGGTCAGGGCCAGGCTGTTTGGGGAGGCACAGACTTCCCTACCTGGCCCTCCACACCATATTGAACCCTGATGTGGCCCTCAGGCCAAAAAGTTTGCCCACCCCTGCATAACAGGGGCCAGAGAATCTAGTACAATAATTTCTTCACTGAGTCTGTAATTTATTTAAGCTATAGCATAATATATAATATAACATTTTCTAAAGTGCTTTTTAGGGCTTGGAGGCCAAAATGACATGCATTCTTAGGCACTCTTTCTCTCCCTCCCTGTATTTATATGACCTTTTGTCACTGTTGTATGTGAGCATCTAATGACATTGGCAGATTTCATCAGAGAGAAAACCAAAGCCCTCTGTAAATTTTTCAAGCTATACAATAACATTAAAATAAACAGGAACATTCATTTGTCTGCATCATAAATATAGAGATGGGCCCAGGTCCAAAGCCCCCATCTAGATACACCTAAACTTTGGGTGGATAAGGAACTAGATTTGAACCCAAACGTTCTGTTGTTCTCCCTAATGGGCCAAGACAAAATCCTGAATCCAAACAGCAGTGAAATTTGGGGAAGTTCAAATCAGAACTCCGCAATCCAGGACATCTCTAATTACATATATTGTCTCATTAAATGTATTAGTTATTAAAAATTCCTAGTTACCTCATCAGCACTCTACAAGAGTTGTCCCATACAATACATAACAGATGTTTGTTTAAGGCAGTCTGCAGTCATTCCATGAGGCTCTTTCCCCAATATACACATACCCTTGAACTTTCATACCTTGTATTCTGCTTGCGGCTCAAGGGATCTCATTTTAATGATCCTATATTGCTTGGTAATTTGCTGCAGTCGTCTTGTGTCCACTTTCTATGACCTCATCTCATAGATTTTTTCTGTCTTGTTTCATTATGAATTGATCCAGGTAAGTCATGTACCAGAACCGTCCTCTCATTGTTTGGTGAATATTTGCATCACTGTCCTGCTGAGTCGTATTGAGCTGTGGTGATGCCCCCACACGGATAATACAGGGTTTGGAGAGCAAATTCCATTTTACCTTTCCTTTCCCTCTATCTATACTACTTGGATCTGGGACCAGGGTCAAATGGGACCTCAAAAGAACAATGAGCCAATCTGCAGCTGGTAGCATGGTGCAAAACTGGTAGGAGCCACTTACAGGAGCAAGGAAACAGGCAAAGATGCTACAATGAATGATGAGTGTGATAAGCAGCAATAAGAACTCATTTGGCTGGCATGCATGGCACACGATACCAGGCAGTGTGGAAATGGGTATAGGTGACAGATTACCTTGGGAAAGGTGTATTTTTTGTGGAGTTAATATAGTCAAGCTACTACTGGCAAAGCATCAGGAGAGACTCAGGATTCCATCAAGTAACATCACTCATATTGCTCATCTCCTAGAGACTTTCCTAGAATAAAAAAATTGCAATATGTCATGGACCAGCAAGACTTTGCTGATACCAGAAGGCCGAACTTAACAGAAGGGCTGGCATTCACCCGTTGTGCTACAAGGGCTGTATAGTTTCCTTGTAAAGAACTCTGACTCTTGTTGCAAAGATAGAGGAATTTTTCAGAAGCTGCATATGCATGCAAATCAAGGGTGCAGGCAAATAAAGATAGTCTGCAAAGTTTCAGCATCCACATTACATTTGATTCTAGTGGATTATCTCTGTCCCATGCCCCTCCACTAACCCATCTCCACCAGGTGAGAAATGAGTTCTTAACTTGAATTTCTATGCTAATTAAGAATCACAAGGTAAGACCTGTCTGATTCTGAATTCACTCCCATCAGTTTTATACAGGTGTGACTCCCCTGGAGTTATTTCTGATTTACACCAGTGTAAGTAAGAGGAGAATCGGGCCCATTATTTCCAAGATCTACATTTGACATTTCTTAGAGACAAAGGTGGAGGCCTTGTGCTTTAAAGAATTCCCGCTGCTCTGTGCTTCATGTTGCATTGCACATATTGTACCTGCTGTGCAGGCCAGGAACTCCTTAAATATCTGGCAGACTTCCCCCATTGTACAGCCCTGTATATAGGGACACTATATAAATTATAGAGATGATCAAAAATGGAATTTCTTTCCCTAGGGAAATTCCAAAATGTTGACATTTGTGTCCCAATTTGGGATGAATATAAAGTCCAAATATCAAAGCTTTTTACAGAACAAAATGTTCCATTCTGAAAAATCTCAACTGGGAAACATCAAAATGTTGGGAGTCCCATGATGCTCTTTGCCAGCTCATTCACAGGGTAAGATCTTAGTGCATCATGGGAGATGTAGTCCGGCTGAGGAGAAGGACCCATAGCACGGAATTGAGGGCATGAAGGAGCTATGTCTACAAGTCCCATGAGGCTCAGCAACAGCTCAAGCAGAGGCAGAAATTAATGTTCACCTGAAACATTTTGTTTAAATTTTCCTGACAGAAAATTTCCCCAAAATTGATTTTCCACCACAGAAAATGTTAGTCAACGAAAATCTATTTCCTGAAAAGAAAATGCTTTGTTCAAAATTTTTCAAAATGCCCAAATAAAAAACAGTGATAGAAACTGCTGCAGTAATGAAGTAACTCAGGGAGAAGCATAGCTGGAACAAGGATTTTTGTATTCTCAGTGACAGAAGCAGGGGTGTAGTGGCTTTATTCTGCCCCACTGAAACTGACTTTTATACCAATTAACTCCACTGACTATATCTCCAGTTGTCCATAGATCCTACCAGGTAATATCAGGGAGACAAAACTTGAATTTATAATATTAAAAACAAGCTTGGAATTAATAGTAATTAATAATAATTTCAGTCCTTCTGTAGTCATCATAAATCAGCCAAAAAAGAGGCACAAATCTATTGTTTCTTTTGCTGGTCATCTTTTAGTAAGGAATAAGCAACTTGGCTCATAGATTTTGAGGCCAGAAGGGGTTATTAGATCACTGGTATGACCTCCTATATACCACAGGCTGTAGAATTTCACCCAGGTACCCATATATAAAGCCCAATAACTTGAGTTTGACTACAGCATATACGCATAGATACTTACCTGGTGTGGATACTTTGCCCAAAAGTCCACCTCATCCTAAACATGAACCTTTTTTAGCCATTATTGTTCGCTTTTGCTCCTTATTCCACTTCCTGGTTCAAATCCGGGGTGGTGGGTGGAAGTGCTGGAATAACTATCTGGACAGTTGTTCATAGAATATCAGGGTTGGTCATTTAGTCCAACC
The DNA here is from genome assembly GCA_007922305.1 of Dermatemys mawii. Taxonomy (NCBI): domain Eukaryota; kingdom Metazoa; phylum Chordata; order Testudines; family Dermatemydidae; genus Dermatemys; species Dermatemys mawii. The sequence goes on along the minus strand of ML677352.1, from coordinate 42,741,448 downwards.
CCCTGCTCAAAACAAGACCAATTCCCAACTAAATCATCCCAGCAAGGGCTCTCTTGAGCCTGACCTTAAACTTCTAAGGAAGGAGATTCACCACCTCCCTAGGTAACCCATTCCAGTGCTTCACCACTCTCCTAGTGAAAACGTTTTTTCCTAGTATCCAACCTAAACCTCCCCATTGCAATTTGAGACCATTAATCCTTGTTCTGTCATTTGTGACCATTGAGAACAGTCTAGATCCATCCTCTCTGGAACTCCTTTCAGGTAGTTGAAAGCAGCTATCAAATAAGAACATAAGAATGTCTATACAGAGTCAGACCAAAGGTCCATCCAGCCCAGTATGCTGTCTACTGACAGTGGCCAATGCCAGGTGCCCCAGCGTGAGTGAACCTAACAGGTAATGATCAAGTGATCTCTCTCTCTCTCTCTCACCATCCTCTGACAAACAGAGGCCAGGGACACCATCCTGACTAATAGCCACTAATGGACCTAACCTCCATTAATTTATCCAGTTCTCTTTTAAACCCTGTTATAGTCCTAGCCTTCACAACCTCTTTAGGCAAGGACTTCCACAGGTTGACTGTGTGCTATGTGAAGAAGAGCATCCTTTTATTTGCTTTAAACCTGCTGCCCATTAATTTCATTTGGTGTCCCCTAGTTCTTATATTATGAGAACAAGTAAATAACTTTTCCTTATTCACTTTCTCCATGCCACTCATGATTTTATATATCTCTATCATATCCCCCCTTAGTCTCCGCTTTTCCAAGCTGAAAAATTCTAGAGCGCCCCCCCTTCTTCTCTTCTGCAGACTAAACAATCCCAGTTCCCTCAGCCTCTCCTCATAAGTCATGTGCTTCAGCCCCCTGATCACTTTTGTTGCCTTCCGCTGGACTGTTTCCAATTGTTCCACATCCTTCTTGTAGTGTGGGGCCCAAAACTGGACACAGTATTCCAGATGAGGCCTCACCAATGTTGAATAGAGAGGAATGATCATATCCTTTGATCTGCTGGCAGTGCCCCTACTTATACAGCCCAAAATGCTGTTAGCCTCTTGGCAACAAGGGCACAGTGTTGACTCATATCCAGCTTCTGGCCCACTATAACCCCTAGGTCCTTTTCTGCAGAACTGCTGCCTAGCCATTTGGTCCCTAGTCTGTAGCAGTGCACAGAATTCTCCCATCCTAAATGCAGGACTCTGCACTTGTCCTTGTTGAACCTCCTCAGATTTCTTTTGGCCCAGTCCTCTAATGAGTCTAGGTCCCTCAATATCCTGCCCGTACCCTCCAGTGTATCTACCGCTCCTCTCAGTTTAGTGTCAACTGCAAACTTGCTGAGGATGCAATCCACACCATCCTCCAGATCACTAATGTTCTCCTAGTACTGCCAGCCTCACTAAAAGCACCAAAAAAAGAAGGCCTGTTCTCATGACACTTCTAATCCAGCTTTGCAGTCCCAAGATTTGCGGAGAAGATTTCAGATAAGCATCTGAAGCTTGTGTTGGGTGGGCAAAGCAAACCACGCTCTAACCTATCTGAGACATGCCTGTGAATCGCCTGCTAAGAGGAATTTCCAAGTCTGGAGCGATGTATGATCATGAGAGCTTTCCAAGAAACAAATATAGGAATAAACATTTACCTTATTTGTCCAACTCTCCAAACTGAGAGTTGTGCAGAAACAATTATCCTTCTCTTTTAAGCGGTATTTATTTTGAGACTTATCTGGCAAGAGAAAGCAGCCCCAGATTTAAGTAATGTACACCTCTTGTCGAGTGAGTAAGGGGGACCTTATAAATGTTAACAGCATACTCTAGGTATTTTTGTGCTCCATTAGGTCCAGAACTCCACATTGGTGTTCAGAAGTGTTTGGGATCATAATAGGTGGCAAAATCTGTTGCTTACAGTGCCAGATAAGAGTTTTTCAATCTTCTTTTGGGGTTTGTATTATTGAAATGGTTGCTAATGGCCCAGATGGAAATAACATTCAGACCACAATTTAAAGACCTGGTTGGTGGTTTTTCTTCTAGAGTTGGATACACTTGGCAGCGACCAGTTTTCCCACCAATTTAAGTTTTTGAACAGTTGATTTTAATAAAAGAAAAATAACTTTGAGCAAACAAGAAAACCATGTCCTCCAATGTTTTCCAAAGTCAACCAACTTCCTGGGAAGGCCCTTAACGTCAGTTCTATTTTGCCTATAGCCCTGGTTGCCATGTTTTATTTATTATATTCCCTCTTTGAAAAAATCATGCATGGTAATGATAAACTGGAGGCGCCTGTAACTTAATATCTCTGTATTTCAAAACTACACATAGCTGGTGTAAATCAGCATTATCCCACTTCTCACCAGTTGAGGATCTGGGCCATGTTTTTTCTCGTTAGTTTAGTTTAGTTTAGTTAGTGGTATTATAGTAGTTTTTAGAAGCCTCTAACCAAGATCAGGGGTTGGTGTGTAACAGTACCTGCTACGACGACTTTACAATGTAAAGGGACAAGACAGACAAAGGAAATATTACTATCCCCATTTTACTGACGGGGAACAGAAGCACAGAGAGATTTAGGGCTTGTCTATAGAGCCTTGGTCCACACTAGCCAGGATATAAATTCTAATGCACACCAGTGCGTTGCACAGTTATTGACCCATGTAGACCCTGTGGCATGCACTAAAAGTTCCCTAGTACCATTGATAGTCTTTTTTCAAACCATATCATATTAAAATGCACTAGGGAACTTTTAGTGCATAGCAACAGGATGCCCACGGACCAGAATTTACAAACCAGCTGATGCTGACAAAGGCACAGCTTAAACAAGCCCAAAGTAACTTGCTCAGGGTTATATAGGGAGTTTGTGTCAGAGCCGAGACCTGAATCCAGGTCTCCTGAGTCCCAGTGCAGGGTTTTAGCCCCAAGACTGCCCTCAAAAATGACAATCACAGCCCACAGCATAACAGTCAGAATCTGGGACCAGCCGACCACTGAACTTTCACTCTAATTCTGAACCAAATATTTCCCTGTTTTAAACTTCTAAAAGTTTGGTTCATTTGTTTACTCTCAGTATTTTCCACTTTTTACTTCCAACAGAAACCAAAACCAGAAGGTCTAAAATATCATTAAAAAATCTGCTCTGGCTGGATCTGAACCCTCACAGAGGGGCCTGTTCTCATGAGACTTTCAGCTCAGGGGGTTGAGCTAAGTAGTGAGTTGTTCTGTTATTTGTATAGAAGCTCCAACACTTTGAAGTTGAACCATCCCTGTAAAACCTGCAGGGAAGTGGGGTGGTGTCCACTAGCCTTTCATGTCTAAGGTAAGAACAAGCAATATATTATATAGGAGCAGAATTGTGTACGCACAGCAGAATTTCTCAAAGTGTTGTTTATTCAGGGGCTTCTGCAGTATCCATCACCTTTGCAACCTAACACAAAATAGTGAATAGACCACAAGGATGATGTGGTCTATATTTTATTCCTTTTCCTCCAGTAGGCTCACACCTTCAACTGACAAGGCTGCGATTAACTAGAAGCCAGATTTAATTGGTTAGTGTTCCATCATGCCCTAAAGATGGACAGGTGTTGGCTTTAGCGTACAGAGAGGCAGTAAGTTCCAGATTTGAACTGAGAAGGGTCTGCTGCACCAGAAAATTTGTACTCTGCAGCCATTGCACGTCAGCAGATATTTAATTGGATCACAAGATGGCATCTCATGATGGGCTCCACTGATGCAAGACGTGGTCACTGGGAAGTGGGTCTATTGGATTTGGAACCCCAGTGATGGCTGTCTTCCCGTCTCGATCAACGCCAGCCCTGGCAAGCCATTTTACAAGTCTCCCCACATGAAAGGGATCCCTATTTTCTCACTGTCCAGGATACATGAACCACCACACAAGGGCTGCGAGTACCTCTTTGGCCCTCTCAGCAGGGACTGACTGGGAGTGCTGGGGGGAGCTTTCATTGCATTTCCTCATGCTGGAGCTGTTCTATAAATAAGCTGGCCTGTCAATCCAGCACCTTTCCTGAGCCTTAAATTCCATATAAACCCTTTACGTTAAAAGATACGTCCCGGACATGTAGTGCAGGCTGTTTAACATACAGGGTACTAAATTGACATCAAATGTTATTAAACACTTTACAATGTAACGTGATGCCAAATACCTTCCATTTAAATGAACTGCCCTTTGTGTTATTCCAAACAATTAAACCGGGTTATATTTTTAATCTGACATTGTAGCTGATGCAAAGGTCTGTTTTAAGTATTTAAATCTTTTGATCCTCCAGTTAAAACCAAGAGCTGACTGGGTTGTTTCATCTAGTTGCACTCCCTGTTACAAGTGTGGTGACTGTCAGAGGATTTGCGCTTTCCATTTTGTTCCTCCCTGGTGCGTGTGTGACAAGCTGTGTGCGAATCACTTTATTACCATGTCCCTACAACTAAAGACAAGCCTGATCTCATGTCTAGGCCTAGATTTCAAATACTTTCATTGTTGAGAATATTCAGAGTCATGCCCATTCACCACACAGTTTGGCTGCTTTATATCCATCGGCCAGATCCTCTGCTAAAGTAAGTCACTGTCACACAGGGTATAGAATTCATTAGGGTTTCTGGAGAGCTGTCACGAAGAGAGAAAGGAGTGCACATCAGGACTGATCCTGGATTAAAGCTGGAGATTATGCCTTGCAGTTGAACTGTGAACAGCGACAGCTGAAGTGATCGAGTGGTCAATAAAATATGAAAGCTGTTGACATTAGGATCACAATTTATAGCCAAGTTCCTGACGGCCAGGGGAGGAGCCGACGCAAGTTGCTTTTCACATCTGTGGCAAGCAGGGGTCAGGTTCACAGGGGGAATTTATTTACTGAAACTTCTCATTGCTGTACTTATAAATCTGCAGCGTATCATTAACCTGGGAGCTGTGAACAAAGGCTGTCTTTTCCCAAAGATAGTAATTTGAGGCAGTGGTGGGGGTGGGGGTTTAAATCAATTTGGAAGGCGAGCGATCCAACCAAGCTGGAAAAGAAAACAATGACTCTTGGAACTGCCGGGCATGTTACTGGAGAGACAATGCCTCTACAATCAACCACGGTGTTGGCTCATAAACTCTATTTATGCAGGTGGAACACAATCCTTGCCATTGGAAATAGTGCGAGCTCATTGTATTACATCCTTTCCCGCTGTTGGCATCCCGTTTAAACATGCCGAATGCAAACGGGATGCCTGCTATTCATTTGCAGACCCCTCGTGATAATGGCAACCGTAATGGTATCATTTATGCAGAATAGACTAAGAGGCGCTGCAGCGTGGAGTTAACTGCATGAAATATTGAAACTAGAAGAGAAGGTAACAAAGCCCAATATCTTTGCCGCCTTATTTCACTGGGCCTATGTAATTGCCGATGTCCATGGAGAGAGAGGAATCAGTGAGGAGCAGCATAGGGCTCAAATGGACTTTGACTTTGCTGGAAGAGAGAACCAGAGTGGATGTAGAAATATTGGGTCAAATCAATTATTCCCTGGGAGTCAAAGGAGTTACATTGGGGATGAATTTTGACCCATTCACTTTTCTGTACATGGGATGGAACTATTTAGGAAAGTGTTGACATTAACATTTAGTTGTTTGTTATTCATTGTTTGGAGCTACCAATGTACTCAGGGTATCTTAAAACAGAGAAACAAAGATGGCAGCTGCAGCAAAGGGCGTCTGCTCCAAGGTTTTTGTTGTTAACGTTATTTTAGTGCCTATGTGCCAGGCATGGTACAGAGCCAAAGAGTGAGACAATCTCTGCCCCAAAGAACTTATTGTCTAAATAGACAAAGGGAGGGAGGAGAAACAGTCCCAATGTCACAGGCAGTCTGGGATTAGAATCCAGGACTCCTGAGTCCCACACCAAAGGCCTCATCACCAGACCACATGATCTCCCTTACCTAGACTTTTGCCTCAAATTTCTCACAGTTGCCAACATCACTGCAGCTCCCTCAGTTTACCAAGAGAGAGAGAGAGATTGGTGATGGCCCCTGGCATATTTACCACCAGCATGTTTAGACCTTCTCTGAGTAAGGTTGGACAATATGATGGTAGCAGTTGCAGGAGACTGGTCTATCCTAGAGCTCTGATGATGCTACCCCAGACAGAACTAAGTTGTTATTTGCAAGAGTAGAAAAGTAGGGACAAAGAAGTCTAGCAGAGAGATACACACAAGACAGAAAGTACTTAAAAATCCAGAGCAGGGGAAAATTTAGGGCCACATTTTACCATCCTGAACTGAGCAAAACTCCCATTGAGCTCAATGGGGCTTTTGTTCAACTATGCACCCGAAGTCATTCCTTAGAGGTTTTTTATTCTGTAGAACTGTGATTGTTTTTGAGACTCCCAGTCTTGGGTACCCACTTGTTACCCCCTCTCCAGCGTGCGGGAGTATAGCCTGTGCCTAGCTGCATGTTAGTGCCCTGACAACACCAGCCTGTCAACCGGTCTCCTCGAGGCTATACCAGCCTTGTCTTTGCCTTGCAGGTTAAGCGTAGGTGCACCACAGTCCTGTGTCCCTTTCAAGCATTCCCCTGTGCTAAACATTCCCTGACACTGGCTGATTATAGAAGTCCCAGATTCTCTGCACTCCAGGGACCAGCGTACCTCCATTTGCCAGCTTCACCTTAAACCAACACTCCTGTATAACACACAGCACTTATAATAAAACAAAAGAAGGTGTATTTAGGAAAGGACAGAGATTCTAAGAGAAACAAGACAGTGATGGGAACAGATGGTTGTAATACAAAACAAAATCATAAAAACGTGAACCTGGTCTAACACTTCCCGTCAAATAAAGCAGGTTTCCCCCCATCTGTTGCAAAGCTGCCTGGCTTCACAGGATCCGGTTTTTCATAAGCACTCCTCTGCCCCTCGAGATGTCTCCTCAGTGAAGGGATACAGAGTGCCTTCCCCACCCTGTGCTATACTGAAACAGTCTTTTGTCTTTAGCCATGAGCAAGGAGATTTCCGTTCTTTGCAGTTGTCTCTGAGGCCTTTTCATTGAAAGGCTTGGAACAGGGCAAGGTGAGGCAATTGAACTTGCATTACATCCTCTGCTGATCAGAGCGGGAGGATATCTCTTTCTTGCTTGAATGGACTACCACTGAGACACATTATCTCCTGGTGATGAACTTTTACTCCAAATCCATACAGCATACTTTTAATATACTTGTTTTATTACCTGTACATACATCTCACAGTGACTATAAAGCTTGACAAGTTAAGAGCTTTCTGTAGAGACCTGACATGCTCAGCTTTATGGATAAATTTCCTGCAAGGCATGGGTTTGGTGTAGCGAGTTTGTCAGGTCTGAGGTGAGAGTCGTTTGCAAAGAACTGGGGTTCCTTTGCCAAGGCGCCTCTGTGTCACAATCACCTTTTATTATTAATGATTTGCATTCCTGGAGCAGGTTCTTAGTGTGTTAGGCACTGTACAAACACACAACAATAAGACGGGGGAGTACAAGGAAACACAAACAATATGGTCAGCAGGGTGGGGTCTGATCTCTGCACAGCAGTAGCCGTGTCTTTATGAAGGCTTTTGTAGGTCTAATGATCTTATTCAGGGCTCTTATTTAAAAGCAATTATCTAGCCCTTTGGGGTCAGCTGGTGTCTGAAGGGAGAAGACCTCCCTCCCAGGCATATGCTGTTACAGTCTTCCTTCCTTTCCCATCCTTCACAGCATGTTGTGTGTAAGAGTTAAGCCACATGTTAGATTTTAATCTGTCTGTTGGGAATGTGGAGGGGTAAGGAGTGGGAGTCGGGGGCTGGATATTCTGCCCTGCTGTATTTTATGTTCATTTGTTCTCCAAGTGCAATCAGTTTGTTTTTATTTAGCTGAAGGGGGAAGGTTTTCCAGGAGCTTGTTTTAATTTATAAAGCTGGAACTGAGCATGATTCAGACCATTTGCAGGCTTGACTCTGAAGCAGGTCTGTCAAGAATAACTTGCAATAGGCCATTGCGAGGAATCCTTCCTTTCTAGGTACTGGCACGGGGCTTTCATGCCACAGAGCTTCAAAAAGTCCAGGGTGGGCTGAAAAACTTCCAACAAAACATTTTCCCATCTGAAAATGAGGTTTTGTCAACATTAAAGTTGTCCAGGTTTTGGTGGCATTTTCTGACAGGTGAATCCAAGCTCAGTGTTTTAGGCTGACCTGAGATGAAACTCTGATTTGGTTTGTCTGACTCCACATGAAACATTTTTGTTTCAGGTCGACCTTAATTTCTATGGTGCATCTAAGTTCCCAAGTCCCTTCTGCTGCCATTCTCCTCAATGGGCCGTGTTTTTCAACTGATCTACCTCTCCTATGATAGTCTTTCCTTATAGCTGAGCTGCTGCTATGCATACAGAACTACCTCTGGCTTCCGAATCCAAAGTTCTGAGAACTTTTTGTTCTTCAAAAAGTTTTAACATTTTAACTTTCCATCCTGATTTCAACCAAAAACAAATACTGAACTATCGGAATTTCCTTTGGGGCGGAAATTCCATTTTCCCTTCAGCTCTGTTAACAGCCCTTGTTCAGAGTTTCATGATAAACTCATTCAGAACACTAAATTTGTAGGAGAAAGCGCTTTGACTCTGAGAAATATACACACTGAAGCTGAGCTAAAGCTGACATGAGCAACATTGGAACACAATCATAGAAGGGGCAATTTGGGTTTTTTTGAGTATCTAGCATCCCTAAAACATTTCATAAAAGTGCTCGAGGGTTGGGGGAGGTTATGTTAAAAATATGGTCACCCTAAATGATGATATTTTACAGTTGGATCAAAAAGATCTCAAAGTGTGTTACACATATACTTTTTTTCCCATTAACTAGCTGAAGGAGCGTTACAAAGAGGATGGAGCTCGGTTGTTCTCAGTGGTGGCAGATGCCAAAACCAGGAGCAGTGGTCTCAAGTTGCAGCAGGGAAGGTCTAGGTTGGATATTAGGAAACACTATTTCACTAGGAGGGTGGTGAAGCACTGGAATGGGTTGCCTAGGGAGGTGGTGGAACCTCCATCCTTAGAGGTTTTAAAGGCCCGGCTTGACAAAGCCCTGGCTGGGATGATTTAGTTGGGGATTGGCCCTGCTTTGAGCAGGGGGTTGGACTAGATGACCTCCTGGGGTCTCTTCCAACCCTATGATTCTATGATCACAAGAGCCCTGGAATGAAAATAAATGTTTTACTAGAGCAAAATCTGGGGCACAACCTGATTTTAATGACTTATTTATGGCCTCACAGTGAGTTGGGGGCAGGAATAAAGGCTCAGCTTTCCCAACACCCAGTCCCGTGACCTAACCGGTGTATGTCCTCATTTCTAAATAGGGAACCTATTCTGAAGGGTCTGATCTTAGCATGACATCTGGTAAGCACAGTTTCTCATGAGAAATCTAATATTAGAGGTTAAGAAAGTTTGGTGTCATTCAGTCTGTTCTAAGCGGTGCCTTACATTGAAGTCAGTGTCCTAGGGTGTGCAGTGCTAAAGCGAAAGCTGGAATGACCTGTCCCCCAAAGGCAGAAGCAAAAGATGAGTGAAGGCAACACACATAACTCTGCAGATGTAAGTAATTAGGGGCACCTTTATCACATCTTCCGTTGAGAGGTCTTTCAATAGTACGGTCTTAGTAAGGCTAAGGAAGGGAGAATAGCTCAGTGGTTTGAGCATTGGTCTGCTAAAGCCAGGGTTATGAGTTCAATCCTTCAGGGGGCCATTTAAGGATATGGAGCAAAAATCTGTTGGATGATTTAACTGGGGATTGGATTTGCTTTGAGAGGGGGGTGGACTAGATGATCTCCTGATATTCCATGACATGAATAAACTAGATCAAAGGGAGCTCAGCTTCAGTGGCCCAAATGTAAAACATGTTTTAATTTATTAGGGTTAGTCTAATAGTGGGTTGGATTGTGTGTGGGAGAAATCTACATCTGTAATAAAGTGAGAGGGACAGATGTCCTGTTAAAGATACTCCCATGGCTGTGATTCTTCACTGCCAAAGCCAGGCTACTACTTACCCTCCCACAACTTCCAGAGAAAGAGAGAGAGAGGCTGGCCAGAGATTTGGATTACAAGCCAGCACTTGCATTAAGGACAGACACACAGAGAGCAGGAGGAGGGAGAGAGAACAAATGGGGCAGGGGAGATTGGAGGAAAGGCAAGATGGGTTCTCGATGTAAAGCCACCTCTTCTCCTTTGAGGAAAATAAAAGGCTAGGTGTCCTGGAGCAAAGCAGAGACGGCCATGCCAAACAGCTGGAGAAATCTACCAGGCCTCTATTCAGTCAGCGCCTGCTAATCTCATTTTAGCACCGTGCACGAGAGGAGACACTGAAATAAAGATGCTCTTCATTTGGATAGTGGAATGCTTTCACCAACAAGTTGGTAGCATCTTGCCTACAGAAGCTGCTTTAGTCCGAAAGTGGATTGGCAGTCACCTAAGAAATAGTGTTTCTGAGGGGTGCCATAACAGAGGGAACTTTCACTGAGATGAGGCCAACTACTCAGTAGACTCCAACATGTGGAAGAGCACAGGCTGTAGGAAGAGGCTTTTGGCCAGGAGACAGGGCAGAATGGCCCAGGCACCAGGGAAAGGGAAAAGATCAGGTAAGTGGCCCAAGGAAGGGAAAGCCATGGAGGATTCTCCTTCTTGAGGACAGAGAACCCAAATACTCATCACCGAACCACGCCGAGGACCAACTATACACGCTTGTGCTCCACACACTGCATCTCCTCACCCTCGTGTCCCGCCCCGACACCAAGTGGCGGGACTACCTGCCACCAAAGAAGGGTGAGGAGTCCCGGTGGGCCAGCCTTTATTCCACTTTAGATCCATGGCCCGCCGGGGATGTTAGTTGGTGGCTCATTCACGGAGCCATGAGCACAGGTGTATACCTGGCGCGGTTCACCACCATACCGGTAGACTGTCCTTTCTGCGGCATGAGGGAAAACCTGGTGCACGCCTACCTCGAGTGCGCCAGGTTGCCGCCCCTATTCTGGCTCCTCCAGAACCTCTTATTAAGGTTCTGGCTGCACTTTTCCCCACACCTTTTTATTTTTGCACACCCCATCTGTGGCCCCACAAAGTCGCGAGACCTCCTCGTCAACCTCCTCCTGGCCCTGGCTAAAGTCACCATCTACACTACCAGGAGGAGGATGCAAGACGACGGGGTTCTCTGTGACTGTGGGGCCTATTTCCAGTCATCCCTGGTCTCACGCATCCGGGCAGAGTTCCACTGGGCGGCGTCCACTGGCTCCCTCGAGAGCTTTGAGGAGCAGTGGGCACTGTGCGGGGGTCTCTGCTCGGTGTCCTCGTCCGGTACCCTCGTTTTGAACCTCTGACCCCCACTCCCGTCCCTGATTCTTTCATTAGTTGTCCCCCTTACTTAGTTGACCCCTGGTCCAGTGTCCCTCCCGCTTGGCTGGGGGAGGGGCTTTAGAAGTGGGCGAGCTGGCGCCCACCCACATCCTGGGAACTCAATATGAAATACTCATCACCTGAAACCTACTGCTGCCCCTGACTGGCTAAATTTTGCAAAAGGCAAATCAGTTCTCTCACTTGGGCAGATGCTGCAGCAGCTAGTTCTGCATTTTCACACCGAAGCTGCCACATTTACACAAGGCTGCAAGAAGCAAAATAAAAACAATGGGGTCAGGATCCTTCTGCGTCCTGCTTGGTAGTGGCTGCTAGTCAGTAGGGCCACTGAAGCTCTCTCATTCACTTTCTTGGTGCTCAATGTTTCCTGATGTCTGAAAGTCAGCAAAATACAGGTGCTCTTAGGATCAAGTTCCTGGCAGAGTAAATTGCTCCCTGACATCCGCAAGAACCTGCGAAGTGATTTGCTCTTCAATGTCTGTTTCAAATTCAATAAACTTTACAGCTGCCACATCTAACCACAGTGTGTTTTATCCTTTAACCGCTGCCACAACTATGTAGTGAAAAAACATTTTTCCATCTTTCCCTCTAGAGTTCAATTAGCACATGATCTAGGCTGTTATCTAAGCATGAAGCAAATGCCATTAATGACCGGCGTGATTTATGGCATCATGTAACGAAGTAAGATCCAATGTCACAAACACATAGGGAGATCTGGATGCTCTTGTTCGAATCACAAACCAGCGCCAGCTGCTTCTAAGTTTGTCTCTGCCATCTCCATAATAGTGGAAAAAATTGTAAAATGGTCTTGAAATCTCCATAATCTTGATTGGCTAAACCAGTCACATGACTGTGAGCATATTAGCTTTACCATGTAGCTTACTGCTTTCCATTTCATTTGTGGTGGGCAGAAACAATATAGGCTATGGCAGTGGGGGTTTCCCACATGCTATCTTGCCAATATACCTCAAACACATTCACCATCTCTAGTGGTGAGAGGGAGGATTAATCTCCATAGCCTGTTCAGTATTTGGACTCGCTGTGACTGCCAACAGGGTGACCAATGAGTGCCAGTTGCAATAGTGATGTCAATACCTGTCTTCAAGACACTAGCCTGAAGACGAGTTCACCACAATGCAACAGTGAGTAAATGCCTGGAGCCACATCCAAACACTGCTCATGAGAGCAAGCCAACAGCTTGGCTTATAAAACCCAAATATGGATGTGAATGTCCCTCTTGCAAGAGTTAAATCAATGTCGGCATCAACAAGTGTCTGATTCTACATCCATTCCCTGATTATGCTTTTCTGATATGCCTGAGGCATCAGCAGTGTCAGTATCCTTGTTACCCAGAAGAACTGACTGACTGACAGATTTTTGAGCGCTTCAGAAATGTATTACTCAGAATATTTCTAGACTCTAGTCATGGCCAGGCATTTACCACTAGTAAATATGCAGCTTTATTGTGAAGCCTTCAAAGCTGACGGTAGCTGGCTGTCAACAAGGGATGTGTCATTAATTATTGACTGCATGAATGAAGATTTGCCCTACAGAAAAGTCCTTAAGAATTAATAGAGTATAATCTGTCTGTAAGGGGCTTTAGCCATCCTCTAGAATTGAAAAGATAATGATATCGGTGCTGTAATAGCCTAATGAATGGTTTAAAAAACCTGTAGAAAGGGGAGACCATTTGTGTAGTAATTTTGTTTTATTGGTTTCCTCGATATTAACTTCTATAAAACATTTGCATATGGCTTCGTTTGTCAGAAGAATGGGACAGCAGAACCTCAGAGGGTACGTCTTCACTGCCCACCGATCCGGCAGGCAATGGTCGATCTATCGGGGATTCATTTATCACGTCCATTGTAGATGCAATAAATTGATCCCCGAGTGCGCTCCCCATTGACTCCTGTATTGCACCTCCGCAAGAGGCAGAAGCAGAGTTGGTGGGGGAGCGGCAGCGGTTGACTTGCCACCGTGTGGACGCCAGGGAAGTTGCCCTACGATATGCCAACTTCAGCTACGATACTCACCTAACCGCAGTTGCATATCTTAGGTTGACCACCCCCACTCCCAGTGTAGCCCAGGCCAGAGTTACAAACCAACCAGTCAACCCCACACCTCAGTACGCAATCGGGCAGCTGCAGAAACCAACCCCCCTCCACCCCCTCCCAAAAAACCAGAACAAATACAGTAATATGTTAAAAATAAATTACTAATAAAAAGGGAAAGCAGCATTTTTCTTCTGCACAGTAAAGTTCCAAAGCTGCATTAAGTCAACGTTCAGTTGTAAACGTTTGAAAGACCCACAGCGGTTTGTTCAGAGTTATGAACAATCGCCATTCCCGAGGTGTTTGTTACTCTGAAGTTCTACTGTATTCACAAAACAGATCCAGTAAGGCCCTGGGAGAAAGAGAGGGAGTGAGTTATGCCATGTTTACAAGTATATTATATTATTTATTATTTGTATTATTGTCATCTATAGGAGCCCTAATCATAGACCAGGACCGCATTGTGCTAGCTGCTGTACAAAGTAAAGAGAGTCCCCATCCTGAGGATCTTACAGTCTAAGGGTACTGTTGTGTCTGTTGCTCTTTACACAACATATGTAACATACAGGAACCACTTGGGCGCACTGAGTGCCAACTTACTATCTATCTACAACATGCAGCATATGTATATGGATGCAGTCAGTGCTGGGGTGGGGTGGAACAACCATCTAACTCAAGGGTGGCCAACCTGAGCCTGAGAAGGAGCCAGTATTTACCAAGGTACATTGCCAAAGAGCCATAGTAATACGTCAGCAGCCCCCACCCGCTCTCAGAACTTCCTGCCCACTGGCAGTTCTGCCAATTGGTGCCTCCCCATCCCCCCTTTAGCTGTTTCATGGCATGCAGGGAGGGAGGGAGGGAGGGAGGAGGAGCAAGAGCACGGCAGGCTCAGGGGAGGGGACGGGAAGGGGGGGAATGGGGGCAGGGCCTGTGGCAGAGTCAGGGGTTGAGCAGCGTGCATCCCCTGGCACACTGGCAAGCTGGCACCTGTAGCTCCAGCCCCGGAATCGGTGCCTATACAAGGAGCCGCAGACTAACTTCTGAGGAGCCACATGTGGCCACCCCTAGTTTAACAATTCACATCAACACTACCCACTGCAGGGTGGGAACCTAGGTTGGTAGGTGGAATTATCCCACATGGGTTGGGACACCAAAGCTAAAGTCCTGGCTCTTGAGAAAAATGTGATATGATTGTTTACCACTTGGTTATATATATACAATTTAAGGCAGCATTGCTTAGTGGCTAGAGCACTAGACTGGCACTCAGGAGATCTGAGTCATATTCTCAGCTCTGCCACTGGCCTGCTGGGTGAGCTTGGGTAATTCACTTCATCTCTGCATGCCTCAGTTTCCCCATTTGTACAAAGGGGATAATGATACTGACCTCCTTTGCAAAGTGCTTTGTAACCAACTGATGAAAAGTGCTACATAAGATCTAGCTGGTGTTATGATGATGTTATAATCCAGGGATGAAGAGAGTGGAGAGGCAGCTGAAGGAGATATACGCTGCAGAGGGGAAAGGTTAAATGTCTTGCTATAGGTCCACTCAAAATACGATTATGTAAGTTCTGGTGGGATGCTATTGTTTATCCCTCAGAACAGCCCATCAGCCCCATTCCAGCAAGCAGGTAGTCTTTGTGGCTCCAGTCCTGCAACTGGAAGAGGGAGATGTGTAGCAGTGTGGGAGAGGGGATGACTTTTGTTCGAGTGTCGTTGTAGACTTGGCTTGGGAAACATCTGCCAACAACCAGCCAGGCCCGATCAAAGGTGTCAAATGTTGTGGCTTTGCCTCCAATCCTCTAGGCAATCAGGAGGGAAACCAGAGAACTTGTTATTGCAGTCAAAATCGGCCTGATCACCAAACAGCCAGCAATTTTTTGAAAATAACCCAACCCGCCCACGTGAAAAAGAATCCGCGCTCGGCATTAGCCATTGCAAAGGGTCAGCAATTTTTAATATCCGGTAACTTCCCTCTTTCTCTGTGTACTTTTCTCATTCCTTCTCTGTGCACATATCTGTGCATTCCTGCATTTGGAAAGGAGAGGGGTGGATGTGAGGGGCTCTTGGCATCACATAACTCAGGCAGAACAAGGAGGAGGAAAAGCTCAGGGAGACAGAGCAAACACTTAAGCACTTTAAACCATCTCCTTTAGGAGCGGGGAAATGTCATTGGCAGCTCCAGAAACTGATGTGGGAATGCTGGGTGCGGTGCCACAGAAAACAGCTGAAGGAACTGATGTGTAGGAACAGAAAGCCTATGACCAGGAGAGCAGAGCACCTTTTGCGGAGTCCTTTTTCACCCGTTTTGGTAACGGCCGGTGGAATGAAGTGGGCCAGATTTATGTTAATGGCAGTTTTTCTCATCGTGTGTTATAGCCTGACCTCTGCACAGCACCCCGAAGTCATGCGTGTACGAGTGACTTTACTTACTGTGTGCTGCAGATATTTGTATAAAAAAAGTCTTGCAGAGTTTAGACTGAGCTACTTTGAGGAGGCGGAATGTCTGTCTGCTTTTCTCAGCTCTGTAGCAAGAGCCTCGCTAAGCTTTAGTCAATAGATTGTTGTGGCAGAGTTTTGGCTGAATCTGGCCATTTTAGGCTGCTCAGGTTTTGTTAGAGCCTAACTTGGTTATTTATGCGTTATGAACCAGCACTGCCCCCTTGCCAAACAACGACAGGAACGGGGATGGGAGAATGTTCCTAAATTTATAGATGTTAAGGCCAGACGGAACAATTGGATCATCTAGTCTGACCTTCTGCATAGTGCAAGGTGAAACATTGCACCCCGTTCCCCCTGCAGGAAAGTGTTCAGTCTTGGTTTGAAGATATCAGGAGATGAAGAATTCACTGCCTTGAAATACTGTTCTGTTCTGACAACTGATGTTGACAAAATGGCATTACTGGGTTCCAGGTGTGTTAGGTCTCTATCCAAACTGTCCAGTGTACAAGTAAAAAGATTTTTTTTCCACTGCTTGTCAAACTCACCTTCTGATCTGGAGATCCTTCTGGCTCACGTGTCTCCTACAGTAAAGATCTTTCAGTCAGAACTGTTTCATCTCATTATCAGGAAGTGATGTGGCAGACAGAATTATGGAAGAGATTTGTACCGACTACGGCGAGTGGCCAATGTTACCGCTCAAGAGCTAGCAGTCTGGACACAGCTTGTTTTCCTGAGCACCTTGGTGTCCCACCAAACTAGGTCCTCCCTGAAACCCAATCCTCTCTCCAGTTCCACTTGTCATGCTACGTGAACTGAATTTACTATTTTGTAAAACAATGCATGGGTTGGAACTGAATCCATCTCTCTCTCTCCCTCACAGCTCTCCTGGCTCTGCTACACTAGTGAGAATCAAAATCAGCATGAATTAAATGAAGGCACTAAGGTCAGCAGACATTTCAATGGATTTGCACTGGGAGAGGGTCTGCTTACACAGTTTATAACACGATGGTAATCCCAATTCTCCTCTAGGGCTGTGAGACTTGGGTGACCTACAGAAAACACCTGGAATGCCAGTACCAGCACTTTCTTCAGAAGATACTCAACGTAAGGTGGGAGGATCATCGTATTAATGTCAGTGTCCTCACGGAGGCCAAAATATTCAGTGTTTGAGGCCTTGATTATCCAGCACCGGCTGAGGTGGAGCAGGCACTGTGTGTGCATGCCTGATGTACACTTACCAAAATAATTGCCAAACACCCAACTGACCAAAGGAGAAAGGCAAGGGAGAGGCCAAATGAAATGCTCTAAAGACACCCTCACGATAAACATCAAGAGATGTGGCATCAACACCACACACTGGGAGACACCAGCCCAGGATAGGAATAAACTGGTGAAGACTTGTCAGAGAAGGAATGCCCACTTTTGAGGAAAATTGCCTTGCCCTGGTCACAGAAAAATGCCATAAAAGAAAGGCAACTGTCACGCAGCAATCGCGGGCCAACCCTGTCTTCCAACACCACCTACGACATCTGCCAACAAGCCTGTGGCTCCAGGACTGGACTCCTCAGTCACCAAAGGACCTGTAAAAAACAAAACCTGTGATCTTCGACCTCCAGGGATCACCGACAATGACTAAGCACAGAAAAATCAAGCTTTGCGAACTGAGAAGGAGAATTCAATTCATCCATTTTCCTAGGGATCCCACTGGAACTCTTCAATAATTCAGTACGGCACATCCAAATGACAGATTTCCCAGCTACACCACTGAACAACATATATTGTTCTTGGGCCTTCCTAGAGGGAGTAAACTCAGTCAGGAAGGTGGGAGCAATTCAGAGGAGGTCAATAATGGAAGATAATCCAAGGGAAGAGTCACGAGGGAGGGCTCGGATGAGGATAGTGACGTGGCTACTCAGAGCAGCTTGTAGCAGGAGATCAGAAGAGTATCAAGGGATACTGAGGTGGCACAGAACATGATGAGAGTAAGGGGAGCCATAGGAGATGGTGGGGAAAGATTTCAACAGATCTTTGAAGAGCTTTGACAGCGATGGAGCAGAAATGGAGCCACCGTGCTAGGAAGTTCAGCTCAAGATCGGAGAGGCAGTGCGATCTAGTGGGCGGGTGACGGGACTGGGAATCAGAAAACCTGGGTGCCATTTCCAGTTCTGCCACTGACCATCTGTGTGACCTTAGTCAAATCACTTCACCACTTGACGGCTGTGTTTTCTCTCCCACCCTTTGTCTCTCTTGTCTATCAAGATTGTAAGATATTTCAGGCCGGGGCTCTCTCTTACTATGTGCACATATAGCACCTAGCACAATGGGTCTCTCTACAAAGCAACTGTGATATAAATAATAACACGAGCAAGGGGGAAATTACTCTGGGGAGGGCAAGGACCATATTTTTCAGGAGGCTGCTGGGAAGACCAGGGAAGAAAACACTGATGTGTTAAATAGCACTGCTCCTGCAACTGTCTCCTTTGCTCTGGGGGATCAAGAAACATTAGGCAAAACTTGGTTCTTTTTCTTTTTTTGAAAACAAACAATCTTTTCAATTAGATGGATTTGTTGCAGAGGCAGTAAATCTGTGCTTTATAAAAACCAAACACTCGCATTATTAGTTCTATCCAGAAAGAAAATTAACTGTTTATCTTTGAGTAATTAATCAAAGGACCCTGCCAGCTTTACCAAGCCACCTCTCTGCAGACTGAGGTGGGAGCGAAGTGAGAAACACATGATATACAATGATGGGACATCGGGATACCATAGATCTCTCCCCTCTCTGCTTGTACAACTGTCCATGTGAATTATGTGAAATAATATTCCTGGTCAAAGAGTTACAGAGCTGTGCAATGGCTGCTACTTGAAGAAACAATAAATGACAAGGGGGACATTTGATACCCTCATTTGCATTAACATTTTTAACAGCAGGATCACTCTGGCATACATGTGCAGTGGGGCAATCCGGATCACCTGTCCAATTGGTAAAATCGCAATGCCCTTTCACATACAGTGGAAGTTACAACAGGGCTGACTTTGACCCAACCGCAGTCAGGTTTATTAGCCTGACCTGAGTAATCATGTTTACTCTTCTTGTAGAATTTCCACCGGTGGTTTCACACACGCCTCGTTCCACTGAAGAAAGTGTAGTAATCCCACTGGGCCTAATCTTGCCCTTAGCTCCACTAACACAATGAGTGGGAGGGATGGCCTTTTCCATCTAGGGAATGAGTTGCCCTGGACTCTGTTCCCAATGCTAATGCCCACGTTCCACGTCAGTGCACTTACTCCACGTTTTCACTAGTGCAAATGAAATCAGAATCTGGCTCTAACACCGGTTTCCAGTCTGTAAATCAGGGATAATAGTTACTCGTGTCACAGAGATGCTGAAAAACTTAGTTCATTCATGCTGCTATCGCAGTTCGAGATTATTGGACCGAACCATTAAATATAAAAAATGTTGCTACCTGAAGGCTGTCGTTATCTGCAGGCTGAATTATAGGGCCCTCTTTATTTGAATGAAGTTGGCAGCTGCAATACGCCAGGTGTTTTCCAGTCATATAGGCTGCAATGTCTGCTGCAAAGAGCACAGAACCTAAGTGACAAACAAAAGTCAACAGGGGCTGGAGCACGGATAAACACCGCCATGCATTTTTGATAGAATTATGCGCCATGTGACTGGGCCTTTTCTCAGCCACTATCAGTTGGTGGTAGATGGAAGAATATCTTAAGGAGAGATTTAACCAAGGAGCGGGGAATGGCCTTCCAAAGATTATGTATGTCTGATTCTGCAATTGACAGTCCAATTGACAGTCAATGGGTCCACTGCGGAGCCCCTGTCAATCGCAGGATCAGGGTCACAGTATGTAAAGTGTGTCTGGATGCTGGAGATAATAATGTGAATGTAGATAGTGTTATTAGTCAGTAACTATGTTGTTGTTTTTATTGTCACAGCAGCACCTTGAAAGCCTAGATCAAGGCAGACAAGTAGCAAAGTCCCTGCCCCAGAGAGCTCGCAGTCTGAGTGCCAAACAGAACGCAACAGGGGGATGAAACAGACCAACAGGGTGGGGAGGCTGAGAGTGGAAAACAACATAAGCCAGAGTTTAACATAAAGGCAGACATCTCTGCTCCCCACTGTCCTAACCAATGCCTATAATAGTGAGAAGATCACTGTGGGTATGTCTACACTGCAATGTAACCCTGGGCTCAGATTCAGGCTTGAACCCAAACCTGCCTTGTCCATGCCTATTATTATTTTTTCTTTTTTCAGTGAAGACCGTGCCTCTGCTATGTTGCTTTGCAGGCCGTTGTGAGCAAAGGGTGCAGAAGTTATCATTCACATGACCCTCAGTTTTGAAAGCCACCCTCTTCCCCCAGCAGTGTCTGCCTTTCCCAGCCACTCATCTATAAATCTGAAGAAGTAGGAAGTTGAAGTGCAGGTCATTGGAAACCTGATCATTCCCCCAATTTGCCTGCTCATTAAGGTGAGGTATAACTTTACCTTAACATCACCCTCCTTTCACTTTTCATCTCGCAGCCGCCCCGCCAAATGCTAAGCAGGTCACATATGGCCTCTGTCAGCTACACCCCAACCTTTGGTACCTTTTAATAAAAACATCATGAGTGTTTGCTTTTCGTTTCCATTTGAACCTGGCCCATCTCGATGATCAGGCTTCATCGAGCGGCTTTGCTTTCCAGACCCATGATTCTGTGGCCACAGCGCATCTGCCTGGAGACCATAGCCAGGCGTGTGACACACTCCTCCTGTGTGACAAACGGGCACTTCATTAACTCCCTGCAGTGGATTTGCAGATGTGCAGCAATGATAATTAGCCTATCCCCCACACTTTTGCTTTTTTCCAAGTGGGAAGGACTAGTTAGTTCAGGTAAATGCAGACTGGATTCCTTATCGTGGTGCATGAGTAATTTTCACCATTTTTGAGACCTAAACGTTGAGATTCCCTGTCACCAGGAAAGAAACTGACACTTCAGAAAAAATCTCAGTCTTTAAATTCCAAAGGTCTTTGAGATGAACAGCTGATCATGCTGAAAGCAGGATGCATTTCTAGTTCTCAAAGACAACACGGCCCTTTCATGGAAATCTAGTGAAAAACCCTGCAGCTGGATGACTTGTGACCTGAAATGAAGAGCTGAGTATCTGAAAGGAAGGATGATCTTGCAGTGGGTCCAAGCAGAGCCGTCCCATCCATAGGACGGAGCGGGGCAACAGCCTCGGGCCCCATGCTTTGGGGGGATGTAGGGTCCAGAGCAGCCTGTGTGGTTAGCAGGGGGTCTGGCGCCGGCAGTAGCGATTGATCCTGACCCAACCCACCCCTACTTCGCCCCACCCTCTCCCATTCCACCCTGTCCTCCAAGCCCTGTCCTTGCCTCTTTCTGGCTTCCGCCCCATCCCCTGAGCGACTCTGGGAGCTGGCGGGGCAGAGTGGAGCAGGCTGGGGCCGGGTCGCTTGCTGGTGTTGGCACCAGGCCCCCCACTAACAGCAGCACAGGCACCATGGGCCCATATCACTCACTGCCTATGCTCCTACTATCAGAGGCAAGCGAATGAAAGCTAAGCAGGGAAGCATTTTTACACTGTTTAGTTTTTTGGCTTGTTTTGTTTTAAAATATTATTCCACTCCAGCACCTCACAAATGCTTGGGGAAAGGACGTCTTTATTACAGATTCAACAACTCTGCCTTTTCTATTAAAGGCTCAGAAGTCTCCCAATCTATGTCTGCAACCTCCACCAAAACCAAGGAGGACTTGACTTGCTAGTCCTGGTATTTCTAAGGTAAAAGGGCTAGGGGGAGTTACATCAGATGGTGCCAAAAACTGTGGTGACTTAGATAGATACAAAGAGACAGAGCTGAATCATCAGCATGGAGGAGCTGAGAGTTGACATCAGTGAGGAAGTCCAAATACTTTTCACATACATTTACAGTATTATAATACTAGCTGGGAAGGGAGTAGAGAGATGCAGGCTTATGAGGGAAGAAGAAATTAATGATCAAGGCTACCGCAGAGGAGGAAAATCCTCGGGACCCCTATAAAGCATCAGTTTCTACAGAATCCAGACTATCCTCTCTAGTCAGGTAAATGACATCACATAAGTGAGAGAATCCGGCCCAGTTTTTCAACATAGAATTTGGATGAAGGACAACTCCAGCCTGTCTGGATGCTCTTGGGTTTGCCTGACAAGTGTTTGCAAACCCATCTGCTCCCTGGACCTTCCTACTTCTCCAACTGCCTGACCAGCAAAGTGAAATTCTGTTTTATACCAGGTGAGCTGGGATTTGGGTAACTTGGCCTCCTTCCAGAAGCCTTTCCTTTCACACTGTGCCCTTTATTATGAACCAAAGTATGTAACCATTGTGGAAAAGGCGTTTATGTTTCCCTGCCTAATAAATCACTTGTCCTTTTTCATCTCTAATGGCGTGAATAGAAACATTTCCCTGATACTGAATTACTACAGCCAGTATTACCCCCACTCTCCAACCTTTTGTGTGGTAGTATATGCCTCCTTGTGACTGTTGCAGCAGGGAGGGTGAAAGGATTCGGGAGTTAAAAACCCAAAGTCTGCTCTCCTATAATTCGTGATGACTTTTTCAGCACCAGCAAGGTCTTTTTGCTAGATGCATTCACAAAGGTCTTCCTCATAAAAAAAAGCTTAAAAACTTACTGTGAAAAACTTTTCCACATGTAGGTACTTATAGACCATGATTAAATCACCTCTTACCCATCTCTTTGTTATATTATATAGATTGAGGTTCTTTAGTGTCTCACTATAGGACAGGTTTTCTAATCCTGAATCCTTCTTGTAGCTCTTTTCTATTTGCCAACTTTCTTTTTAAAGTGTGGGCACAGGACTCCAGCAATGGCATTACAAATGCAGTATATACTTCACTAATTCTGCTTGATATTCCCCTGGTTATGCACCCAATGGTTGCCTTTGCCCCACACATCCATTTTGCAGACAAAGAACTGAGGCCCAGAGAGATTAAGTAACTTGCACATGACCACACAGGAAGCTTATGGCAGCAGTAGAAACAGAACCAAGGCCACAACTCCGCTGCCTTAATGATGACATCATTCTTCCATGTAAATGCTCAAAGTCGGAGACTGATCTCCTTGGCAATGTACCATGAGAAGATCAAAGCCACTGGTTCATGTAGGCCAGTGTCCTGCCTCCGGAAATGATCTGCAGCTACAAATGAAGGTGACACAACTTGCTCCTGACCAGTTGTTGAAATGTCCCATCAGGGAAGAGGATCCTTTTCCATCTCTGCCATTCCCTTTTCTTGCCACCAGCCCTGCTGCTCCTCCATCATTTTGAACGTCCCTTTCATTCCAACAAAGACAAATACGGGCCTGCTCCATTTTCTCTCTTTTTTGTGTTTTATGAAGTGCATTGGATGTGCTCTGGACCCACATTTTTCAGCTGCCACCTCTGGAAACCAAGCTAGCACGGGAGTCAACTAAAATTAAAAAAAATGCACTCATGAATTATAATCCACTTAATGAAACAAAATATGACGAGTAGTTGGGAAGACGCTGCCTCAGTGGATTGGTGGTGGTGACAAGTCTGACAGGCAGGACAAGAGGTGAGTGATGCCCAGGGAGACCAGGGCTCCTTGAAGGTTTAATGACTGGAGTAAAAGCCAAACAAGGGGCTGGAGAGACTTCAGTTATGGCGTCACAAATACTTACTAACCTGAGGTGGAAAAGTAGGGTGAAGATCTGGCTTAATTTTCCCAACCCCGTTGTTGCCCCCAGCTTTCTATTTCTGTGCCCAGTGAGAAGCTGTGACATCTGGCCTCCCCCATCAGTCTGAAGTAGCTCTTCCTCTTGCCCTGCTGTCTTTTAGCCCAGTGGCCAGCGCCACTCTCTGGTTAGTGTGTGTGATGATGAGTCCCCATGTGTGCCTGATTCACCGAGGAGGTATGGCTGTTCCAGTCCCTGCCTTCAGTGGATCTGTCTAGATCAGTGGTGGGCAACCTGTGGCCCGTCAAGGTAACTGCTGGTGGGCTGCGAGACAGTTTGTTTCCATTGACCGTCCGCAGGCACGGCCACCCGTGGCTCCCATTGGCTGGGAACAGCGAACCGCGGCTACTGGGAGCTATGGGCGGCCATGCCTGTGGACAGCCAATGTAAACAAACTGTAGCGGAGGCCGCCAGTGGATTACCCTGATACCACTGCTCTAGAGACTCATGCTTTTAGCTCTCAAGGCCCCCAGTTCAATCCACAGCGTCACCAAGATGGCCATCATCCAAAGTAATGCACAGGATTTCCAGAACCAGCGCGCTCCATTGGTCCCTCAAGTATCCTGCCTCAGTGAGCCATAATCCGTGCTTCCCAGGAAGGAAACTAAGACCCTATTAATGAATGTGGGCAATTGTGCAAGGCTGTATGCGAGTAGCAGGGGCAGCAGGTTTGTATAATTTTTGGTGGTGCCCAGAACGGGTCCAAATGTCTCCACCCCCCATGCCTGCCTTGTAAACCAATATATAATGTAAAAATGAGAGGGCTTTGGGGTGGGGCCAGGAATGAGGGTTCATGGTGTGGGAGGCGGCTCAGGGTTAGGGTGCAAGGGGGGGGGGTTGGGCCAGGGATGAGGAGTTTGGGGTGCCGGCAAGCTGCCCGCAGCTAGGGCCAGCAACGAGCTCCAGGGGAGGGTCCTCCCCCCCTCTCTCTCCACGGCAGCACACGCACCTTGCACCACTGTCACTGCACATGGTCCTAGGGCCCCTCTTGGGTCAGGAGCAGTGACTGCTGGTGGGGGGGGTCCCCCTGTGCTGGTGGAGGGTCCTGCCGGAAAAAGGAAGGGTCCATCTGTCCGTGGCAGAAGGGAAGGGGCAGGGGCAGCCTCCCCTGGCACTAGTGATCGGGGGAAGGCGGGGGCTAGGACCCTGTGGTGGCAGTTGATACCGGGAGCCGGCAGAGTGGAGCGGCTGCCACCTGCTGCCCAGGGCAGCCAGGGGCACTCAGGGGGCAGCAGGCGAGGACAAGGGAGAGACCTGGCCCTGGACTTTGGTGGAGCTGGGC
>ML677352.1:42654534-42716534 GCA_007922305.1 Dermatemys mawii | reverse complement strand
CCACGGGCCCATATAACTCGCTGCCACCGCTGCACGGGCACCACGGGCCCCTATAACTCGCTGCCTGTAATGGTCACATCCACTAGTTTCTACATCTGATGGAGTAAGGAAGAGTTAGGGATGCAGCTAGTGACAGCAGCTGGCCCTGTCAAGGAACGACACCTAATCAGGGCTGAGCAGGAAGATTTTAACAAGGTACATCCATGGAAAGGTCTCCCCTAGCCCGTGAGTGTCTATCTGGATGCTTATTTTCCCCTCCTTCAGCACTGCAGTGTCTCAGCAGCTCACAAACACAGATGAGTTTTATCCTCCTGGCACCCTGTGGCCAGAGGGAGACGTCACCCCGGGTTCTATCAACAGGGCACTGAGACCAAGATCACGCAGGAAGTCTGGGGATGAGCAGTGAACTGAACACAGATTCGAGGTGATCCGTCTGCTACACCGTCCTGCCAGGGGACTCTTTGCCTGGCCCCACCGTTTAAACTTCCTCACACTAAGCATGTCCAGTTCCTACTAACAAGACTCACTTGGGCATCCATTTATAAGAGGCAGAGCTAGGGCTCGGGATGGAGATGGAGTTTATTTGCGACCCAGCACAGCCAGGATGACGTGCCCAAGTCGATGGCAGCATGTTTCTGGGACTATCAAGGGCCCCACTGAAGCCAAGAGGCTGACACCAGGGAGGAATATGGCCCAGGAGTTCATTGCTCTTGCTCAGCCCGGCAGATAACTGGAGGGATCCGTTTCACGGAAGAGGCGATCACTCTCCCTTATTTTTCCACAAGGCAGGGCATACGGAGGCCCGAACAGCCACTTTTCACGCTCCTCCGCCCGAATAAACCTGCGAACGGCTACGTCGGGGGATCCCAGGCAGTGTATCCCTGGTGACCGTGTTCGACTATGTGCCATGGGACAGAGCAAGCGCTGCTGAAACCAGAAGCAGAAACGGGACTGTCAAATTAATTTGCCTTGTGGCTTGGCTCCTTCCCAGCTCACACTTCTGGATGTGAAACACAGATGCGTTATTCAACCTTCCCTCCTCAGCCTCTTGAAACCCTTGCGGGGGTCTAAATGCTGGCTGCAGAAACATGAGGCATACAGGACAGGCCGGAGGATCACACACAACATGGATTTATAGTACAGTGACTTAAAAAAAAACCCTCCACGACCACCAAAAAGCCAACAACTAAGGGTACGTCTACACTGGAAACACTCCCGCTGCAGCACGGTAGCGTAGACACTTACTGCAGCAACAGAAGAGGTTTTTATCCATCACGGTAGTAAATCCCCCACTCCTAGGGGCAATAACTGGGTTGATGGAAGAATTCTTCTGTCGACCTAGTGGTGTCTACATTAGGGCTTAGGCTGGCTTCACTATATCACATGGGGTGTAACATTTTTCACAGGCCTGAGAGACTTAGATATGTCGACCTAACTTTTTAGTGTAGCCCCACCCTAAGGATGAAATTTGGCCCACGAGCTCTGCATTCAGTTTCCACTAATGTCACTGGGAGCCCCCTTACATGGACCATGGATTAATATGCTTGGTATGAAGATCTTGGCAATAACTACTATGGGGGTTCATTCATAATGCACCCTCCTGCTTCCATGCAGAACCCTCCTGCTTCCATGGGTCAGCTGAACAAATAAGTCAGGAGAAATTCCCCCTACTCACCAGGGGCAGCGAGTTATAGGGGCCCGTGGTGCCCGTGCACCGGGGGCAGCGAGTTATAGGGGCCCGTGGTGCCCGTGCACCGGGGGCCGCGAGTTATAGGGGCCCATGCACCGGGGGCAGCGAGTTATAGGGGCCTGTGGTGCCCGTGCACCGGGGCAGTGAGTTATAGGGGCCCGTGGTGCCCGTGCACCGGGGGCAGCGAGTTATATGGGCTCGTTAGAGAGACAAGCAAATTGTTCAAAGTTGGCCTCAAGTTTTTAGGGCATGGGATTTCATTGCCCTTTGACCTCTTCAGCTCAACATGCAACGTGGATGCTGGGGAAAACCCGGCCACGTGCTGGGAAACGAGGATGGTTATTTATGTGCATGATAAATTTGCCGGCTGCTCACAGTGTTTGCAGCCTCCGTGACGCTCTGCGATGGGAGGGATATTTCCCTGTGCTGGCCTGTTTGGAAAGTGAATAAAGAGCCACAAACTGCAGCAGTTACCAGATTGCTTCAGCAGACAGAGTCCCAGACAAGCTGTTCTGAAGGTAAGGGAGCTCACGCTCCTAGGAGAGACAGATGAAAAAGACAGACTTTTCCCCAGCCTCCTGTCTGCCCTCCCTCACACCCCCACCATAACAGCCTGAACCCGAATCGCCATGCGTCTGAAATGGCTATGGCGTTTGCAATGCGACAAGGCAAAATGCTGCCCTGCGTTTTCGAGGCAGCCTTTAAGTAATTGCCTTAGTGCTCTTGTACATCTTGGCCCACGAGAGTCATTAGCAGCACAGTAAGCCCTGAGGAAGCAGGCAACGCCACCTAGGAAGGCACTAAGGTCATAATTTGTACAGAGCTTTTTCATATTCTTTCCCACCTGCCACAGATCAAAGGCCCCAGGGGCAAATCGACTGCATATTTTTTTTCTTTTGCATTTTACTGCCATACGCCAAAGGCTGCACAACTCCAGTGAAAACTGAAGCTCTATTAATAATTCACTTGTATCAGTAAAATCAGCAGGGCAGCAGAGTCAAGGGAACAGAAAGAGGGCTTGAAAGAAAGCAGGAAGGGGTCAGCAGCATTGCTGGTGCTTATGATTTTATAGCCGCTCTCAAGATATTTCATGTTTCACGTTAAGCCCCAGGTCCTGGAGACAAATGATTAAATGGGACTCTTAGCTCTCGTTTAAAAAGAAAATGTTTCTAGCCCTGATGGCTGCAGAGGAGCGCTTGAAACTGTCTCCTGAGTGCCATCTAAAGGCTCAAACCCAAGAAGGCAAAGAAAAGGAACCCAAAATGCATTTTTTCCAAAAAAATCTCATGATTTTTAAGCCAATCTCATGATTTTTCAGAGCCTGATCATGATTTAGTAGGGTGACCAGACAGCAAGTGTGAAAAATCAGGACAGAGGGTGGGGGATAACAGGAGCCTATGTAAGAAAAAGACCCAAAAATCGGGACTGTCCCTATAAAATCGGGACATCTGGTCACCCTATGATTTAGTAATGTTTGGGATTGGCAACACTGGGTACAGTATCCAGTTGATTTAATTACAGAATGGGGATTTTCACATTGCTGTGAAAATACGTCTTAATTTTACTCCTAAATACTAAGGAAAAGTGTTGTTGGACTTGAATGTGGCAGCGGGGCTGGGATGGAGGAGGAGGGGGAAGTGAAACTGACTTGAAACAAATGAGAAGCTGACCAGTCCGGTCTCATAGTCCATGGTCAGTGTAACACAAACAGTAATACAAAGCACGTGATCAGGGAAAAGTAAATTATTAGAATTTGATCATTCTGTGTGTGTGTATGTGTGTGCGTTATTAGTAACATGAATACTGTAAGGACATTATTTTTAATCTGTAATAATCCCTAGCTGTTGTACAGCACTGTTTGTGAATAGATCGGAAAGCACTTTACAATGAGGTCAGATCCTCAGCTGGTGTAGACCGGCATAACTATTGAGTTCAGTGAACCTACGCTGATTTACTGCAACTGAGGATCTGAGCACAAATTGTCTCTCTCTAGTGCTCCTTTACATTAGATGGCAAATACTTAAAACATTCATTACCCAAGGTCAGCTGTGCTAGCTATCCATTTTTATCCAGCTGTGATAAGCTCCACCCCCCAAAGAGTAGTTTGGGATTGTTGCTAAATACAGAATTTTCACTGAGAGAGGGAAAAGCAGAGAGAAAAGGAAGTTATGGTTTTCTAGATTTCTGAAAAAAACATGTTAGGCATTAACTTAATCGATGCAAAGTTTGTTAGCTCTACCTACTGACTAGAAGGTGAACTACACTAACCTGATTCCCAGAGATTATTAAAGCATGAATTAAAAAAACCTATTTAAATGAGAGTGTTTTAAAAGTAATAGAAGAAACCTAAAGTAAATCATCATCCAACCATTTTCTAGCTGCAAAACTATGCCAGCAGAAGCAGACCTTATGTCCAGAACCGTGGAAACTAATCACATCTTGCTGTATATTAGCTCACCTTGTTGACAACTGAATGGCATGAAATGTCAGCCATAAGATTGATTCCACTGAGGGGATTTTGTCTGTGTAAAGATTAAGGATTCAGAGAATAGTAAAGTCCTTTACTAGATCATGAGAATCTTATTCAGACACGTGGGAAAGGAGCATAAATCCACTGACTTTGAGAAAGTTGTTGGTCACTGAATTTTGAGGCTCTGGTGGAGAAAAACAATTAAAATGTTTAAAAAAGTTTGTTTTAGGTTTACCTAGTTAATTTTCATTTGGATCATAAGCAGAGGCAAAGCGTATGAACCTTTACATTGCAGTTCTACTCTGAAAAATTACTAAAATGTCATTATGCAGTTCCATCTTCAATAGCACAGTCATTTCAAGATCAGATTTTTGAAGATGACTGTTTTTTTCCAAAGGTGTGGGGCGAGGAGTTCTCTAACCATCCTCCCTGCAAGCTCAGTCTGGGATTTTGAAGTCAAGCTGGGATCTTTCCTGCTCCTGTATTGTCACTAGGAATTAGGGCTGGGATTTTCAGAAGAGCAGAAGGAAGCTGGGTGCCCTTATTCCTTTGAAATTCAGTGGGCGCTCCTGTAGAAATCCCAGCTAAAGACTGCACAGGTCCCATTCTGCTCTTTCTTACCCATGCAACCCCCTGGTCTCTGCTACTGCATCTGAGTGACCAGTTCTGTGGCTGTCTGAGTCATCCGACTAGAATCCAGCTGTAACATGGTTGCACTCACCTCTCATGAGCGCCCCCTGGCTGAGCGCATGGGTCTTCACTCTCTGTTGTGATGGGTCTAGACTGTCCCTGCTCCGGAACAGAGCAGTGCCCCAGAGCTCCTCCCCTGGAGGCAGTGGCTTTGCCTTCTCAGGGCCTTTCTGGTCCCAGCTCTTCAGCTGGGCCACTGCAGTTCAGTACCCCACCTCTGGGGGTGCCTCAAAGTCCACGCCACTTCTCCACTGTGGCTAATGGGTAGGCTGTTGTGGAGGACCGCCTATCCACTACTATGGGTCCCAGCCCAGGGACCCTGTAGATAGCAGCTGTCTGCTCTGTCCCTTTATCTAAGTCATGCTGGTGCTCTAATTCCCTGGGCCATTTCCCCGCAGCCCTGTGCCATCTTCATGAGGTCCCTTCCAGTTTTACAATTCACCCTCACCTCAGGGCCTTGTCCTGATGGAGTCCCCGCAACCAGCTTAGGGCTCCTTCTTGCTCTCCCCAGCTTCTGGCAGCACCGCCTCATCTGAGGTCATGCAGCTCCTTC
Organism: Dermatemys mawii; assembly: GCA_007922305.1. Classification (NCBI taxonomy): domain Eukaryota; kingdom Metazoa; phylum Chordata; order Testudines; family Dermatemydidae; genus Dermatemys; species Dermatemys mawii. Next base: position 42,711,131 of record ML677352.1, on the reverse strand, counting down.
AGCCAGCCACAGGGCCATAAGGCCTCCAGCAGGGGGCCGCAGGGCCTAGTCCATCCCATCACACCAGCTCACTCTCCCAAAGTTATTTTGACTCTGCAGAGCAAACAGCACTGAAAAGTAGTAAAAACTTATTCTGTCACTAAGTTAAGGAGATGACACTGAGCACACACAAGGGACAGCTCTCTAGCATAACAAGAGGCCATTTTCACATAGTCACTTTTCAACCGCACTTGAAGGTTGTGGTTTTTCAAAAGCACTCAATATTTGCCTAACTCTGTTCCCACTGAAGTCAGGGTTGCAGAGTTTGGCGAAGCCTGTGTGCTTTTGAAAATCCCACGCCAAATATTGAAGAGGTATTGTGTTGTCATATTGATTCCGCAACCACCGAACTGGATGGATTTTCATTCCCTTTTTTTGTGAACAATTTGATCCTGCCATTTTGCTCATGCGAAATGAATTGGGGTCGGAAATCTGAGCATTAGCCCCTCTGAGTACATGCTTTGCACTAGTAATTGGGCACTTAGACATGCAAGTCCCTAGCTTAGTTCATGGTTCATATTCTCTGTGGAAATTGGACTGAAGTTTGGCAAATATGCAGGACCAATGCAAAGATTTTCCATCCAGGAATCGCTTCTTATGCAAATCAACCACCAACAGCAAGTGATTAAAGCAAAGAGGGTGAAAATCACCTGTATACAGAAGGCCAGAGAAAGGCCTTTACACCCATTATTCTGAGGGCTTTGACAGGACTGAAACAATACACAGGCCTCCTGTCAACCTTCTGAAGAGGGTGAATTTTACTCTGAAATCCTATTGTTGAAAGAAATCTCTCTGGGGGTTTGTAAGGAGAAAAGCTGATGCTGGACTTTGTAGCCATGCAATGGAGATGCTGTGATCTCTTAAGAAGAGAGGTCACTTCTTTAATATTTACTCAAGTGCTACAGTGATGGATGGGATGTCATATACATCCAGCTAGACAGGTAGATGGAACTGACTCAGTAGGTCATTGGCATTTCTCAGAAATGCTTTAGGACCATGTTGATAGGAAATTTAAAATCCCTTCTGAAAGCAGCTTCCTACAAGCACTCAGGCCTGGTGTAAACTAGGAAATTAAGCTGGTATAGCTACATCGTTCAGGGGTATAAAAAAACCACCCCGATGCACCCTGAGTGATGGAGCTAAACCAACCTAAACCCCCTTATATATGGCATCAGGTCAGTAGGAGAATTCTCCCGTCAACCTAGCTACTGTCTCTCAAGGAGGTGGATTCCCTATGCCCACAGGAGAAGACCTCCCATCAGTGTAGGTAGCGTCTTCTCTTAAGCAGCGGTGCTGCTACAGCATTTTAAGTGTAGGCAATCCCTGCGTGGTTTCACAATACCCAAGACAGGAATAACAATAATGATCAATATTTATATTATAGTAGACCCTACATGCTCCACCCGAGACCACACTCTCACTGTACTAGGCACTGTGCAAACATATTCTAAGACAGTCCCTGCTCTGAAGAGCTTGCAAGTTAAAGAAACCAGACAGACAAAGCATGGGGAAAAGGAAGGTTCTCCACATGGGAGTCTAGACACAGTGTCTGCACTCTGAGGGTGTCTAAGGACTCCCCATCTGGAGCAATCCCTGGACTCTGTTCGGACTCCGGAGGCTTAAAACACCTGAGGATCCATCAGCTTCTTTGCAGAAGTCTAGTGAGCCACCAGAAGGGGGAACCTGACCCAGTGTGACACTCCACTTTACAGATGGGGAACTGAGGCACAGAGAGATTAAGTGACTTGCCTAAGGTCATGCCGGAAGCCTATAAAACCAGGAATACAACCCAGATCTCCTGAGTCCTATTTTAGCGTCTTAACCACAAGACCATTCTTCTTCTGTAACCTCATTAATTGCATCCGGCTGCAACTTCATGCATACTGCATCAGCTTGCAGCCATTTATCCGTGAACGATGCTGTCATTACCATTCCCATCGTGGGTGGACAAAGCTGAGACACCCCCACCCCATGCTAAACCAGAGACTTGATTGGTGGGATTGCCCATTCCTGCATCCTGTTTACCCAGCAGGAAGGCATTATGCAAATGAGCCTCAGAAACCAGCCTGCCTTTGCATTTGCTAATGGAAAACAACTCTCTCTAAACTGTATATCCAAAACATATTCCCCCCCTCCGTCCTCCCCACACACACTGCAGGCTTTAAATATATGTGTGTGTGTGTGTATTTATTTTATTTTCATCTGTGTTATAGTTCTCCAACAGATTGGTGCCGAATGTGGAGGGAAAGATGAAGCCACCGGAATGTGCTCTAAATTAATACTGAATGTGACAGAATCCAGAGCACCCATTTTAATCAAGTTAGTATGTTTTCCATTTGCTCCCAATATGTTTTATATTTTTGCTGCATTTAGAAGGGGTTTTTGGATATCGCAACAACATAATGTTAAATGTAAAAATGACAATTCCAACACAGGCTGCTTTAAATAATTTATACCTTTCATAGTCTAATGGGCTGTGTAATGTACACATGGCTGTGTTATGGACGTCACAAATAAATATAGAGTATTTATGCCTGATGGATGGGATTTTAAAAATTCCCGCCTGCTGCCTGGCAAACTACTCAGCCAGTTTTCATACACGCACAGTGACTGACCTACATTGCGGGGAGCAAGTGATCACTTCTTTCTGTTGTTCCCGACCGTGCACAGAGTACATGTGCAGTCGGTGAGCTGTCGTGAAATTGCACAGTGGTCCTGAAGACTCTTGAAGATGCCTATGCGCCATCTTCTCTGTTTTTCCCTGGAGAAAACCTTTCTCCCACTCATTTCCTTTTCTTCCTCCTCTGAGTTAAAATGCCACCCTACCTCTCCCTTGCAAGCACTGGAATAGTGAGGTGGGCACAGGACTATGAGTCAGGTGACTTGGGATCTAAGCGCACTGCTGTTGTTAACCTGCAGTGTGATATTGACTAAGACACTTTATCTCTTTGGTTGTATTCCCACTCTTTATCTTGCCTATTTCGATTGAAAGCTCTTCAGGGTAGCTTCTCTGGCTCACTAGATATCATAGAATCATAGAATGTCAGGGTTGGAAGGGACCTCAGGAAATCATCTAGTCCAACCCCCTGCTCAAAGCAGAACCAATCCCCAACTATATCTTTGTAGAGTACCAAGTGCAACAGAGCTCTGATCTCAGCTGGAGCCTTCAGGGGCTACTTTAGCACAAATAATTTATACTAATGCCCCTGCCCATCTCTCCCTTTTTCCCCCTCACAGGCATTGCTAGCCATGAATGACTAGCACTAAGTGTATGAAACAATATGTATTCTGTCTTCTCAGTTTGGTGAATATTGAGAATCAATGTCCATTGTCTTCTCCTTGGTCATTAATTTATCTCTCTGGTCAATAAATCTTGCTATGCACCTCAACAGAAGTCAATACTTGCTTTTTCTCTTCTATCGCTGTTTGCAACAAATACCACCATTATCATATCTCATGTCAGCTGTATCTGAGTACACCATATTCCTGTGTACAAAGCGTCACACCGTGGTATATTTCTGTATTTTTATCCAGGTGGAACATTATTTAATAGATTTTCAAGGTCACTCAGTCTTCTTCACCATTCTGTAATGTCTGTTTCAGTTCTTAAGGTGGTATCTTCCCCAGTTCTTAAAAACACAGAGCCCAGACACTGGGACTGGACAAGAGGGAATGGATCACTCAAAATTCCCAGTTCTATTCATTCCCTCTGAACCATCATGCACCGGCCACTGTCAGAGAGAGGATATTGGATTAGATGGACCATTGGCTGTTTTATGTTCTTCTGTTAATACGTAATGGCATGAGTCCTTGCACAGCAGTAATGCTTTGTGTGTATGTCACCAGCTGGCTAACCTGGTTAGACTTGTCTAATCATTGGCAATAGGTATATTGATGATGTCTCCAATTATATGGATTTCTGTGTCAGTTTGTAGGTCATGGTTCAAGGTTATCTTGATTCTCAGAATCACAGAGTAACTAAGTCAATAGATGGTGCTGGAAGAAAGGACAGAGATGAAATAAATAGACCTTGAAAAATGTGTGTGTCCAGTGGAATTAAAGAATCAAATATTAATTGACTTTTATTATCTATATTAAATTTTTCCAAGGATGCTTACATGACATGGTGATATACTTGTTTTACATGCATAGATAGGAAGGATACTTAATAACTAAGTAAAGCTGGTTCAATGGTTTGTTATAAAAGGTTCAGACAAGGCAACAAAAATTATTAGGAGTATGAAACATATGAGGAGATATTAATAAGACTGGGACTTTTCATCTCGGAAAAGAGATGGCTAAACGGGGATATAATAGAGGTCTATAAAATCGTAACTGATGTGGAGAAAGTAGGTAAGGAAATGTTATTTATTCCTTCTCATAACATAAGAACTAGGGGCCACTGAATGAAATCAATAGGCAGCAGGTTTAAAACAAAAAAGGAAGCATTTTTTCACACAATGCACAGTCAACTTGTGGAACTCCTTGCCAGAGGATTTTATGAAGGCCAAGACTATAACAGGGTTCTAAAAAGAGCTAGATACATTTATGGAGGACAGGTCCATCAATGGCTATTAGTCAGGATGGGCAGGGATAGTTTCCCTAGCCTCTGTTTGCCAGAAGCGAGATGGGTGATAGGGGATGATGTATCACTTGATGATTACCTGTTCTGTTCATTCCCTCTGGGGCACCTGGCACGGGCCACTATTGGAAGACAGGATACTGGACTAGAGGGATCTTTGGTCTGACCCAGTGTGGTTGTTCATATGTTCTTATGTTGTGAACAGTATTTATTATTTGTATTGTAGTAGCCTAGAGAGCCAAACTGAGATTGGATCCTATTTTGCTCAGCACTGTTCAAACACATAGCCAAAAGCACTCCATGCCCCCATGAACTTACAAGCTAAACAGACAAAGGATGGGAGGGCAGAGAGATGCATCTAGTGACACCACCACAAGTCTCAGTTAACGTGTTTTAATGTTCACAAATAGTTTGCAAATTTCTGCAAATGCAGTTACTGAAAGCTCTTTGCTAGGTAGTTTGAGTAAACAAGTTTTGGTCTATTGCAGGCCTGCACAACATGCGGCCTGGGGGCCACATGCGGCCCACACGGACTCACTGTGCAGCCTGCGGGGGGGTGAGTAAGGGTGGGGCAAGCCAAGTGGTGGGGTGGGGGGAAGCGGATGGGGGCGGGGTGGGGGCGGGGCTTTTCGGCCCGCAGCTGGATTTTTTTGCAATAATATGGCCCTCGCTGCTTTCCGAGTTGTGCAGGCCTGGTCTATTGGGTTGTTTGCCATCAGTTCACATTCTTTAATCGTGATGTGTGATTGGTCTTTTAAGCCACGTAGTATTGTTTTTTCTGCTGCTTGATTAGATAACTGAAACTTTCTAACTGTGCGATAACGAAGAGTGAATAATGAGTAGCAAATAACTAACTAATTATCATTATCAGCAGGCACCCTTTTGGTACAAATTTGCAATTCACAGTCCATCCGCAGATGTTTGTAGTTAACAAATATGATTCCACCACTAAAAATGAATGCCCACATAATACTTTTATTCATGAAATTATTCCCAAATCAAGAATGAAATACTGTGGAGGCAATACTCAGTTACACAAACAGTCACAAAGAAGCTTTGTCATTACACTAATGGAATGCATTTCCCTACTTAAGTCTCTTTTACAGATTCTTATCAACTGCCAGACACAGGTCCACCTAATTTTCACTACAAAAGGTTTTCTTTTCTCCTGCTGATAATGGCCCATCCAAACTAAACAGCCTCTTAGAATTGGTATGGTAATGTACAACTTTTTTTTCTTTCTGTGTATATAAATGCATCTTACTTCTGTGTGTTCCATTCTATGCATCCGATGAAGTGGGCTATAGCCCATGAAAGCTTATGCTGAAATAAACTGGTTAGTTTCTAAGGTGCCACAAGTATTCCTTGTTTTATTTAAAGATGCTACTGGGTTCTACAAGAGATGTCTGGGAAGATGTCAATTGAATATGTGCCAGTAGATGGCACTCAATGTGCAGCTTTACTCATAGGCCTTGTAGGGCCAATAAAAATGGTGGTTGTTGTGCCTTGCAAATGGCTTCCCTTAAGCAGCTCTTAGTAGAGAGAACAACTCCTGTGAGTATGTTCTAGGGATCCACAACGTGTCACTGTTCAACCAGCTGCTAAGAGAGAGTGATGTGAAGTAGGAAGCAGATCTCCATTTATGTTGATGTGGTTCTTTGTTACATTAAAACACTGGATTAATTTTCTTTAAAAGACACATACCAACTCCATCCTCACAAAATCACACACACACGCACACACACGTCAAGATCTGGACAGGGCCAAATTACCTCTGGGTGTGTTAAATACTGTTGCAAAAATGTAGCCGCCCTTTATGACTTGCAAGGTTTTCGCAGGGAAGTTTATTTCTTTTCTTTTGACTTTAAATCAATCATTCACCCACCAGAAGCATCAGCCTTCAAAGCAAAAGGCAGTTACCCAGGCAAGTTGCCACTGTATCTACCCAACCTCCATGCTGATTGTGCTGATTATATCCACTTTTTGGTTACATTAGCACCTGACTATGATTTATGAGGGTGGGCAGGGAGACGGTGACTGACTGACCTGCTTTCATGAAAGCAGCCTGTTTGCTGAGAAAGGGCTTCCGGCATAAATCATTTTAGACATGCTTTTACACTAGGACTAAATAAACACTCACTTAGCCCTGTACCTGTTAATATGTTAACAAGTAATGTCCTCAAACAGCCTCATTATTTGATTACATCCGAGGTCAGGGATTTGTGCTGATGCTTTCCATACCTCCCAGAGTCTACAGAGCCCAAAGTGATCAGCTCAGTTGAATTCAGGGAGAGAGAGAGAGTTTATCTCACTGTATTATCAAGCCAGCATATAGAAGAACTATAGATTTATGATCTCACAGTTAAAATACTCTAAAGTAATACACACACTCTTCTCTGATATATACAACTTAAATATTATGTATGTTACAGTAATAGAGGCCCCAGCCGAGATCCAGGCCCAGAGTGCTAAGTGCTGTAAAAACATAGTGAGAGATGGGCACTATCTCAAAGAGCTTACAGTCCAAATGAGCAAGATGGACAAAGAGTGGGAGAGGAAAAAGAGAGGAAGATGCTTGTTCAGAATCAGTGGCAGAACCAGAACCCAGATCTCGTGACTTACTGTCCCAGGTTCTAAGCACTAGACTGCACTGTCCCTCCTTCCATGCTCAATACTGCATTAAAAGAAATATCTAGGTTGCAAATTTGCACCCTCAATAGTTAAGAAATGCCAGAATTAGGGTAGCTAGTAAGCAATTCACTGGTCCTTCTTCTGTGTGCCACCCTCCTGCTGAGAATAACCAAAGTTATATGGGCATGGTACCTCCCAGTCAGCCTCCTACTCCTGCCAACCCAACATGACACCAATGTGGGCTGGGCCCGGGCCTGGGACGAGAGCTGTGAAGAAGCCAACTATACCTCCTGCTGTGTTGATAAGGGGCAGCGGCCAGCCCAGCAAGGGACAAGATGTTAATAAATTAAACAGTTAATTGTGGCCCAGGGTTTTGTGTGAAGTTCTTGCTGGTGACATCCTTTGTAACAGCCACCATTAAAATCACGTTAACTTCTCATTACAGATGGAGGAGGGGAAAACAGTTAAATCATTTAAAACATAATATATGAAGTGAAGCTCTTTTTTTTGTTTTCTTTTTTCCTTTTATTTTTTTTGAAAGTTTCCCTTATTCTCTTTCACCGGAAAGGTACAGAGTCTTTTACAGAGGAAACCCTCATTTGCCATGTAGATGCTATTAAAGGTTATATTAACCAGGGTTTTTTGGTGAGGTGTGGGGAGAGCGAGGCAGTTTGGATGGATGGAGCTGGCCATGTTGAAGTCTGATTCTGCTTCCCTGTAGACAAAGCAAGACAAACACAAAAGAGGAGAAAGAACGTCACAGAGGGAAAACGCAGCTTCTGTCTCTGGTGCTGACTTTCACTCGCAGCCCCGCTGCTGGAGAAACCCAGGCACATGATTTCCTCAGCCATGCTGAGGCACGGCAAACTTGTTCCAGGATTGGGCCGTGTGAGGCAATGCTTCTGGGCTGTTTCTCTGCTTAAAGTGCTGGTGTTGCATAGGATGGAGTTGCCTTGGATGGCTAAGCCAGAGTCTTATCAGAGAGAAGGTAGGGAGAGAGCGAGAGAGGGGGGAAAAATGGAGAAATGGAGTAACATAGGGAAGGAAAATGGCACCCATGGGAGAGGCTGGCAGCAGGGACATGGTGTTCGTGCCCCAGTGGTGGTCAGCATTGGCCAAAGCCAGTACAGATGGTGGTGTCATCTATTCCTCTTTCCTGGGCCCAGTCTGACTAAAATGCCTTACAGGAAGAAGATGGGGACCCAGAAGATGGATGGGGTGGCAGTCTGTGTGCCCCTCCCCCACATTCCTTTCAGTGGCCAAGACAGGGTAGCAACCTCACCCCCTTACCATGAATCAATCCAAACACATTTTGGTGATTTCAACAGTAAACCTTTCCTCCCATGTCTGGAATCTCTCAGCTCATTGCCACATCAAGCCGGAACTTTACCCTTTAGCATAGTTCTGTTGACTTAAACAATCGAATTTATGCCAGTCAAGCTGTCTCTGACTTCTGCTGACTTTTATAAGCAACTTTACGTAATGAGCTAAACTGGGCTTTTGGTACCTTGGTCAACCTCGGGGGCAGGCCTCTGCTGAACGCACCCTTACACCAGGTTCAGATTTCTCCTTGGGAAGGAATTCTCAGCCAAGGAGATGAGTTCAGATTTTGTCCTCCTTGTGCCTCCACAGACCACAAGAGGGAATTTGTCCCTCATTCTTTGTGTGTGTTACTTTATATTACAGAGGAGCCTGAGACAAAGCCCAGCTCCCAATGCTCTCCTAGACTTTAGCAAAGTCCAACTGTCATGAGTCTGACCTTCCTGTCTCCATTATATATGACAGAAGTGCCTTTTGCCATCCTTTCATAGATATGTAGGGCTGGATTTTCTCTCATGTGGGCAGGTGTAAATCAGGAGTGACTCCAGTAAAGTCATTTGACTTACACTAGGGTACGATTGGTGTGAGACAAGAATCAGACTCATAATGCCAGGAAATTGCCCTTTTCCTGAAGGCTTTGGTCATTCATTTCCTAACCTTTGAACAGTGCCTACCAGTATTCTTCACAACAGGCCCAGAAGAGCAAATTTAACAGATACGCACACGCTTAAAGTTAAGCACATGCTTAAGTGCTTTGCTGAACCAGGGCCAAAATGCAAAATAGTTTATGTCAGGAGAATTCTATACCTGTGTCCAGTTTCCTTTCCCTTCCCTCCTAAAAATAAAGATTAAAGGCAAACACTGAACACAGACTATTTTTCTTTTTATTAGATATATTTTTTACCCCTTATTCATCACAGCTGCCCCAGGAATGAGTCTGTCCTAGCCATGATGTAATCTGCAATTAACTCAACTCCTTTTGTCAATCCTGCATCATCAAAGCACATATTTATGGAGTGTGAAGTCTAATATTTACAGTGTTAAATACTTGAACAATATTTAAATTGGTTTCATCACTTACTATATTTAGTTGGAACAATATTGTCTGGTTAATAGCAAAGAAAACTATGCCGTTCTTTTGGTTTTTACATTTGTAAGTGTGTATTAGGTAACTGGAAAATATGGTCATTATATTTGTCTAACATTTCTACAAGTTGGTAACATGGCATTTCATTACTGGTATTAACTCATGAATTACCCAGAGGTGAAGGAGTTGAGACGTTTCCAGGTTCAACAACCAAACAAGAACAGAGTGCAGTGGGGTGTCTGGAAGGAAGGCATTTGAAATATATTCACATATAAGTGTGAAGAGAGCTTTTTCCTACGTTGCTGGCTTTACACAAAGTTTATTCAAAAATATTGTGAATAGCAACAAATGGTTAAGTTACAATCTAAATTTCAGCCTACAGATTGGGATACGCCTAGTAAAGAAATGGTGGCTCTTCTCTGAGTCTTTGTCCATGGGAATCCCACATATGGTGGACATGCACCTGAGACAGGAGTCTTTGTCCACTGGAGCTGCACCTCGGCATGTTCTTGGCCCTTCCACCCGAAGGTATATAGGACAGAGCTGCTCCAGGGCCCCTTGATGCCTTCAGATGGGGGAGGTGGGGGCATAAGGACACGCAGGATGTGTCAGGAATGAGGACTAGCAGTTGGGCCTGCCCCATCTCCGGTCAGCCAGGCCACTGATTGACCACTCTGCCTGAGTGGCCGAGGATATCAGCAAGCCCGTTCTTAAGCCCAACAGCACCGATGCTCAATGCACATGGCCACAGCTGTGATCTCTCCGGTGCCTATCCTGCTCCTAACCTTGCTCCAACCCTGACTTTCCCTTATTCCCAACCTTGCTTCTGTTCTGCCCAATCACTCCATCCCTGCTTTCCTACCAGCATCCTGACTCTGGCTCCGACCACTGGCTTCAGTTCCTGACTCCAGCTTCAACCTCTTGGCTTTGCTTACTGGCTTCCTTACTCTGGCTGTGATTCCAGCTCCACCCACTGGGCCTTGACCACCCACGTCATGGTTCACAGTAGCATGCAGGCCTGGCCCCAACAAATATTGGTTGAGATTCCAATTCTGCACAAACGAGGTGCATGCGGATCATGAGTGGGATTGACACAGGCAAAACACAAACCAACGGCTGTTCTTTACCGGTGAGCATTTCTGGAAAACAAAGTTCCATCTCTGTCATCCGGAATTAATTCTTCGAAAAGAGAGAGTGAAAATCATAGTTGTTTTCTGCCAGTGAAGAACTAACGTCCTACCTGCTACATCCAACATCTTCATTGGATGACCAGTGCCTTGTGCTGGTGGCGTTTGTGATCTTTAATTTATTACCTGACAAAATATGCTTTGGGTTATTTAGCAGCATCCAGGGCTGTCTAGTAGCACAGTAATGAGTGTGGTGAAATAGGTGTGGAAGGGCGTCACCTGAGTTGGAATTCTGATGATGATGATTGGGGCGAGCCTGTGTCTCGCTATTGTTGCTTTTCATGTAGGGCTTTGTAACAGGGCAGTCTGCCCATGTAAGGGCCAGGCAGGCTGGGGCTAGCCATGTTCTAAGGCAGAGCCCGTTTAAGAACAGGTGTGGTCTTGATAGAGGGGATTAGCAAATGTAACTAGGAAGGGATCAGGACACTTTGTTCCCATGATGGGCGAAAGAGCACAGCAGACCGATAGGGAACAGGTAGCCCCTATGGCAGATCTGTACCAGGGGAGTCGAGACTCCTCGGCACATGAACTGTAAGGGGGAAGGGGAATTGCTGGAGCAGGGAGGCTCCAGCAATGAAGTCCCTGGATGAGGGGACAGAGTTGTTGGATTTCTGCTGAACTGTTTTATTTCAGGGATTGTTAAAGAGGATCAGCGGAGTCCTGTATTTCAGGTTATAAAAGGGTGCCGCCTGCTCTCTGCGCATCTGGTCAGCTCTGATGGCGGGCAGGGGACGAAGCTACTGCTCTGCCCAATCTTCTCCCCACCCACTTTTTCCTCGAGAGGAACATCCAGCATGCAGCCACTACACCAGCCTGAGTGCCCGGGGAACATACGGTGCAGTACTACCTCAGTTGCACCTGAAGCCTCACTCCTCTGAATAGCCATATTAGGGCTTGGGAGATCTAGCCCATATTTATGTGGTTTGGTCTATGTGCTTATAGAGCATCTGGCTTCCACCCATCTGGGGAATAAGGGGCTAAAGTTTTGGGTCACAAACTCTGATCTCTGTTTGGAAAATGCTTTGAGATCTTTGCATGGGAAGTGCAGTGAAAGTGGAAAATCTCTTTATTATTTGTTTATGTGACCAGGGTTCTTTTCCCAGCTCTGCCACTGGCCTACTAGGTGACCTTGGGCAAATCACTTGCCACTCTGTGCCTCAGTTTCCTCATCTGTAGAATGAGGATTATGATACTGATCTCCTTGGTAAAGCCCTTTGAGATCTACTGATGAAAAGTGCTATAGAAGATTTGGGTATTATTAATATTTGTTTCAAAACTTATCAAATAAACACAAGCACCATGGTTTGGAATTCATAACATCCCCTACGGACTGTGACATTCCGGATAGAATGCTATAGGGGTGTACAGAAAATTGGAAATCCACTCAGCCTGAAGTTTTTGCCTTTCACTTTCTACTTTCCAAATGGCCCCATTTCTTTAAAAACATACTGACATGTTATGGCTTTTTAATCAAAACTAACATAATCTTTTGAGGGGAAAATGTATCTTCTCATTTTTTAAAAAAGACCTAGTTTTGGGGAAAAGTTGTGAAACTTTCAAAACCTTTGTGTTTGTTCAAAATTAAAATGTTTGTTCAGACAGCAATTTCAGGCAGTTTGTATGAGAAAATGCCCATTTGGGGACGGCATTGTGAAAAATGCAATGTCAGAGTCAGGTAATATGTATAATTAAATTATAAAAAAAACCTCACACCAAATTTCATTACATTTTTTTTCACTACTTTCACAAGATCCAGAAAATGAAGGTAGTCTTCAGATTGGCTATGAAGTGAGTAAAGGAGTAGATAACACAGGATAAACATGGATTAAAAGCCCGCAAACAGAAATCAACAGCAAAATTGTCATGGACTCAAGCAGAACAATATTGGACTCTAATCTCTTTGGGCCTGGCCCAAAGGTCATTAAAGTCAATGAGACTCTTCATATTGACTTCAAATGCATTGGATGTATGTCTGCCCCTTTCTCTATTCAACTAAGGCCAGGTCTACACTAGTGGGGGGAGGAGGGGTCGACCTAAGATATGCCATTTCAGCTACGTGAATAGCGTAGCTGAAGTTGGCGCATCTTAGGTCGCCTTCCCTGGTGCCCTCACGGCAGCAGTGGGCTCCCCCCTCAACTCCGCTTGCACCTCTTGGCAAGCTGGAGTACCGGAGTCGATGGGGAGCGCCTTTGGGGATCGATTTATCGCGTCTAAACAAGACACGATAAATCGATCCCCGATGGATCGATCAGTACCCACCGATCCAGCGGGTAGTGAAGACCAGCCTATAATTCACAAAGAGCTTAACCTCTCACGCTACAGTGACAACACTTATTTTAACCTAGGACATTGACAGTGCTCATTGCATCACCTGCTTTCCTGCTGGCAATGACATGGGGTATTTTCGTCTTGTCTACTTCACTTCTCATCGAGTTCACATTTAACTTTCGCCCTTTCTTTCAGAGGATCCATTTTGTTCATCCTCCCTCTCCGCCTTTCTGGACCCCATGAGTAGCCTTCCTTCTCATCTGTCCATCATCTTCAGCGGCAAAAAAAATTGATCTGTTTTTTTCAGTACCAATTTCAGTGCCCTTTGCCAGTCCAAATAAGGGCTGTGTGTGTAACACACCGTATGTCAGCTGGGTTCTGGATTGTCTCACTAGAGCTGTGTTTTCTCGACAGGTTATTAACAGCGTGTGTTTTGGGTGCAACTAAGCAAATGGAAAAAGACTGTCGCAGCAAGGAAGCAGGGTTGCAACACTTAGCTTATTATGCTCCGCTAAGTTAAACAAAGACTTTTTAGCCCTGTTATGACTATGATCCACACACCTACTCCCTAAGAAAACTGATTTTAAAACAACCCCTCTTAGTCAGCTTCCCGTTAGCCAAAATGCTCCCATGCACCACTCTTGTGAATTTGACAGGGAAAAAAAATTGTTGGGCAGGACTAGGGCCAATGGGGAAAAAATTGGCTTAAGTTGACTCAGGCCAAGAATGAGAAAAATAATAGGAACCATGACAAATTGCAAACTTTCTTTCTACCATTTATCAACCCCTTCCTATTTTCTTATCATTCACTATCTTCAGCCCATGTGCATCAGTGAACAAAAAGTTATGGGAAAGCTATGAATTTCATTGCACTTTACCAGAAAAACGGGCCAACCACCTATCATGTGCCAGCGGTCGGTAATGTGACTTTAAATTCGCAGTGGATCTGTAAGTAGCTATTGGAGAAACCCGCTAGACATCTGAAAAGAATTCTGTTTACTCATTCAATAAGGGCCACGTTTTCAAGTACTCAGCATCTGTGTTTTGACCACTTAGTTTAGTGGCTGATTGGGAACTGAGCAATCTTGACAACCTGATCACACATATGTTTGACAACATTCCCACACATATAGACATATATATAGCTTGTTATGAAATATATAGTTTATTATGAAATATGCATGACAGCATTTTTACCATATGTTCATTCAAAATAATGTATTCACTAATGCAGCTACGTAGATTTTCCCCTCCTCCCACAATCGACTACTGCTCTTGATTAGGGTGAAAATAGCTTTTGATACAATGGGCCTCTAGGGTGAATTAATTTAAACAGCATTTTTTAAAGCTGTTTTGCAGTTTCTTGAGCTTCTGCTCAAAAACTAACCATTATCAAATGAGAGGAACAAGAATATTGAACATCTGATCAAAAACAATGTCATTGAGCTCTGCAAAGGGAAAAATCCTATTTCATGCAACAATAATAGTTGCTATTTAGCCAGATCCTAAGCTAAATTGGCTCAGTCCCATGAGGGAATGGCATGCTGTCAGTGTGTGCCAGCTGGGCATATGATCTGGTAATGAATTTTTGATGCTGTGTATCTGGGCAAAGTGTTAGAATTATAATATGGATTCTGGACTCGAATATCAACAAAATGGAGTTGGATAAATGCCCTCTGAGACACGTTCAGAATTAGGAACAAGCCAACACACGCTGTGCAACAATGTGTGAACAAATCTGGCCAATTATTTTTCATGAGAAATTCTGAAGAGTTTCATATTTAAAAAATATTTTGGTCACAATTTCCCAAGAAAACGTTTCAATTTTTCAACAAAAACTGACACCGCACAATTTTCAGTTTTCAAAAACTGGTTTTGGGAAAACACATCCATTGGGGGCAGGGAAGCTTCCTGGATTTCCATTGATTAAAAACCCCACTACAAACCAGAAAAAAAATCCACAAAAACGTGAATTCAACAAGAAAACATTTTCATCAGAATTGTAGACAATAAATTTTGCCCAATTCTCTCTATATGAATATTTGAAACTGTTGCTGACCTGTGACTCTAAGCTCTTCTGGCTATGAAAGGGTTTTCAACAGGTCTCCTCACTGTAGTATCTAATGCCATGTAAAAGAATTAACATGTCACAAGTACCTGCTAAATATGAAGGTCAGCAACTCAGAGGCTTTACAGTCAACTGTTTAATTAAACCCTCAATTGATTCCATCTGGTTAAATCCAATAATACTTCATTCTCATTGGCCTCTGTACTGACCTCACCAAGACGTCTCTCCATCTGCAGCACTAGGCAAACAAATATTTGAGCTAAAGAATAGATGGTGTGATTCCAAAAGACTTACACTAGGGATGAATTTGCCCACTTATGGACCCACGTAAGGACCAGTACAGCCATGAACCTCTGATCAAAGGAGACCCTTGAAACAACGCCAAGCTACAACCACATGATTAGCACCATTTAAGCCAAACAGCTACAAATAATTTAATCAATGGAGTTATAGATTAAAAACAATAATAAAGAAACAAATATGAAGCTATTTTAGTTGTTAAGCTTGGAGGTGAAAAAGAGACCATGGGGTAAAATCATGACTCCGTTGAAGCCAGTGCCTAAACTCCTACTGACTTCAGCAGGGCAACAACTTGGCCTCGTACCTCTGGGGAGAAACAAGCAGTGTTTCAGCTACAGCAGCAGATATGGGGCTACATTTTTCCATTGCACTCTTATTTTCCTTGAATTGTGGCAGAAGTTTTCACGGTTATAAATATTTTTGCTCCCACCAGCTAAAGGCATCACCCCAGTTTTGCTGAACAATGAACCAAACAGCCAGGCTTTTCAGATCCTTTCAATTATGAATGCAGGTGGGTGGGTTGGGGATGATTTAAGGTTGCCCTGAGATGACACTGACATGAACCTCAACGGCAATTCTTCCTAGACGGATTCAGTCCTTTTAGCAGATTTCCTTCCTTGCTGATTTCAACACCAAACTAAGGGAGATCTTTTTATGGCAAAAATAAACCGGGAGCAACAACACGAGAAAAAAATGAGTAAGGAGAGAAATTAGCAGGCCTGAGGGTAATAGTGAAATGCTGCTGAAACCAGCAACCAGTTGCAAAAGATAAGCATGACTGGAGTTTGTGCCGAGGGTTTGTTGACTGTGCTTGCCACAAGAGATTCAAGGATGCTGCATGTCTTTGTTCAATGCTGAAAATGTCTCGTTTGGACTTTAATCCCGAAGTGTGCTCTGGAGCAATATTGAAATAATGTAAGTAATTTACTGAGGAATGATGAAAGCTTATGCCCATAAAACAATTATACACCAGTGCACCGTTAGTGACTTTAAAATAACACATGCTTTTCAGAGAAAAGCTTTAATAAGCTAGTGTAATAGGTTAATTATGTAGTGATCAGCTTCCAATTGTAATAGTCTTAGGCAGGTGTGGAATTCTCTTAAACTGCTTTTATGTTTGCCATGAGGTTTTCATTCACGCTGTCGGGATTTTGGCTTTTAGAAACTATACTGAAAATTAGAGAGACTTCCCTTCTGACCCTGCCAAAATCTGGAAGTGTTTCAGTCTTGGATTTCAGACCGGCCTGTTAAGTTCAGGCCTGGATCTGAACACACCAATGTTCCTGCTCAGTTACAGGAGTTGGGTTTAGACTTATCTCTAATTTTGGCCTCTGGGACACTGGTACAACTAGAGGTGATTTTCAGTTTCAGAAGTGAATCCAGGGGAAGGGTGTGGCTATTGGGAAGCGGTCCAGACTCTGTGTTGGACTGAAAACCGCACTACCTGAACTATATAAAAATCCGTGTGGATGGGGCCAAGCTGTGTTTAAATAAGTTTGGAATCTGCCTTCTGCCTTGATGTAGAACCCCAGAGGATTCAGGCTGAAATTCTCCTCTTGGTTATTCACATGCAGGCGTTAAGGGGGCTGCACCCACCTATCGGAGCTCAGAATTTGGCCTGTGTGTATTCTGGTGTCCGATTGACAGGTGGTGCAAACTGACCCCAGAACAGGTCCAGCATGGAGCTTCCCCGTCACCAACCTGATGATCCATGGGGAGGGTCCCCCAGGATGGCAGCGTAGTCAGCATCTACGTCCCTTCCCAATTCCTGAGCTGCACCCTCTGATCTACCGTGCAGTGGTGCTCTGAGCTGCAACTGGTCTTTTAGGATGACCCTAGCACCCCTTAAGCCCTCATCACCCATCAGTCACCCTCTTTGGGCTGAAAAAAATGTCTCCCCCATATTAACCACTGGAGTTCAAATCATAGACTCTCAAGGGACCATTATAGCCATGTAATCTAACCTGGCTACAATCCAACCCATAGATTTCTATCCCAGATCCCTAAACATCCCCCTCAAGAATTGAACTCACAACCCTGGGTGTAGTAGACCAATGGTCAAACCACTGAGCTATTACTTACTTCCAGCTTATTGCTGCCAACTGCACCTTTCAACTCCAAACTGTGAGACTCCATCATGTACCTCTACCTCATGGAGTCCAGCCTTGGGTCCTTCACTCAATATCATTTTAACCTGCTACACTGAGGCTGCAGAACACTGTGTGGAGCAGAGAGACCACGTTACGACTGACAGAACAATCCCAACCCCCACAGGTGATGGAAATGCAGTATCTAATACAAAGCGGGGGGAGCGGGGAAGCCAGCAATGGTGCATTATGGGACAGACTGTAACAGATGAGCTGGACCTGAGCTTCTGAGAGTTTGTATTAATACCCAGCACTCACCCCCCAAGAGCCACCCCAGCTGCTTCTCCCAGGACATCTGCGCTTCACTTAGCACCTGTAGCATGTCTGGCTTTTTCAGCAGGTAATGAACCCCGGACTGGTGTTCGGCAGGCGGCTTCAGAGAAGCACATTTCTCTAAATACCCACCCCAGACAGTCCTTCCCCCAGCAACCAGCAGCGTCTGGTTTATATTAAACTACCACAGACCTGCCATTGCGGGAAGGCCAGGAGCCTTTTTGCAAGTTGCCTAAAGGACAAATTCAAGTTGCGTTTGAGATCATCAGGATGGAGCGGTTCCCCAGTTGCACCTCCTGCACTGGGGCGTCCCCCAGCACAAGGGAATCCTCCATGGATATACAGCCAGTGTAGCTAGCTCCTACTCTCCACAGCTTCCAGTGCATGGAGCTTGGGATGGGGAGGTAGAAGTGTGCCCCCAGTGTGCTGAACCCTGACAACTCCCCTTGCCCTTAGGGGCCATCTAGTACAGCTTAAAGCCCTTCCCAAGATCAAGGATCCAGAACCCACTTTCACCTTGGAGCAGGGTGGCTACCCTGTGCCTAAAATAAGAGGAGTGAGAGCAGCTGGAGGAGGCTGACTGAGTAGCAGCCACAGCTGTGGCCAGCTCAGTTAGGGCCCGGCTGGCCCGGATAAGAGGGCTGTGGGCCAGAAGCTGGAGGAGTCTCTCTCTAGCAGTGGAGAGAGAAGGACCTAGCTGCTTAGAGGAAGGTGTCTGAACTGGAGCCTTGCTGGGGAATAGGGCAAGAGGAGCTGGGGAGCTCCAGCCTGGTAAAAACCCCAGGCTGCAGGCCTTGTCAAAGGCCCGAAAAGGTACTGGGGCTACAGAGGGGCAGCCCGGGAATAGGCAGAGGCAGCTGGGCCTATCCCCTTGCCAGTGATGAGTGGTTTATAGACTGCAGTCTGCCCCAGTGAGCGGGGGCGTAGATGAGGACTGGCAGTCGCCACTGAGGCAAGGTGGGGATAGAGGGTTGGAGGGTCCTTTCGGGGAGGGGGAGACCCAGAATGAGGGTGTACTGCTGGGGGTGGAACCCTGAGGTAAAGAGGCACCAGGGACTGGGAGGAACACGGTTTCAGTGGCAGGTGGTATGCCAGCCTGCAGAGGGCACTCCGAGTGCTGAAAGAGCTAATTCCCAGGACAGCCAGCAGGAGGTGCTGCACCGGTAAGTCTCAACCTCACTACACGCCCCCTTTTCTGGGACCAGCAGAAACTGTACTCAAATGAGTGGGAAACGTACGCATATATGTCCCTGGTTTGTAAATAAGACT
The DNA here is from genome assembly GCA_007922305.1 of Dermatemys mawii. Lineage (NCBI taxonomy): Eukaryota > Metazoa > Chordata > Testudines > Dermatemydidae > Dermatemys > Dermatemys mawii. Next base: position 42,691,960 of record ML677352.1, on the reverse strand, counting down.
ATTGGCAGGCTAGGCTCCAGCAATGGCCACCTATTCTGCTACAGCTTGTGCCAAAACAGCCGAAGGCTTCTCAGGAGAAATGGGCTGCATCTGAGCTGCAAATGGGAGACAGGCCCAAATTATGTGGGCCCAAGTCCAGCCACCCATATCCCAGACTTTCCCAAAATTTTGCCACTCTAGCCATGTGTTCATGGTGCAGTGTGGGAAAATATGACAGTCCACCAAACTTGACTGTCCAGAGGACAAAGAAACTCAGTCCATGAGATTGTGGGACTTTTGGCAGACTCCCAGGGCATGAGTCCACTGGGGCTATGTCTACTTCATAAAGCAATAGGGCTTGAATCCTGAGTCTCAGCTTGACAAGGGCTTGGGCCCTCCACTGCAGATGCCAACTACTTTAACACAGTAATTGAACAACCAGCGGGTGGCATTTGCACTGCCATGCTTGCTGGAGTCTCATATCCACTTGTAGAAGAAGAAAGTGTTTATTAAATAAAACAGCCACTAGCCACAGACAAACTAACAGGCTAGCACAGAGATTGAGTTCCAGCTTTGTCTCCTTTGTTCACTCAGGAAAACATCTTTAGACCGCACATAGTGACATCTAGTGGCAGGATAATATATTACAACTAAGTATATCCTTGCAGGTTTAAGATTAGCAGCCATGTTAGTCTGTATCCGTAAAGAAAATGAGGAATACTTGTGGCACCTTAGAGACTAACCAGTTTATTTCAGCATAAGCTTTTGTGGGCTATAGTCCACTTCATCAGATGCATAGAATGAGTCCGATTCACCCGATGAAGTGGGCTATAGCCCACGAAAGCTTATGCTGAAATAAATTGGTTAATCTCTAAGGTGCCACAAGTATTCCTCGTTTTCTTTATATCATTACAGTGATTAGTGGAGATCTCTACATCTTCTTACCAGTCCTATAACTTAAGCCACCCTCCACCCCAGTAACCTCGTTGAGAAAAGGATTAAGGAAGGCAAGAACAGCAAGGCAGATTCCTCAAAGGGCAAAGTGGAGAAACTGGGAGCATCTGCTCAAGGTATTATGTACTGTGGAACCACGTAAAATTGACGCAGTTTATTCCTGCAGCATAGCACTTTCATCAGCAAGGGCACTGACAGACTGATTTAAAAAAAATCCTGTAAAATCAAGCTATCGAGAGCTCTTGCGTGAACTGCAAAATTGCCCTGCTTGAGATCAGAGGTGGGGCTTGAGTAAATATTCCCCCCACCCTCCCCTGCAAAAAAAAAAAAGGCATGTGAATTTCTGATGACAGCTGCACAAACATAACTTATTATGGCAGATTTCTCCATTAAAATCAGGCAGCCCTAATTTGAGGGGAAAATAAACACAGCCCCGATGCTATGCACCTTGTTCTCAAAAGGAATCAGTGTGAAGAGACACAGCAGCGGCCTTTTCACTTTTTCAGGCTCCTCGAGATGCTGATCTCCTGGCATCGGTGAATAGCTGCTGCCCCCTGATGCCGAAGTTAAGCAGAAATTTGGTTTGATACAAGCAGAGCCAGTGTGAAAGGCCAGGAGGAAAGGAGAGCAGAGATGGGTCTTTCCGTCCATGCCACAGTGAATGAACTACTTAATCAGTGAGTTGAACTGCTTGATCTAAAACAGGTCTGTGTCACTGAAAACTGGGAGCAGATTTACCTTAAAATGAATGATGAAATTCTTCCCAGTACTTTCCATGCATTGGGGCTGCATCAGCAAGTTGCCAGGCACTCAAAGGATGACTCTAATCTGAACATACAAGGGCTCACTGTGATGTCCCTTCTGGTACATCAGAGACTGGACAATGTGCAAATCATTGTAAATGGGAATCTGTATTGAGACCGGTGGACACGTACACATCCTATGATTCTCGCTGGCTGTCCAGGTTGCAGTCTAAGCTAAGCACAGTCTGTGCCACGCAGAGTCACCAGGAGGGGTATCCCTAAACCGGTGCCTGGACTAAGCAGTGATGGAAGGGACAACTGCTACAGTAACTACAGTATAGCCCCAGAGATACTTGTTTCAGAGTGTTAGGCTGTAACAGCAAGAACAACGAGTCCTTGTGGCACCTTAGAGACGAACAAATTTATTTGGGCCTAAGCTTTCGTGGGCTAAAACCCACTTTGTCACTTAGTGCTTTAGCAAGTGCTCTGGGCTTAGGGATACAGCTGGGACTGTGGTCAGAGACTGAAGAGGGTACCACTCCAAACTCCTTCCTCCAACCTGACCCCCCCCCCACCGCCAGCTACAGCATGGGAACCAGAAAGTTATTTTCATTATCCAACCTGAGTTAAGCACAAGCGGAAATCAATGGTGTAAAGTCTCCTTATCCCCAGGGCCTCGGCTATGGCTGAAGAATGCACAAGCACACAGCTCAGAAGAGGGATTCAAAGACTGAGTCCCCCCCGCAACCTTGGGCAGATTGGGCCTGAGTCCAGATCTGAAGCTGCCCAAATTAGGCGGGTTGCTAATAGGGTTTAGACAGCAGTTAATAATCAGTGAGGAAGTTCTGACCATGCCTCCTTCTCCTGACTACGGCTCTACACCAACAACAGGGAGGGGGATGGGAATGGGAATGGGGCATAGGAGTCACTACTGCAGCTACATGACCGCAGAGGATCCCTATGCAGGGTGGTCTTCCCATAGACACAGAAGCTCGTGTAGGGTCCCAAGTGGATGTAATTAACCCTTTCCATGTAAATCCGTTGCATGGCACTGAGGAAAAAATGCGGGCCACGGGGTCTGCTCCCTGCTGTACCCCTCCCCCTGCAGCCCCGTGCCTGCTAACAGGAGGGAAAGGACAGATCCCTGCACATGTTCCCCCCAGCCACACCTCAGCCTGGGAAGCGGGAGAACGGGACCATGGCAGCTGCTCCTCCCCCAGGCCTGGGAGGGGGAATATGAAGACATCTGGAGCTGCAGAAGAAAGAGGTGAGGTGGGGGAGTGAGGAGATGTGGAGACTGGGAAGGGTGGATAATTAATTGCTGGCCTGGGGGAAAGGCAGATGCGGGGCTGGGGGGGCAGGATCCAGAATTAATTGAGGAGAATGTTGGGATTTGGGGAGACGCGGGAAGTTCAGTGCCACCAGGCAGCCAAGGACACCCAAGAGCTCCTGCAGCCAGGGCCGGACTCCCCTTGCTCAGTCAATTTGGGCAAGCTGATAACACCGCACTGTATCATCATTTGTAACCAGCTCATGATTTGGGGGTGGGGGAGCCAGTCACTTTTGAACTTTGGGGTTGGCCATACTGAAATCTCCACAAGGATTTCCTCACCGAACTCTCCTTGCATGGTGCCAGCGGGTCACGGCTGTGCCTAAGCCCCCTGAGGGGGCGAGGGCGGGCATATAGAAAAGACAGGCCAGCCTTGGGGCTGACTGACTTCCACAGGGACTGGGGAGGAGATGAGGCTCATTGTGATGGGGCACCTGCCCTGCGCTAGCCCTGAGAGGGTTAAAACCAGCCTTGGAAGTCTGAGTGGCAGGCAACAAAAGGGGTGGCGGCAGGGGAAACAGCCAATTAGGGCATCGGCTGCAGGCAATTAGGGCAGAGCCTGGAACAGCCAATCAGGGCCCAGCCAGCCCATATAAAAGGAAGCTGCAGACCAAAGTGTGGTGGTGGGATCTGCTGCAGGGAGAAGACTGGCTGCCTAGAGGGCTCCTGACAGGCTGCCAGGACTCATAGGTTTGAGGCCCTGGGAAGAGGGCAAAGGAGCTGGAGCCAGAGGCAGGAGCAGAAGGAACTGAGGCTGTGGGGAAATGGCCCAGGGAATATATAGAGAGAGATGGAAGGGAGAGGAGCTGGAAGCTGCTGTTTGCAGGGTCCCTGGGCTGGGGCTCTGAGTAGTGGGTGGCTGGACTCTTCTTGGAGGAGTCCCCTGGAAGTGGGGGAACTGGCTGGTGACACAGCCAGAGGGCTGTGCCCCGAAGCAGCCACTGAGAGAAAGGAGCTGTAATGGGTCTGCAGATGGAGGTGAGGCCGGGAGCGCTGCCACCATGTAAGGGTGCACCCGCTAGGGCTGAGCTAATTCCTGAAATGTCCCATAGGAGGTGCCAGTGTGGTGAGTGACCCCGTGATGCTCAACTCCATCTACTCCCACAGCCCAGACAGACAAGTTCTCCCACACCGACCCTAGACCATGTGCCCAAGCAGGGACATCCATATATAGAGGGCCTCCCTTCCCACTCTGCTTTGCGAGTGGCATGATCCAGGTCAGAATTTATACTGCAATACAAGACAGACAGATGGGAGAATGAACCAGGCTTTTCCACTTTGCATTTATTGAAGAGGAACTTAATGAGTCAATACTGCCATCTGCTGTCAAGTGTAGAGAGCAGGACTATTTCACTGACTGATGTTTTGGGGCAGGGTGCATTCGTATTTTTTCAATGTGGTCATTTAGGGTATGTTTACACTGTACATTAAGCCCAGGCTCTGACTCCGGTTTGAGCCCAAACTCCCCATTCTGTCCACACACAAATCAGGCGGAGACAGGTCAGCAAGCACTCAGGATCTGGGTTCCAGGGCCCTGCTGGCGGCGAGGGGCAGAGGTCTGAGCCCATGTCCCACTGTGACTTGGATCCAAGGCCTGTCATTTTGCAGTGTGGATGCAGCTCAAGCTCCAATCCCACGTCAGGAGGGCTGCGTAGTGCAGTGTGGCCACCTTAGCATGGTTGTGAGACCTGGCTCCAGCAACTGTAAACCCAGCTTTGCAATGCAGTGTGGACGCTCAAGTGTGGGCTTAGAAACACCCAGTCCACAAGCCCTGGTTCCACAGAGCTGGATTTACAGTGCAGTGTAGACGTTTGTTCCTAATTCACCCTAGAAATTAACCATGTGATTTGCAGAAGGAATCTAGATCATAATAGCAAGGGAGATTCCTGGGAAAGCAGAACAATTTGTAAGAAAGAAAACAGTTCCCAATCCAGTAAAGCACATGCTTAACTCTGAGCACCTGAGCAACCTCAGTGACTTTAAGGGGACCAGTCTCATGTTTATAGTTGGGCACACACTTAATAGCTTTGCTGGACTGGGGCCAGAGACAGAGAATGCAACTCAACTGATCCCCTTAAAAATATGTTCCTTTCCTTTCCAGATAGCTTAGAGCTGGGGGAAAAAAACCTAGAATAAAGTAAACTTGATATTAATATTGCTAGTATTTCTCCGGTGTTTTGTAGTCAGTTGAGCTTAGCTTTAAAGTTACCCTACTGAGATCGTCCAAACAGAAACCCTACAACGAATACTAAAATATACTGCACAAATGGCCCCAAGCGGCACTTTGATCTGTGATCCCGCTGCAGTGATGTTCAGGTGGCTCTGGGTAAATTCTTCCAGTCTCTTATATTGTGCCTATGATGCCCTGCGAGAAGTGGCACTGGGGTTCATTGGTTGGCATTTTTTCAAAGCCCTATTATACTAGAACCATCATGGGTTTCCACAATTTCTATAGCTCTGTGGGCCAGCCACCAGGGTGCAGGGGGAGAACAAATTTAAGCACATGTGCAAAACAGTGGGCTTCATTAGCATAGCATTTGTGGGTGTTGTGTTGTAAAACATGCTGTCTTTCAGACACGATGTGAAACTGAGCTCTGCCCACACGTGCTCGTCAGAGTTAGTGTTGCCTGCATCTGGAAATTTATCCCACGTCTTGTGATAGTTAGTGTTTTTTTTTTAAGTCCCAGCTCCTGGAATCAGGTGATTATATGAGATGCTCAGCTTGCATGAAAAAGAAAAGTAAATTTCTAGCCCTTGTGATTGTGGAGAACAGCTTAAAAAGGTGCCCCAAGGGCCTGATAAAGGCACAGAAATCAGAAGGCAAATAAAAAGACTCATCTTCCTATTCATCACATGTGCCTGACTGATTTTTTTTGAATGCTTAGGCTGACAGTATTGGAGCTCCCATGACACTTTCCCCAAGAGTAGCATCCTGGACAAATCCCAATTTGGATGATTCCATTCTGTCTCTTTAAAATCCTCCCAATTGAATATGGAATTCTTGATCACGGTTCTAAATTTCTTCAATGATGCTGCGCGCTAGGAACTAGCTTCTACAGCCTACGCTAGAGACCTTAATATGAGTGGTGGACCATAGCTGGGGATCAACTTTGGAAAGCAGTTTGACATATTCCTCTGGATTCCGGCGCTGTTTAGGAGTATTTATTATTATTACGATCACAGGGCTGATTAGTGTTCAGGGCTATTACTGGAGAATTCCAGAGTTGTTTTTTCCCAGGGTTTAAACTCTGCCACGGGGCTGTTTTTCTACAGAAAGAGCACCCTGGAGGGACGTGTCATTTCTGGATGCTGATTAGCTTTTGCAAGGTTCCAGAGAACAAGACTGATTACTCTGTAGTGAGCCTGAGTTCATTCACCTAATCAGGCCAGCAGGCCGGGGCCGGGGGGGGAGAAATGTAACCCTACCTCACAGTTTGACAACTTGGGCTGTTCCAGAGTTTTTCTCACACCCACAAGCTGTAACAATTCATTATGTTTGATTTTCATTCTTCCAGCACCAGCCTTGGATGGTCCTTCATTCACAGCTTGTTCTAGTCACATGCAATTACTCCCAGGACTCTCTTGGCTTCAGTATCCTCTGAGAGTCTTTTGAATTTATTTATGCACCTATTTTATTTTCTGATTAATCCTAGGAATGCGAGATCCTTTGAAGGACACTTAATTTAAGTATACTAAGCCAAGCTAAGAAAGCAGGGTGTTTGATTTGCCCTGCCCACTTCACAGATTGTTTGAGTTGGGGATGGGCAGATCAGACTTACTGAAGGCTGTGGCTAGAAATGAAGCAATGGTCTTGTAGATAAAGCACTCACCTTAAGAGATGTGGAGTCCATTCCCTGCTCAGCTACAGCCTTCCTGTGTGGCTATGGGCACATCACTTGAGCCCTCTGTTATGCTGGAGGTTGGGTAAAACCAATTGCAAGTTGGTGCATGTAACAGCCAACCTTCATTTAGGATAAATCTAAGAAGCAATGAAGTTCCTTGATGGACTAGATAGCTGGAACAATAGGAGACAACCCACAAACAAATAACCCATAGGCCACATGCAAGGCTGGAATCAGAGTTCCCCCGCCATGTGGCCTGAGAAGTTTTCCTTGGGGTCTGAATGGGGGGCTGAGCATTGTTTGGTGGAGCTGTGTATGTGAGAGAGAGGGAAAGGGCAGGAGCACACAGAATAAGTGGTAAGGAAACCCCAGAAAAGCACTTGCAATGTGACCTTGAGAAAAATCCAATAGAGAGCTTTTGGGCAGAGTGCTGGCTGGGAAGAGGCTTGGAACAGAGAAACTGTCTCCTGCTGTGTTCAGAAAAACAGCACTTTGTACATTCTTTGTAAATAGGATTGCAGCAAAGAAATACCCGACTCCATTGTCAATTTCTCTGTCTAACAGGAACAACCTCCAACCCCCCGATATACTGACTAACTACCTGGACCAAAAGGGGTAACACCTTTCTTGATACCTCATTTATAAAATTAGGATCACAACCCTGCCTTTGTCTTGTCTGCTTAGATTGTAAGCTGTTTGGAGCAGGGACTGTACAGTGCCTGATACAAGGAGGTCCTGACCTTGGTTGGGACTCCCGGGTGCTACTGTGATTTCCTCACAAGTATAGCCAGGGCTGGAGTCAGAGTGGCCATGCACCAACACATTCCAGTCCTCTTGCAAATGGCACCTCTGCCCTGGGAAAATAATCCCACTCTCATTGGCTGCCTTCTGCCATCTAATTAAAAGGCCGGGGGGGATTTTAGATAGGTGGACAGGAGGAAGTTTCATTGCTCACAGTTCCAAGCCTCCTTCCAGCCAGCACTTTGTCCAAAAGCTCCCACTTGCTCCTCCCCTGGGAGAGGCTAGCCAGTGAAGACTGCTGCATGAAGCAGGTAGAGGCAAGCCCTGTCCTCAGAGGTGAGGAGAGAGCAGAAAGTGCCCCACAGCTCAAGATGGCTCCACTTTCCTCCCCCCGCCCCTACAATGAGCAACAGGGAAGCTTTTGTGCTCCTCCCTCCACCCTCCTGCAGGCGATAAATCCCTGTCGCTTCCCCCCCAAGTGGGGGGGATGAAGAAATCCGCAAGGAGCAAATGTGGGGCTGGGGTAGGGAGCAGAACTGATGTGGAGGCTAGGAGGAGTGTGTAATTAATTGCTGGCCTTGGGGAGAGGCAGATGTGGGCTGTGGGCGGAGGAGACACACATAGAATTAATTAATTCGAATACTGGGGGCTGGGGAGAAGCTGGGAGCTCAGCACCATCAGGCAGTAGAACTGGGACTGGACGTTTCTGCGGGCTTGCCAGGGGAAGGTGATTGTCCAGATGTGATAGTCTCTCCAGGAAAGGGCAGTAGCCCATGCACGCCGCCGGCTACTACATGGCAACATCTTTATTCAGGCACTCCAGACACCCGAACAATACGTTCCTGAGCCGTTGCTCTCTCTGCAAAGGGAAAAGCTGGCCCCAGTAATGGTTGCCCGCTACGGGATGCTGCTGATGTATCATCAGTGGAGACTGAAGTGTCTTTCGGAGCAGCCGCCACTCGGTGCGCCTTGTCACAGGCCGCTCAGGCCTGCCCCTGGGGCCAAGACATGCTCATTTAGCCTTCGCAGCCTGCCCGCCAGTCTCTCTCCCTAATTAGGGGCGATGTAGGAAACAGCACAGAGTGCGCAGGCCTTTCCGTCTGATCAGCGCCAGGCCGGGAGAGAGGAGCGCGACGGGGGCGGAGATTCCGGGGTTGGGCTGTCAAGAATTGTGCTGACATGCATTCCCCTCAGTGTTGTTCCTAACCCCTCCCTCGACTGAAACCCGTTTCATCCTCCCCCTATTTGGCACATGCTGTAGGGTGAATTGTGGCTTTTCGATGCAGAGGCCCCGGGAGCCCACTACGGACCCACTCGGGAGCGTGGGAGTGCCTGAGCATGTGGGATCCCATACCTGGGGGTTTGCACTGTGATTTGGGGTCCACCAACGAAGCTGTACTAGGTCGGAGGAGAATGGATTCGGTAGCCAGTGGTCAGTCAATCAGATTTCCCATCCAGGGTGTAACTGGCAAGGAGGTTGTGTAGTGGCTAGTTCTTCTGCTTTCCCTGTTTGCCTTGTGACTTTTTGACATTGTGTAACCCATCTTTCCGGGCTGGCTCAGTCCCTGTATGATGTGCATACGGGAGAGGGGCACCTCACAGTCTTTGGACAATTCCAAGGTTTCTGTGGCCTGCCCTCATTTTGCGGTGTTGCTGGTAGTTGCTCCTGGTGTGCTAAAGAAGAAAGTTACCTTGGTCTCACCGCCAGTGGGGCAAGGGGTGGAACTCGGAAATCATTCGAACCCACCCATGCAAACAAATTAACACAAGAACTCTAAACACCCTGGAAAGATCTGATCAGTGATATAGACAATCAGTAAAAACACTCAATGGTTAAAATGATTAGAAATGTTAATAATGCATTTGAATGACTAAAGGATAAGCCGGCAAGCATACGGGGTCATGTGACCACCCCCTACCCCCCATGTTCCTAAACAAAAGTGTCTCCCTGCTCAGTTCTGTCTGCCCCCTACGTCTCAGGGGCTCACGGAGAGACGCTGCAGGCCTGTAAGGAAATGCTGTTAGAAACACACTTTGTTATACTGGGAATTGGCAAGCAGGTCCTGCCCTGGGGATTGCTAACCGCTCGCCTGCTCCAGGGAAGGTGCTGACAGCCCTTAAAGCTTGGAACCCACAAGCTGGTTGCAAGGAGATTGGGTTTCTGGATCCCAATTCCCGGATCTGGTGTGGACTGGCTGCAGGGCAAGCAGGCCACAGGCAGTGGTAGGAGAGCCAGGCTGTTTCCTGTTGCTGGCGGGCTGGCAGCAGGAGGGGCAGTTTGGCCTCTGCTTGGGCTTTTTTTGCAGGCTGAGGTTCCAGCAGGCCCGTTGCTGGGCCTGGAAGTGCTGTGCGGGAAGGCTGTAGGGAGATTGCCTCTCGTCTCCACTCCCCGGCTGGTCTCGCCCAGACGGAGGGAAAGCCAGACTATTCACAGCTTCCCTCCTGCTTTCCTGGGGGCTTGTCTTCTGCCTGACTGTCTTCTGCCCTTGCTTGGGGGCAACACGGGGCAGATCCGCTGAAGTCAGTAGAGTTGGGCTGATTTACACCAGTCCCACACTGGCCCTGTAACATTTGTGTCAATGTCACAGCAGTTGGACTAGGTGATGGAAGTTATATTACTCCCTTGCATGCTAGCTCTGTTAAATTTTTACTGTTTCCGGTGCCTGTGAAATTAACACTGATCACCATCCTCAGCCTCTGTTGATGCAAGCTGGGAGGGGAGCACACATTTGCTCAGGTAATTGACTCCAATGGTAATTTAATGTCAAGGCAAGCCAGGGAACATGAGATAAATACTACCGCTGGACAAAGCCAACCTGTCAGAAGTCCCAGGTTAAGGTTCGCTGCTCAGTGTGTATACAATAAGCCATCTTTCTGGATGGGTGGCTTGGAATGGATTGGCAACGTGGATGTAAACACCCAGCGCCAAAGCGAATGTGGAGCAAAACAAGTCCATGGCACATGGCCAGTGCTGGAGGAGGAGGGAAACTGGATTGCCTCATGGGTGTGCCACTGTTTTGCCGTGCTTCCCTCAGGGAACTCCGCCCCTGCATCAGGAACCAAAAGGAAACTGGGGTCATGGGAATACACAGTCCCAGAAGGAAACCCACAGGAGACCGGCTCAAGGTATTGTACACTTTTGAGGCATATTAACAATGACCAGAATTCCTTTCTGGATCAGGAAGGAACTTTATGCATCACGATGCTATTGTCTTTGCCCCTTATGCTCCCCTGTTAACAGTGTAGGGTAACAGGCCAAGGTAGATCAGTGTAGCAATGCTGATGTCAATTGAGAAATGCCAATTTTATACCAGTGGAGGGGTCTCAGCACTGCCTATGTAATTGACAGTCATTATTCTTCAGTGGGTTGGAATCTCTTGGGCTTGAAAAGCCTCTTTTGGATAATGGATTTGGTTTGTGGGTTTGGGGTTTTTTTGTGGCGGAGGTGGGGTTGCTTTTGCTAGGAAGCCTTATACGAATGAGGCTTATTGCAGGGAAAGTAATTGATTAGCAGCCTGCATTGCCAAGAGAACAAACCTCAAAGCTCTAAGCGGTCTTGAGGTGTTAGCTACAGAGTGAGGTAGCTGGGAGTCAGCCCACGGTGTAATGAGGATGGGGGAGAAGACAGAGCACAGAGCCGAAGCTCTAGAGTGCTGCCCAAAATGGCTCCTCGTAGGGAGGAGAAGACCAGGCAAGCGCTGCCTTGGCACGGCTTGGCTCCCCAGCGGGAAGCACCTCCTTAAAACAAGCGCCAGACCCATTTGCAGTCAGACGAAACAAATTTCAGACAGCAACCTGGCATTTCAATGGAAGAGAGTAGGGGCCAAAGATGTGGCCTCCCTCTTTGGGAAGATTTCCTTCCAGAGCCGAGGGGCCCTGCAGGGGGTTAGCAAGCCCGGCCTTGCATCCCATTCCCTGAGCCAGCAGACTGCCGTGTCTTGGGAAAAGCCTGCCCTGCTCTAGGGCTCCATGGAGGGGTGTTAGTGGGCTACCCTTGGAAAGGGGTCACACCCGGAATGGAGCAGCAGAGGAACCTTTCATTTGAGGACAGGGCTGGTCCTGAGAAGCACTGAGCATCTGAGAGCCACTCTGGGCCAATTCCTGAAGTCCCTGGCTTTGGGGGAGACCCTTGCTTTCATTTTGTGGTTTCTGTCATGCCCTGCAGCTCTGCTCATGCGCTAGGTGCTGTGGGTACAGAATTTAATTCAGTGGGCGCTACAGCTGCTTTCCATGTCTCCAGATTAGGCCCTTATGCCCAGCATAAGGTAAATGGATCCCAATCTCGTGCACACGCATGCACTAGAATTGCCTGGGGGGGGGGGGGGCGCCAGGAGGGGAATCCACCCACTTGGTCAATTGGCTGGCGTTGCTCAGTTAGCGAAGTGCATTCTGGAGCTGGAGCACTGTGTATTCAATGGGTATGGGGGCCAGGATCCTGCACGGTATGGCTCTCCGTGGCCTGCTTGGCCATAGCAGAGTCTATGTGCCAGGAGATTACAGGCACCATCCAACCCTGGTATCCTCAGGCACAACTGAGCCAAAGCCAATTGAATGGCACCCACTTATGCTCAAGCTGTATTTTGCCCTGTGTGCCGAGAGCCTGGCTCTTTGGAGTTTAGAGCGACCCGGCGTGTCTAGGATGGTCATTGCTCACTTGGGCTCGCTGAGACGGGGTTTCTAATGAGTGTGTATGCACGTGGGTGTGTGGAAATGTGCCCAGGGTGCAATGAGCAGACTCAAGCAGGGGCCGTGTATACAAGCAGGTATGCACAAAGGGCTATGGGCACTCAGGAAAAGCCATGCCTCTGTGGTAATCGCTCTAGAGTCGGAGCAGATCCTGGACCTGGGGACTTCAGCAGAAGACTCGTCCATCCACAGTAAGGGAGCAGCTCCGGGGTCAGGACAGAACGGGATGGGAGGTTAGATGGGCTGGGATCTGAGTTACTACAGAGAATTCTTTTCTGGGTGTCTGGCTGGTGAGTCTTGCCCACATGCTCAGGGTTTAGCTGATCACCATATCTGGGGTTGGTTGCAGATTGACAGAGGCCCTGGGCATTTTTAACCTTCCTTTGCAGCGTGGGGCACAGGTCACTTGCTGGAGGATTCTCTGCATCTTGAAGTCTTTAAACCATGATTGGAGGACTTCAGTCGCTCAGACATAGGTTAGGGGTTTACTACAGGAGAGGATGCGTGAAATTCTGTGGCCTGCATTGTGCAGGAGGTCAGACTAGATGATCATAATGGTCCCTTCTGACTTTAAAGTCTATGAGTCTTTTCCTGGGCAAGGGTCAGCTCTGACCATTTTCTCTTTCAGATTTTAGTTCAAGTTTCAAAATTGTTGAAACATCCCCTTTTGAAACCAAAAGTGCCATTTTTAGGATCCAAAATGATTTTTTGTTTCACAGTGAAATTTAATTTATACTGTTAAAAACAAAGGAAAATGTTGAAATGGAAATTAAACATTTGGACTGAGATTTTGGGGATTTTATTTCGGGACGGGAAACAGTTTGAATTTTGAAAATCTTCCTGGGACAGGAATAGCGTCTGCCCCAGCACTCCCCGTTACTTGGCTGGAGCAGTAGACTCTTCTCATTCTATGTAGGCAAAAACCCCTGCTGTGATAGAGCAAGTTACAGATCATCTTTGCTGCTGGGAGAGAAGCTTCCAAACCTGGACTAGTAACCAACCGGACCTCTTATTCAAAAATGCTGCGGACTGAGCTCCTGAAAACAAGGGCTAAGCATCTCTTGACTACGACCACGCATTAGCGTGTGAGCTCTGGCAAGGAGCCTGCATCCTGACCCAGCTCACTGCCATTTTATCCAAATTCCCCTGACCGGTCACGACCCAGACATGGATTACGTGGTATCCGTGTTATGGGGCTTTGGGAGGAGGAGAAGTAGCCACTGGAGACTGGATTGGCCCAGCAGCTTGGGCATCTTTGAACACGGTCATTTTGGTCACGGAGCTAATTGGAGGTGCCGGCGTTCGAGCCTATACTACAGTGAAATCTTCTGTGCAAATGTAACCCACTCTCGAGTACATGTTACCGGGTGGCTCCTCTGGGCCTCATTTGCAGAGGCTGTGAGTCTTTTACCGCCCTTGTTAGAGTGGCCTGGCTCTTCAGCTCAAGCGGTAGCAGCTCACAGGGATGTTCTGGAGGTCCCTGGCTTGCTCCATGATGTCTCAGCCGAGAAGGTAGCCCGGCTGTCACACAAGCCCATCAAGTCCACGATGGCTGGGGAGACTTCCCCACTGTAAAAAAATCGAGCTGACATCGATGATAATAGGAGAGCGACCCACCCAGCAAGTTACTCCCACGTCTTTATGGTCTCACGCCCCAGGAGTTCCCAACCCTCTTCGCTTCCCTCCTCCCCTGTGAACCAACAGCACTGGGCAGCTCTTAAAGGGCTTCAGAGCCATTCCTTGTTTCTCCCTACAGGCCTACAGCTGGTGAAACTGAGGCAACCCCTTTAAGTGGCTCTCCCTTTGTCAATGGCACAGCTGTTAAGAATCAGGAATGCTGAGGGCCAGTTTCCTGCTCTGGCCGCTAGCCCAGCTCCCTCACCTTCATTCTCTTTGTATTGTTTGAGCAGCAGGCAGGCTGGAGCTGATGTTTCCGGGCAGTTCCAGAAGCTGGAGGCCCCAGCTGCTCTTTGGAGGTGTTGGATCCCTTTCGTTCCTGTGCCCTGCGGAGAGGGCTGCCCTGAAGACAATGGGAGCAGGAACCAGAGCCTGCTTGGCTTGAGATTGACAGGATACAGGGCTGCACGCCCATAAAGGCAGAAGTCCCACACGCCAGCCGGGAAATGGCCCATGCTGCACCAGCTGGCATGTGGCACTGACAGGATGTAGTGAAGGAACTGGAGTTACCAGCTTGCCACACCTAAGAGCAATTACAGCTCCCTGACAAACCCAGAGTGATCTAGGCCTGCTCCTCCTGCTAACGCCCAGAGACAGCTGCTTTCCCAGCTTCATTCCCCAGCGACTGTATTTGATGCTCATGCAAGTCAGGCGAGTTAACTCCGTCAGTGCCAAATATGTACGTGACAGGCTCCCTAGACAGGGCAATACAAATGCTACTCCCTCTGCCTGGCTATCTGCATTTCATTCCTGTTGATAGGAATTAAATCCTGCTGTGGATTTGATGTCAGATAGCAGAATACAATAATAATTAAGAGTTTATATTTATACATATAGCAATTTTCCTCCTGAAATATCAGGAAGCACCTTGCAAACTGCACAGAAATCACCTGAGTAATAAATAGTCATAATCATATTTTTCCCGCTGCTAAAATGCAGCTAGTTCTGGTGTGGAACGCAGCAGCTTTTTGCAGCACATAAAAAAAGCACACGGCAGTTTAAGACAGAAAAAGAGGCTAAATCCCAAACCTAATCTGTACTGCAAGTGGAAGCAGGGAAAAGTAAACACGCAAATTGGCCAGGACATCTGGCCCTGCTGTGGAGAACAGCGCCAGAGGATCTTTAATGACTGCCCGTACTTAGGCCCCCAGGTTTGTGTCTCATTAACTTGCCTGAATTTGCCAACAGGACTCTTTGTTTATAAAGGGCCTGAAAGAAATGTGTTTACCTAATAACAGGTGCTGGGCTCTCATTCAGTTCAACTTTCTGTTCTCTTCTCCGTGCACCAGGTGGCACTGTGCCATGTATGAATACGTGCCGGCCGCACTCGGGTACAGTTTTGTTTCACCTTCCAGTTGTTTTAAAAAAGAAGTTGATGGGGTTTGTCTTTTTTTAAAAAAAAAAAAAAAAATGCTAAATTTAGGTCCTGGACCCTTTGTGGCTGTTTTAAATACACACTCTGCAGCTTTCAGGACCCTGAGCCTCGTCCAACGCCTGTAGAATGAAAAAGCCAACCACAAGCCTTCCTAAATCACTTCACCCTTCCCCTCCCCCAACAAATAAACTTGTCTTTAAAATCATGATGTTTTGAAAAAATAATAACTCTTGGGTTCTAATTTTTGAGCCTATAAATCGCTCTTGGGTCACGTTTTCAAGCTTTTCTCTGCAGCCACGATGGCGGGAAACCTCTTTTTATAATAACTCACTTAATCATGGGACTCCAGCAGCTGGGGATAGAATCGTGAGTGTTGGCAATGTCTCTTCAACAGCAATTGGAACTAGGGCTGCCAACCCTCCTGGTTTTGCCAGGAGTCTCCTGGAATCAGGCCTTATCTCCCGGAGGCTCCTGAAGCTAATCTGTGAGATTTTAGGCCGCTAAAAGTCCAGCAGCGCAGCAGGGCTAAGACAGGCTCCCTGCCTGCCCTGGCACGGTGCCACTCCCAGAAGCAGCCCGCACAATCCCGGGGACCCCAGAAACTGTGGCCAATGGGCTCTGCGGAGACGGTGCATGTCATGGAGCCTGCCTGAGTCCCGCTGTGCCGCCAACCGGAAGCTCCCCAGGGTAAGCATCTCCCTACCAGAGCCCGCACCCCGACCCCCCGCCCTGCTCCAGCCCTAAGCCTCCTCGCACACCCAGATTCCCTCCCAGCACCTGCCCACCCCCACCCCCACCCCCCGCATCCCATCCTGCACCCCAACCCCCTGCCCCAGCCTGGACGCCTCTCCTGCAGCCAAACTCCCTCCCAGATCCTGCACCCCAAATTCCTGCCCCAGCCCAGAGACCCATCCTGCATCCAAACTCCTTCCCAGAGTCTGCACCCCCTGCAAACAACTGCAGGGTATTTGGGTTTGTGTGATTACACAGCTGGCAACCCTAGCCGGAACAGGCTCTGTACAATTTATTCTTTGTCTTGTGATGGCACCTCAGAGTGCAGAAAGCTGATCCCTGCCCCAGTCTAAGTATGCTGTGGGAAGATCTAGTCCCAGCATGCTGTAGGTTCAATTGTATTTCCACAGCCCATATTCTCGCAGTGATTCCTCTTTGGTACCCATCAAAATAAGAGTGACAGTCGAAGTCCATTTATTCATTCATTCGAGGGCTTTCAAGTGGCTTTAATCCTGATTCCCTGAGCTCGCTTATCTGAGCCACCTTCCAAACCCGGCGATGGTTTGCCCATCCTTAGCTCGGCAGATTACGAGGCAGGGCTGAGATGACTGGATCAATACAGGATGCCGGTGCTTGCTGCGGATCGGGATCCGTCAATTGCCAGTGTGCCAACAGTGTTATCTGCTGCCCTGGGTGTCTCGATTTCCCCCACTGACGCTCTCCCAACTCTGTTAATTATTAAAGGAGAATAATGAAGGAAAACGTGCATCAAAGTCCAGTCTGAGTGAGAAACAATCGGCCGTTCATTCGCAGCCATGAGCCAGCCCACGCCAGCCCCCACAGAGCCACCTGGACTGCCCGGGCAGAAGAGCCTTACCTTTGAGATTGCGGACATCATTGTTGTCATCGTTTATTTTGTCTTCGTCCTGGCCGTCGGGATCTGGGTGAGTCCAGGAGCTCAGTGATGTGCTTCCATTAGGGGCCAGAACACCGGCAGTGTGTGTAATCAGCTACGGGCCTCTCCTGTGTTCAAAGATATCTGCTTATAATCCGTCTGCTGTTTTATTTGTAAATAGCGTTTACATAGGGCCAGAGAGTAGGAGGCCTTGTCTGATGTGCCAGGGGACTGAGAGTAGAAACATCTTCCCCCACACTCCCATGTAGCTCTGATCCCATTCCTTGCAATCCCCTGAATAGCTTTGAGGGAAGGCTGGTGCCACCGGAATTGCTAAGTATCCCATAACGGACTGGGGAGAAAGGTGAGGCTCCCCATGGAATGGCTGCAGAAAGGTGAGCAGGGAGACTTGCGTGGCTTTAAGAGAGGGGATGAAGAGAAAAGGACTGAATCGAGCACTGGAAAATTTGGAAAGATGATTATTATTTGATCCCTATTTTCTATGACGCAGCCTGGTTGGAAGAGTGGGGGAAGTGGTCTTGTACTCCTAACACGGGCACTCATGGGGAAGATTGTTCAGTGGATTCAGAAGCCCCATCACCCAGTCTGATGGCATCTTCTGTCCAAGCCAGGCAGCCAACATGCATAGGAATGGGGAGAAGGAGAATGGAAAAGCTAGGCTTTCCCTCTGCACCCCCAGTCTCTGGTGCTCCGTGCATCTGCTGAAACAAGGCCCAAAACTTTTGTCTCCTCCAAGCAGCAGCAGTGGTCCGGACTGTGTACCAAGATGCATATGAGAGCGCCACACAAATCAGAACAGAGCAACAGCTCACTGCTGGGTGGGAACGTCTGGGTACCATGTCCTGACAAACCAAGGGGCTTTCCGACTTGCAAAGTAACAACCAGGCCCCCAGCTCAGAAACCAGGGAGGCTGGTTAGCTCCGGATAGTGTTCATCATGAGCTAACAGGGAGTACTCCCCTTCTCACCGGCCAGGAACGTTGGCTGGGAACATAGAGGGGACAAGCGGTGTGTTTCTCCTGTGCAATGGGAAACACACCGCTTGTCTGGTCCTCCTAAGGCTCTGTTCCACTCATAGTTCCCCCTAGAATGGGGCAACTCTTCACTGCCCCAGTGCAATCCCATGTGCACGCTGTACACGCTCTGGAGTCTCCGACATCCCAGGAATGGATGGGCTACAGCCTGAGGTTTCACCAGACTTGCTGGAGCACCGAGCATTCATCCCCAGGTTTTAACTGTGTCACCTTGAGCATCTGCAGAATGGTTTGTTGCATTCTCCGGAAGCCAAAGCACTAGGATGACCCCGGATATGGGGAGTTAGTCAATCCTAGCAGCTGCTGGGAGGGCAGAATTGGGATGACTCACAGCATGTCGCTGGCAGGATGACTGGAGAGCGGGGCCAGTGTGATGGATGAGACCCCAGGGGGAAAGCACTTAATGGGGTTTTTTTTCTGTTTTTCAGTCATCCATACGGGCAAGCCGGGGGACAGTTGGAGGGTACTTCCTGGCTGGACGGTCCATGACATGGCTGCCTGTGAGTCTGATGCTTTCACTTGTTACTTAAAAATTGGGTTACAAGCGAATCCAGGTATCTGATAGAAAGGTTTGGGGACAGGCACAGCAAGGCAGTACCTTTCCCGCACTGCTCTGCGCAGGAACCTCATCCCTGAGCTACAGGGACCTCCAACCACAGAGTACCCCCCCATCCCCCCGCCACCGCTCAGCCTAAGCCCTGAGCTACAGGGACCCCCAACCACAGAGTACCCACCCCACCGCTCAGCCTAAGCCCTGAGCTACAGGGACCTCCAACCACAGAGTACCCACCCCACCCCTCAGCCTAAGCCCTGAGCTACAGGGACCCCCAACCACAGAGTACCCACCCCACCCCTCAGCCTAAGCCCTGAGCTACAGGGACTCCTACCTGGAGGAAACAGGCAGTTCAGGCTCCCTGGTCTTTTTTGCCCAGGTCAGTGATGTGGCTTCTGTGATGCAGCCCCGCCAGGCTATTGGGAGCTGGATTTAGATCCTCCCCCTGGTCCCAACTCACTTCACATGCAGCTGCAGACCAGCCACGGGGGCATTATATGACTCAGGTCTGCATGAGGCAGTAAAAACTACACCTAGAAACTACAAAGAAAACAATCGTATGGCAAAGCCCTTCGCCTCTCCCCTCCCCGGCTGGGGGAAAGTCGATGCTGTTGACTGTGTGAGGACTAAAAACTCAGCTCCAAACCACAAAAATATAAATCTCCGCAATGATTCACGAGAAAGGAACAAAACTCTTAAAGGGCACGCTTTCGAGGGAGTGAAAGGTACGCATAAAAATAATTTAAACGTTTTAAAAGACTAAAGGTGTCACAGGAATAAATAGCCTTTTCATCCCGTTGCAAAATATACAGCCGTATATCTCTCCAGTGAGTCGCTGGTAACGGAATACAGTTTTCAACCAAAAACTTCTTTCTCTGTATACACAGTGCCCATAAATCTTCTAGGCTAAGTTTTCAACCTCTTCTGTGGGAGAGACGTACGTATATATAACAGCTGTTATTGCTCTAATGTGCTTTGTGGCTCCAATTTCTCCCAGGTGACGTTTAGCGAAAAGCATAGGGTGTGTTTCCGTAACTAGAGCGTGGAAGGTTTAAAAGATGTTGAAAGGAAACTGGCTGTTCCCAGGATCCTCGCTGTTCTTATTTTTCATTGCATCTGGTAGCTAGGCTACTCCAAGAGTAATATGGCCAACTGGTTAGAACACATGACTGGATGGTAGGAGGGCTGGGTTCCAGTCTTGGCTCTCCTACTGATTCACTATCTGGCAAGTCGCTTAGGTCAAAAGCAGCCTTCTGAGTTTGCCTGCTTCTGTTTTCCGAGCCCAACTTGAGATACTTTGGACTTGATTCTCAGAGGCACTGAGCCCCACTTGAGTCCAGTTATGACTTTCAGCACTGATGCCTGAGGAAAGATATGATGCAATATGGCAGGAGGTCCACTCTGCTGCTGAAATTGCCATCTTCTGACCACTTGTGATAACTGAAGTATCCCGGCACTCTTTGCAAGAATCGGGAGATTAACCCAGGGCGTCCCAGCTAAAATGGGTGGCAACATTCTGGCAACTTCAGGGTTTCAGCTTCGAGCTATAACACCCTACCGGGTTTGGTCTTGAGAGATGGTCTCCAAGATGAGTTTGGTCTTTTGAGAGATGGGCTCATCTGGAGTACTGTGTCCAGTTTTGGGTCCCACACTACAAGAAGGATGTGGATAAATTGGAAAGAGTCCAGTGGAGGTAAACAAAAATGATTAGGGGACTGGAGCACATGACTTATGAGGAGAGGCTGAGGGAACTGGGATTGTTTAGTCTACAGAGGAAAAGAATGAGGGGGCATTTGGTAGCTGCTTTCAACTACCTGAAAGGGGGTTCCAAAGAGGATGGATCTAGACTGTTCTCAGTGGTAGCATATGACAGAACAAGGAGCGATGGTCTCAAGTTGCAGTGGGGGAGGGCTGATGTGCCCATGTGTGCTGCGGCTCATGGTAGCAGAGGCACGTCCTCCCTCCAGCTCCTACATTTAGGGAAAAAAAGGGGGCTCCACACGCAGCCCCTACCCCAAGCACCACCCCCACAACTCCCATTGGCCGGGAACTGCAGCCAATGGGAACTGCAGAGGCAGAACCTGCGGACGGGGCAGCGCAGCAGAGCCACCTGGCTGCCCCTCTGCATAGGAGCCAGAAAAGGGACATGCTGCTGCTTCTGGGAGCTGCTTGAGATAAGTGCCAACCAGAGCCTGCACCCTGGCCCCCTGTCATGCCCCCAAACCCCTGTCCCAGCCCAGAGTCCCCTCCTGAACCCTGAACTCCTCATTTCTGGGCTAACCCCAGAGCCTGCACCCCCAGCCAGAGCCCTCACCCCCCCCCCGCACCCCAGCCATGATCCCCTTCCCACCATCTGAACCCCTTGGTCCCAGCCTGGAGCACCCTCCTGCACCCCAAAGCCCTCACCCCCGCCCCAGAGCCCGACCTCCAGCCAGACCCCTCCCCCTTCCTCCACCCCAACCCCAATTTTGTGAGCATTTATGGCGCGCCATGCAATTTCCATACCCAGATGTGGCCCTCAGGCCAAAAATTTTGCTCACTCCTGGGAAATGCCATAGACCCATAGGGTAAATACAATGGTGACATGGGTCAAAGGTCTGTGGAACCACAGACAACTATTTCTGTGGCTTCAGGATTATTTTTTGTGGAGCATTTGAGTCTTCCTATGTGTTGGACACAGGCGCTACCAGAATAAATACTAGGGATACTGTCTCGCTGTTCTACGTCTCCTGTGTTTCTTACATGTGTCCGATCCAGTCAGAGGTGTGTATTAGCCAAGGTATATACATGTCTTGGGAGTCAGGATATTTACCCAAGATATGATTCCACGTAACAGCAGTCGACCTTTTAATCAGCAGTTTGCTGTCTGGAGAAGCAGGGCTGGTGGCAGCGTTCATTCTGGCCACAGCTTCCGGCTTCATGCAATATTAATATCTTAACTCTCAGAAGGTGAGGAGCAGGTCAAACTCCATTACTCTTCGCTCAGAGCTCAGCAGCGGGCATCTTAGGAATCTGCTGTTCAGACAAGGTGTGGTTGGAAAGCAAACTTTCCGCAGGAGGGAAGCCAAAGCATTGGCAAGGCCTGGCCAGATTTATCCCTGGTGTAGCTCCATTGATGTTAGTGGCCACCGGGGATGAATTTGGCCTGTGTAGATGTGTGGCAAATCTTTGTCCCAAAGAAGAGTGATACTTAAAGCCAGGGGTGCTTTATCCTATGGGAAGAGCACTGTACCTTGCTTTCATCTAGTTAAGGGATCACTGGACCACACTAGGGGCATGTTAAAATTAACCCGAGGTGTTAGCATTTTCCAGACTGCTGCAGTTTTCCATCTATATGTTTGGACCCACCTTTATGCATGGGTGAAGCCTTCCCAGGGTCACAGTTTCTTTAAGGTACATGCAACATTCTTTCCATTCAACTATTTCTCGAACCGCTCAAGGTCCAGGCTTGGAGTATAAATATTTGCCTATAGAAAGGCACTGGTTTCTCTCAGGTTATAAATGCAAAAGTCCCTTTTTAAAAAAAAAAATTACTGGCTACCCCAGTGGAAATTCTGGCATAATAACTACTCAGGGGGCAACGTTGTCCCCATTGAAATCGGGGGAGTTTTGCCATTCACTTCGATGTAGACAGGATTTCACCTCCATTCCTACTCGATCAGAAGTCAATTGGAGTTTTTTCCTGAGGAAATCTCCAAGGCCCAGATGAGCTTCAGCTGCCCCATAGATGGAGGGCACACTCTGGGGGAGGCTCCACCCCTTTCCTTCAATCACCTCCTGGTGACACCTCCTTCCTACTCTCATCCTAGACCCTGCAAATGGCCTCTCCGTGGGTTTGGGGGCCATGCAGGGGCAGGGTGGAGATGGAGGGGACCTGTGGGTAGGTTACACATAATGTCATCCCTCGAGCGCCTTGGAGTTTAAGGCTGAAGCTGTGTCATCTTCTCGGCATGGTTCCCTCTGGGGCATAATGGGGACTCTTTGTTCCTTCAGCTCTGATAAATCCATGTGGCCAGGAAGCTGGGGTGGGGGTCCCAGAGCCAATGCAGTGGCTCAGGGCCTGCCCCCGAGGGAGATACCAGATTTGGGAACAGGCCTTCGCAAGACTGTTGGCGGGGATAAGGGTGGGGGCAGAGAAATGCTGCGGGAGGTGGGGTTTCTGTGAGGGGATCCTCACAGAGATTTCCTCCCTCACAATCCCCTGTGTAGATCTGATTGTGGCCTGGGGATCGGCGTCTGTAAGGGCATCAGGATTTGGCCCAAAGGGAGGAAGGGGGTTGGTGTCTCACTGTTTCCAGGGGAACATGCAAAATGCCTGGGACTTTTTGAGATGCTCAGAGCAGGCAGATTTGGATAAGCCTTGCCCGCAAGCACCTCCCTTTTCACCCCGTCTATCAGAGCCTCCCGCGTTTCACCAATCTGTGTAAAACATGAGCCTTCCTGCTAACAAAGGGTGACGAAGGGAACAGAGCTTAAAGGAGCCCAAGGGACACGCTATCTGCTGTCGCCAGCCAGGGCCCCAGCTGCGCAGGATTGTTTGATTTGCACAACCTCTGCATGGACATTTTTATCACTGCCCCTCGGGTTATCTTGTTGAGCCGTGCCAACGTCAGCCAAGGAACTTGAGCAGCGCTGCCCTGCAGAAGTGGTATCACCCAACAGGCACTGACAGACGTGGGCCTTAGTTCTGCATCCGTCACTCCCCCTGGGCTGCATTTCGATGGGGCGCCTCGTGAATAAGGGGAGCAGGGTCACGCCCTGAGCACAGAGCATGAGGAGGGATCACACGAGGATACGTAGCGCACGAAGCATTTCTGTCACACTTGGAAGCTGAAAGCGCTTTACAGACCAGCAGCTAAACTCTGATCGCACGTGGAGGGGGCCTTCCCCCACCATAGGGTATCTCAGATGCTGCCACGGAATCTGCAGTTTTCCCGCCATTGCAACTAGCCGCTCTGTTAGGCTGGGAGGTGGGGCCTGCACAGGAGGCGGGGACTGAAGAAGCCAAGGGAGAAGTGGGTGGAGCTTAAGGATGCAGATTGCTCTCACACACACCCCT
Organism: Dermatemys mawii; assembly: GCA_007922305.1. Classification (NCBI taxonomy): domain Eukaryota; kingdom Metazoa; phylum Chordata; order Testudines; family Dermatemydidae; genus Dermatemys; species Dermatemys mawii. Next base: position 42,668,340 of record ML677352.1, on the reverse strand, counting down.
CCTCCACCCCAAGCTTGCGGACCTTATCCAGATAACATGCTCCTACAAGCAGTAGAAGCTGCTTCCTTGGGTCTCTGCTGTGGTTGGGGATCCCCCTTTAGAGGTGGCCCGGGGACACCCCTATTAACATGACTCTATCATGCCCACTTTGTCAGGGTGGCATATAGGGCATAGCTGCAGCAGAAGAAGGGGATCTCCAGTGGGACGGATCCCATAGGAGCAGTAGCATCCGGGGCGGGTCCAGCAGCCAGCATCAGTCCTCCGGGGGCAGAGCAATAAATGCAGGGGAGGGGATTCCTTGCACTCCGTGGAATACCCGCAGATTGGAATAAGCCATAATGAGCAGGCGCCACACTAATTGACATGTACATAAACGTCAAAGGAAAGAAGTGCTTGTTTCAAACGGGCTGCCTCCTGAATCTGTGCTCAGACCCGATCCATCCATTTACCTGTGTAACTGCTATGGTGTCTCTCCCTGGTGTCTCTCACTGAGCTCCCCTCTGCAGCGGTGTCTGGCGAAGGGAAAACTCCCACTGAAGTCAGTGATTGAATGAAAAACAACCGGATGAGGGCCAGCAGACTCCCATCTGTTAGATGACTTTAATAAGTCAAAGCACGGTATCCTTTAAAAAAATCCATCAGACAACAGCCTCGGTCGTGACGGCAGAACAGGCCACAGGGAAGTGCTTTATGTGGCTTAGAACTAGTTGCAATGACTCTCTGCATTCTCTGCCTGTGCTGTGTGTTTCAGATCGGAGCCTCCCTGATGTCAAGCAACGTGGGCAGTGGCTTGTTCATCGGCCTAGCAGGGACCGGAGCAGCTGGGGGCCTCGCCGTCGGAGGCTTTGAGTGGAATGTAAGAATCCAGGTTGCCCGGGAGTTACCATTTACAAGGGGACGGGGTGTGGGGGTTCCATGAATCTGTTATTAGCAGTATTGTCAACCCTCCCCAGTGCTCACATCTCCTGAATCAGGCCCTCTAAAATCACGAGATTGTCTTAGAAATCATGTGATTTAAAATATGTAAATGTTGCGGTTCTTTTTCTTTACCTGCTGCTTACCGACCATTCTGGGAGGTCCCAGGTCACATTTTTAGGCTGTGCTCTGCAGCCAGGAAGGTTAGAAACTATGTTTTGAGAAAATAAAAGTTGAGATTCTCACATAGTAACAGGATTCCAGGACCTGGGGCTTTAGGGAAAACAACACATCGTGCAAAAGTAGGATTGCCAACATCATATTTCAGAATAAGGGACTGTATTCTCCCCATCCTTCCTCCTGATATTATTATTTTATTATAATTAATAATAAGTAGTGCTTGCCTACATTTGCCAGGGGTATTTATTCCAGCTTTTTGCAGTGATCGGCAGCTCCTGATCTTGTTGTACAGAGATGAAAAAATAAGGAACATCCCTTGTAATAAGATAATAATTATCAACCAGGGGCCTGGGGCCCCCTGGGGAGGTGGGGGCACAAGCAGGGCCAGTATTAGACTCACTGGGGTCTAGGGCAGAAAGCCAAAGTCCCAATCTGCAGGGCTGAAGCCTGGGGCCCCACCACCCAGGGCTGAAGGCAAAGCCTGAGCAACTTAGTTTTGTAGGGCCGTCTGTGGCGTGGGGCCCCGGGCAGTTACCCCGCTTGCTACCCCATAACACTGGCCCTGGCTTTTATATGCAGAAAAATAGTTGTGGAACAGGTGAGCTGTGGAGTTTTTATAGCATGTTGGGGTGGGGGGAGGCTCAGAAAGAAGAAGGTTGAGAACCCCTCCAATAAGGGACTTTTGGCAACCCTACACACCAGCCTCACCATAAAGCCAAAGGAGCTAGCAACACCATAGTAACATTTCAGGTGCCAAAATGTGTGTTTCAGGGTTCAACAACTTGGTGTGAATTGGGGCCTATTGAAATCAATTGGAAGTTAGCCGCTGACCCTTCTAAGAGCATGAAGACTCGGTGTAGCACATGCAACTCAGGAGGAATCACTAGCTGCTCTGGCTAGGGGTGAGGCTGGTGCTCGTTTTCGTGCAATACACATCCATCTGATAACTCAAAATCACTGCTGTTCCATTCCAAGGCCTCCTTGGAGCGGAGCCTCGTCAGGGTGCCAATTTAGCTCCAAGGGGGAAGTAGGAATCCACCCAAGATCTATTTTCTTGCATATATTTTTGCTGCAGCTGGTATTTTCAAGGCGCCTACGGGAGCTGAGATTTGGGTCCCGTTGCCAATTCCAAATTGCACTCACGAGCCCTTTCAGCAGAACGTGGAGCCTCCGTGCAGGCCCATGGGCTGTCTGACATATGTATATATTCGGATGATCACGGAGAGCAAACGTGACTCCACTCGTTTTAACTTCTCCATTTTGGCCTGGGCTGGATTTTGGAGCTGCAGAGTGTGAGGGGAGAGAGAACTTTAACCTCCCAAAAGACCCTTCATCCAAAACGAACGATCCAGTTCATGCTGGATGTGCATTGCCACTTGCTCTACCAGGTGCAGGCGCCAATCCAGTTCAGTCACACAGGAAGTTGTCCAAAAGCCCACCAGAGTCTTCCTGTTGCTTCTATTTCTGCTGATCAGAGAGATTCTGTTCATTCAGCATCCCCGTCTGCTCACCTAGTCACACTGTCCTGCAAAAATCATGAGATGCTCGAAGGCTTCTCTAGAGCCAAGAGCCTGAAGGTCAGTTAGATCCAGATCCTCATCGGTATTTAGGCTCCTAACTTCCTGGGCCTTAGTTCCTTGGCAATGCTGCTGGGACCAAAGGTCACCAAATACTACATCTCCTTTTATAGACCTAGTGCAGTGATGTGGAATCTAGCCAAGGAGGCAAAGAAGTGGAACAGGATCTGACATCCCATAAAAAAGAGAGAGACAAGAGATCTCCTAAGGCTTGTCACTGTACTGACAGCCGTGTTCATCCTGTTCTCATTCACCCATCCACCCCCTTGTCTTCATACCACAAGCCCCAAGCCCCAGGATTTTCCTGTCTGTATGGCAGAGCAATACTCTGCCTTAGAGATGCCATATTCCCATGCAGTCTGCTACGTCCATGGCATGTGCAGAGAAGTTCTATTGTGGAGAGTCTATCGCATGTGTTTAATTAGGGCTCTTTCTTTTCCTTCCTGCCCCATTGCCAGGCTACCTGGGCACTGCTGGCCCTCGGCTGGATTTTTGTGCCTGTTTACATCGCTGCAGGAGTTGTCACAATGCCCGAGTACCTGAAGAAGCGATTTGGAGGACAGAGGATTCAAATCTACATGTCCGTACTGTCCCTCATTCTCTATATATTCACCAAGATATCAGTATGTATCCCATTGGAAAGCAACATTGGGTCTACAGCAAGCTGGCTTCACAGACTGAAGCTGAGGAATCACTCTGTGAACCTTACAGTACCATTACAAATAATTAAGGAACACATTATGCACCATAAATGCCCTCTTGCCTCCTCCACATTCCTCCTCGTATTTCAGACAAGATCCTCACCTGGTGTAAATGGACTTAGCTCCATTGACTTCCGTGTACACCAATGTAATGTACACCATCTGAGGACACTGCATCTTGTGTTGTTTAAATTCTTTGCAAAAATAACCTTAGCGTAACAGTATTTCTATGATTATTTTCTTTACTGAAATGTCTAATTTTAAGAATTGTATTTTAAGAAAGCACCTAGTTTTATCTCCAGTCCCTCCACCCTCATGAGTTGCTTCTATTGTTTCAATCTGTAAGATGAACGGGAAATGTATTCCACCTTCGGGCAAAGCAAAGCGTTCTTAAAGCATCGTGAGTTGCAAGCCAGTAGCACTATATGGCACATGAAGCAATGTCAGCTTCTGATCATTTGAGTCCTGCAATGAAAGGAGCATATTCTCTGCTCAGTGCATTAATGGGAGTTACCTGTGCACCCAGAGGGAGGATTATAGTGCAAAGTCTTAGGCACAGGAGATATTCATTACCCAGGGGACTAGCTACTTCAAGGGACTGGTAATGGGAACAAGAGTCTTTTGTCTCAGCCAATATCTCTAAGTTGACTTCCAGCCCACATCTGTAGTGACTAGGGCCCAGATCCTCACAGATCCTTCCGCCAGTGGAGGTCTGGAGCCTAAATACCTTTGATCAGCTTCTGTGAGAGGAGTTGCTGGCACAGCAGGGTACCAGATATTGGGAGAGAGGGAGGGAGCCTAGAACTACCCAAGGCTCATCACAGCTACAAGGTGGCTTTGGGGGAAGCAATATTTTTCAATGCATTTCAGTTCAGTGGTCTGTGCTTAGTATTCCCTGCTTATCCTCAGTGACCTCTCTTCCAAGGCTAATTCATACGCGTCTGACAGATGTGTCTGGTTTAGCTTATTGGCCTCAGAGGTGTTTTCTCTAAGGTAACACCTTTGTTTTCAGAGTGCGTATTTAGTGGCTAGCTTGACAGCAGGAGGTTTGGTTATGAGGGGGATTTTTCACGCCGCACTTCCTGCTGGAAAGTAGGTTAATAACTTTGCTGCTCAGTTTCGTAATCCTCCTGCTTGCCAGAAAGAGCGGAGAGCAGAGTGAGTGATGGGGTCAGAGTGTGTGGCTGCAGGTCTCTTTATATTTCCTGCTGGGAAGACAAAGCTCATACTCCATTATATTCAGAGACTCTTCACACTCCCCCCCACCCCCACTAAGCTGTGTATCTGAGGGCTGTAAAGATCAGGAGGTCTAATGGAAGCTGGATTTTAGGGAGATGATTCGGGGGCAGAGAGGAACACTCTCTTTACCACTCCATTCTATCTTGCTTGCCCATGGACGGTGTCTCCATCTTTCCACATCCCAGGTTTTACAGATTTCTTTAGGGTTGATTAATACAGAACAAAACCTCCCCATGTGTTATGTGCCCCCTTCTGCATTTACAATGGATGCATCTCAGTTGTAATATTGCTTTTTTTTTCAATCTGGCCTCGTTTACTATCCCTCTCCACAAAGTAAAACCCAGGGAGCTTTTGCAGCTCTAGGTAAGATCTCCTGTCTGCACAAATAGGCCTAATTTTATTGAAGTTAGAGCAACCCTGATCTACACCAGTGAGGAGCTGGCGAAGGTCCATTTTCAGATAAATAGGTGGAAGCACAAGACATTGGCCACTCACTCATGGTTTTTCCAGCAGATAGTCCACCCCTCTAACTGTTAGACCATGTAGTTCCCCAAGTCCAGGACAATACCAAGATGTTCTACCAGATGCCAGCGATCTCACCTAGTAGAAAAGTGAGCTCAGACTATCCATTCCTGACACCTATAGTGCTTGGAACTTTCCCTTGTTTCCCAGTGACTCCTGCTCTTGTCTGTGCAGTCATTTAGTTCCTCTTTCCAATGCCAGGAGCCTTCTCCCGAGAGCACTGGGAGGTCTGACCCTGTCTGAATGAGGTGCCAATCACTTACATCCCTGATAGGCTGCTCTAAGTTGGGCTGTAATGGCTTCTACGAGCCACTGCAGGGATATAGAGTTGCTGAGGGACAGGTCTGCCTGAACTCACCCCAGAAGGCCCCCTCGTTAGAGGTATTAACCTGAGCAGGAGGGTTTATACGTGTCTAGGGCCTGGCACACGGAGCCACAGTGCAATACTGAATCAAGCCCCTTGCTCTCCACAGCCCAGTGCACCTTTTTGATCCTATTGTGTCTGTCCTTTTCCCCTCTGACTCCCTCTCCCTCACTTTCATAGCATCTTCCCTTCTGGTTGCCCATCTAATGGGTTTTGAGCCTTCAAGTGGGCTGGAGAGTATGTCAGGGAAGTGCTGATCAATGCAACCCACTAGAGACTCAAATTCTCCGTGCTCTTATTCCAGACAGATATTTTCTCTGGAGCGCTGTTCATCCAAGTCTCCCTGGGCTGGAACCTTTACCTGTCCACCGTGATCTTGCTAGCAGTGACCGCTGTCTACACTATAGCGGGTAATGATACTGCCTTAAAAGCAGCACACTGAGCTGGAGTCTGATAAAGACTCGCTGCCCCTGGCATTTTACTTCTTTGCATTCTGGGCCCAGTCCAAATCCCATTGAACTTAATGGAAGTTAATGGAAAGAATTAATGGATCAGACTCCCTAGAAATGGACTTAAAGGGAAACACCTTATGTGCAGATCAACAAGGCAATGTTAGGGCTCAGGTTTGTGTCTCCAAGGGAAGACTGCAGGACTGCATGAAGAGAGGGAGGGGTGCAGTCCGTGAGCAGTGTCATGTACAATAATAATAGTTACTAATTTTGCACAGCTCATCCATTGCATGAGCCTTTGAACTTTTGGCTCCAAGATGCAAACAATTCTCCTGCTCTTCCTAAGTTGGAAGTCAGTCTTTGAAGAGATCTAGGAACAGATCATTTCACTGGGGTGCTTCTGAGGTTACAAAAGGCCCCTTAGTCCCCACAGAAGGACGAGAATTCCTGTCCCTAGTCCAAATGTTTGTGTCATTTGTGGGTCCTCTGATGAAGGTCTCCAGCCTGTGTCTCTGGATACCTTTGTTCCCAGCTCAGCCACCAACTCCTGGTGTGACTGTGGGCAAATGAGTTAATCTGTGCCTCAGTTCCCCCTTGGTAAATTGGGGATGATGTTCCTGTGCTTCTCAGAGGTGTTGTGGGGCTCCGATCCACTGATGATTATGAGGTGCTCAGGCCATGCAATAATTGGGGCCAGATAAATACCAACCTAGGATTCTCCTGGTTGCCCCTTTCAAAGTGGGGAGGCCTCCCCCACAAGTAACACAGACGAGTTGGCCATTTGTATAAATATGGTGACCTGCTTACTCTGTGGTAGTAGCCATGTTGGTCCCACGGTATGAGATGGATGTGGTAGGTGAGGTAATATCTGTTACTGACCAAATTCTGTTGTTGGAAGGGGCAAGCTTTCGAGCTTCATGAAGTTGTTCTTCACACCTGGAGAAAGTAACCAGAGTGTCTGAGCAAAATACAAGTTGGGACAGATAGTTAAGTATAAGGGTTTCACACATGCAGTAGGACATCTTGAATGGTCCTTTCTATAATGCAATCTATTTCTCCGGTGGAGTGTCCTTGTTTAGAGAAGGTGGTTTAAGCATGTTTTGGTATATCCTAGATTTTCTCCTCAGAGCAAATTCTGTGATAGCTGAGTGCCTGCCTGTAGACAACAGATTTATTGGCTTGTCTGGGTTTGTTGCTGGATATGTGGAGGTAACCATGGGGATCTGTGGGTTTTTCATACAGTCTTTTGTAGGGTTCTATTTTTGACTAAACATGGACTTCACAGAGAGCCTAGTTGTATGGCTTTTTTACAACATTTTGTAACACACTCTACTGCCTGCTAACCCATATCTGCCCACTTCATTTTAAAGTGGTCTCCTACCACACGTGTGAAACCTTCATGCTTAACAAGCCATCCCACCTTGTATTTAGCTTGGACACTCTGGTTGCCTTCTCCAGACCTGAGGAAGAGCTCTGTGAAGCTTGAAAGCTTGTCCCTTCCCCTGACAGAAGTTGGACGGATATTACCTCGCCCCTTTGGCTCTCTCTTACTCTGTTGTTTGCCATTCTCCCTACAGGTGGTTTAACGGCTGTGATGTACACAGATGTGCTGCAGACTGTGATCATGGTCCTCGGGGCTTCAGTTCTTGCCTTTATAGGTAAGAGGAATGAGGGACTGTGTTACCTACAGTCTGAGTCAAATAAGGTTCATGATGTTGAGCTAGGGGATCATTTTTCCCCTTTTTCAACAGAAACCCATAATTTAATATTAATAACAGGAAGACCGGCACAATTGGCACCTGTCCCCGAAAACCAAGCGAGGTCCCCTCTTCCTTGTTTATTCTAAAGTGCTTATTTTAGTTGCGCAAGTTGTTGAACCAGAGTTTAGCACCTTGCAGCTTGCTGGATCCGATCCTCAGAGTCAAACTCTGCTCTGGTGCCCGTAACTCCTGTGAGTTTCAGCCATCTCTACTGCTTTCCTCCAGTGGAGCGACTCTGGATTTATAAGGGAATCACTAGGAACAAAAACAGATCCAGAGCATTTTGCTCTAAGCCTTCCTGCCAAACAGTAACCCAAATGCTGCCTTGTGGGGTTTCAAGTTTTCCTGCCAATGTTCTTCCAGAAGGTTTTGAGCAGAGACTCTGGGTTCTAGTGGCACTTTCTTGCCAGTCCGGGTAATGATGCCACTACTAAGGGGATTCTGTGGTGCTGGTGCTGTCTTCCCCAGAATGCACTGCTGGAATTCCACAGATCCTATTAGCATCCCAGCATTTCTGGGTGCAATCCAGCTACTCCCACACACCCACCCACTGGACCACCAAAACCTAAGCGAGAGGACAGCAAGGAAGAGAGGAGGTGGAAAAAAAGCAAGAAGGAGAAAGAACAAGAGGAATCAATGACCTTGTAGCAGGGCATCAAACCTAAACCGCTAGCTGCTTCCTTCTCAGGGTTTGAAAAGGTCGGCTGGTTTGAAGGACTTAAAGAGAAATACAGCACCGTGATACCCAGTGTCATCGTCCCAAACACTACCTGCCACCTCCCACGTGCTGACGCCTTCCACATGCTCAGAAACCCTGTCACTGGGGACATTCCTTGGCCTGGGCTTATCTTCGGCCTCTCTGTGCTGGCTACTTGGTGTTGGTGCACTGATCAGGTAAAGTACGTCTCTTTTCTCTCTCTCTCTCTCTCTCTTTCTCTCTCTCTCTCCCCCCTTCCGCCTTTCATCCCAGTAACTTCCTCACCAAGCTGCTGCACTATTCGCCGAGTTAGTGAAATGACCAACGCGTGTGTCCGTCTGTCTGTCTGTCTCTGGGGGGCCACCGCCTCTGCTGACTGGAATAGACCAGAACTGCTCATTCTTTCCACTACTCAAGCTAGCACAACGACTGTTGCAGTTCGATGCTTCTGAGTGTTGGGGGTGGGGGCTTGTTTTGATGATGGGGACCAGCGGGGTGTGATGTTTTCCCCTATGTGCACAGCTGGCTGGTGAGCACGTGTGGTCTCTTTATGGAGGTAGGGAGTAAAAGCCTCGTTCTGAAAGACAGGACGTCTGTGTTCTGTTCCCGGCTCTGTGCAAGTTGCTTACACCTCATCTAGAACCCACTTGGGTGTAATTCCTCCACACAAGATGCGGTGGAAGCCCGAAGTATAGTGCAGCAGCCGATTACCATCAATGTGCAGTCCTTCAACTGTTCACGAGCTAGGAGCCTAGCGTGAAATGTACTGAGCAAATACAAAAACCTAGTGGGGACTCAGAGCACAGAGAAACGGACCCCTTCTTCAGTGTTCAAAGGTGGGAAATTCAGGTCGGCTCACCACAATCCAGTGTGGGATTTTTAACAAAATGCTGGGTTCTTTTTCACTCCCTACTCTGAGCTCTTGTCTCATGGTGCTGAGTGCATTGTTGAGCAGCGGCTGCGTTGCACCCTAGAGGTGGCTGCGTTGCACTGGAGGGTGAAGTGATGCCTGCAAAGGGCAAGGGAAAATTTCTTCGCTGCAGTCAGACCCTCATGGTGTCAGCAGGAGTGAACCATGCAACGGAGATCTGCTGTGCAGATCAGAGAGGAGAATTTTCCCATAAGCTTGCAAAGTGCTTTGGGATCCTTTGCGATGAAAGTCGCCTGCATTAGATGATGATTCTGTTTTCTCTCTGTGGGGTTTTCTTTCAATTCTTTCCATTTTTATACTGATGGCAGGTTATAGTGCAAAGGTCTCTCTCTGCCAAGAACCTCTCCCATGCCAAGGGTGGATCGGTGCTGGCGGGTTATTTGAAAATGCTCTCTATGTTTTTCATCGTCATGCCTGGTATGATCAGCAGAGCTCTTTACCCAGGTAAGCTGCTGTTCCTTACAGTTGGACTGTTTGTGGGTTGTGAATACAATTTCCTTATGTCAGTGCAGACCTGCCAGAGCCCAGGGTTTATCGCCACACAGCGCTCATACCCATTAGCAATTCAGCCTGGTCTACACTGCAGGGGTGGGGGGAGGGAATCAACCTAACATACGCAATTTCATCTACGTGAATAGCATAGCTAAAGTCGGCATATGAAGGTCGACTTACCTCAGTGTCTTCACAGCGCTGAGTTGCTCCCCCTTCGGCTCCGCCTGCACCACTTGGCACAGTGGAGTTCTGGAGTCAACAGGAGAGCGCTTGGGGATTGATTTATCAAGTCTAGATGAGACGTGATAAACTGATCCCCAAAAGATCAATCTCTATCCGCCGATCCAGCGGGTAGTGTAGACATGCCCAGATGGAGCTTCCCAGCCCCCAAATCCACTTCTAGGTTTGGGGTGTTGCTTTAGGACATCTGTAGCAGAAACCATTGGGACAGTTGCAAGGGACAGGTGTCAGAATACAATCTTGTGGACCCTGCATGTATCTAATAGGAGACAAAAGGGAGTAGGCTAGAGAGAAACATGGAGACATAGGGTATGTTTAGACTGCACCCTAAGCCCAGGTTCTGACTCAGGTTTGAGCCCAACTTCCCCTTCTGTCCATACACAAATCTGTCTGACTCAGCTCAGCAAGTACTCAGGACCCAGGTCCTACAAACCTCCCAAGGGGGTGTATCAGAGTCCAAATCCTGTTGTGACATGGGTCCTAGCCCTGTCAATTTGTAGTGTGGAGGCAGGTCAAGCCGCAAACCCGAGTCGGAAGGGCTGCATAGTGCAGTAAGGATGTGTCAGCACATCCAGCAACTGTAAGCCCAGGTTTACAGTGCAGTGTGGATGCCCAAGCATGGGCTTGGAAACACGGAGTCCACAAGCCCAGGTCCCACAGACCTGAGTTGACAATGCAGTGTAGACAGACACATACAGGCTTTAGGGCGGGTCTTTTGAGTCAAACATAGAATCTGGTTTGTTCCGTTATGGCATTGATGTAATAGTAAAAGTATTTCACCCGAGACACCCTTCTTCCCTGGCTTTCTCATGGATTCTGTAGGGTACGCCACTGCCAGGCTGAGAGTCTTCTTGTGGAAAGAAACAAGATCTCCTCTCATCTCCACCACCCAGAGCAAGCTGTGTTAGACCCAGGGAGTCCTCGGATTCTCACTGTTGCTTCGGATAGGATTGCGGCCAACTTTCTTCTGTCACCCTCTAGTAATGGCAGGGCCGCAGAGAGAGATTGATGAGTCTGCTGCAGGGTTAGCTAACAAAGCTGCCTCTTTTAGCATAGGCCGTTAAGACTCGTGTTTAGAACCAGAGATCCCAGGTTCAATCCCAGCTGCCACCGACCCATCTGGTGTGAAGCGTTCCCTCTGCTCTGAACCAAGTCTGCAGTGTGTCATCATGAGGATCCACCTTTATTTGGGGACCTGAAATGTTCTTTGGCTCCCATTTCAATAGCTTGGAAAACTGTGTTCTTGCTGTTTTACTGACTTATATTAATATGTAAGGTATCAAGCATCAGTTCCTTTAAGATAGTTTCCAATAGCTGGAGTAGATATGCCACAAAGGAGGTTTAAGCTGGCTTGTTCAGTTTCTAATCTTTCCTGTCTGCTACAGATGAAGTGGGATGCGTGGACCCGAAAGTCTGTGAAACCGTCTGTGGAGCTAAAGTGGGCTGTTCTAACATTGCCTATCCTAAGCTCGTAATGGGACTCATGCCTGTAGGTGAGAAAGCTGTATTCCTACGGATATGGGCTTGTACTAGCGTCGAACAGCTGTGACCTCGGAATGGGGTGGCCTTTTGAGCTCTCCATATGAGGAACTAACATCCTGAAACTATCAGTTGGATTGGTAAACAAATTAAAAGATAGCAAAGTTTTCTTTTCCAGTATGTAGCAGGCAAGCGTGTGTGTTGGTGTTTGACAAACAGATGGATAAATAGAAGTAGCCACACTGAATGGAAAAGAATAAAGTATTTGCTATGGCAAAATATCAAAAGAAACCAAAAATCCCAACATCTTTTTCAAAAAATGCTAAAGACATTTTCCAATTTTTCAACAAAAGTTTTTAGTTTTCACATTTTTAATTGAAACAGTAAAATTCTAAAAAAAAAAAAATGTTTCTGGGAAATTTTTATTTTGAAAAGGGACATTTTTTGGAGAAAAGAAAAGCAAAAGAATTTGACCTTAAATGTTGACTAGCTGTAAAATGTCGAGATGGGCCAGGACCAGAGCCACAGATCCAAAGAGCTCTCTGGACTCTGTTTACGTTCATATGCAGCACATGATGCAGGAGCTAAAAGACCAAAGATCTGAACCGAATTTTCCTTGTTGGTTTCCCAGGACTCCGGGGGTTGATGATAGCTGTGATGATGGCAGCCCTGATGAGTTCCCTCACCTCGATCTTCAACAGCAGCAGCACGCTGTTCGCCATAGATATCTGGCAGCGTCTCCGCAAGAAGGCCACAGAGCAGGAGCTCATGATTGTTGGCAGGTCCTCGCACTTCTTTATGGCTTCACTGGGCATTTTAGGATGAGACCATTTTGGGTTGTTATTTTGATGGCAAGTCTTAAACTGATTGCCTGTACAACACAGAGAACTGCCCTGAATCAATTCTTGTTTGAACTAGAGCACGTCTTTTAGGGGAGGGAAAACAGGTGAAACTAACATGCATATTAATGAAAAAGGTAAAATCTGAGACGAGTTGTTTCTCAACTTTATCTGGAGTAGATTCAGTTACATAAACAGGCTTAACTTGCCACTGACCTGGAGAGATTATTTCTTGTGTGTTTTCTAAATTTGTCTTAGACGCCTGTCCTAAACACAATCCGTAGTGAAATCATGGCACCCTCTATTGGCAGACTCCAGTACTGCATTACACCAAGGCTGTAAAACAGTTCCCTTCCCACTAACACTGTTAATAATAATCAGCACTTCTGTAGAACCTTTTAATTTGAGGTCACAGATATTAAGTGAGCTTCAAAACATCCTGTGAGTTAGGTGAAGGATAGAGAGGGGTGAAAGCAACATGGCACACCAGCTCAAGACAGAAATAGAGGATGATATTGTATGCTGTTGAAACTTCTGTGGGAATTTTATGAAATAGGAGGCAGTGACTTAGTTGGAATTTGGTGAAGGCACTAAACACCTCTACGCCTCTGAAAGGCGGCTGTGGGATTTTAATGATCACAAGTTGTCAGGGTCTCTCTTGTTCAAGAGACAGAACCACTAGTAGTTCCTGCTAAAAATGTGTCGGGCTGCTGGGGCAGTAATGATTCAGCTAGCCCTGAGATTGCCACGCACAGAACCGCCCACACCACTTCTTGCAGCACTCTGGATTCTCCTTGGATCTCTCCCATTCAGGTCCTTGCAAGGCCCCACACAACTTAATTCGTGCACTCTGACCAGATCTCTGCAAAGGGTTGTTAGCCATCCCCCTTAGGTGAGTGAAATTTACCAGCCTGCAGTTACAAGGAGAAACTGGTCCTAGATTTTCACTTCAGATGAGGAATTCACTCAGGGTGCACAATGGTTTTTCCCTAGAATGCGTTGAAAACACAAGGATGTGTCTCTTGAATGGGGATTGCATTTCCAGGTGGATTCTGAATCATGCAAAGCTAATTCTCTTTGTTCCAATCTCCGGTCTTCCAGAGTGTTTGTTCTCATCCTCATTGTCATCAGTATACTGTGGATTCCCATCATTCAGATGTCCAACAGCGGTCAGCTCTTTGACTACATTCAGTCCATAACCAGTTATCTGGCCCCACCAATTACTGCCCTCTTCATTCTGGCAGTCTTCTGCAAGAGGATCAATGAGCCTGTAAGTGAGGAATCAGTGACTGGGCCAGTGTGAATAGTTGTACCACCTCAGTGTGTGTGTGTGTGCGTGCGTGTGTGTGTGCATGTGTGTGCGCATGCATGCGTGTGTGTGTGTGTGTGTGTGTGTGTGTGTGTGTGTGTGTGTGTGTGTG
>ML677352.1:42614929-42654524 GCA_007922305.1 Dermatemys mawii | reverse complement strand
GTGTGTGTGTGTGTGTGTGTGTGTGTGTGTGTGTGTGTGTGTGTGTGATTGCATACCACTAACTGGAAAAATTAGAAATCAGAGGCGTTAGAACTGGTTCCAGTTGTTTGGGATTAACAATAAAGCGATTTTAAGCAGGAAATTTTACAGGTCAGGATGGTTAGGGAACTGGGATTGGTCTATAGAACCTTTCATCTCTAGTCACCTGTTCAAACCCAGTCCAGCAAAGCCATGCCCATCACAAAGTGGCTTAGTGGCATGAGTTAGTGGGCCTTACCCCTGTTTCTACTGGATGGATGTCAACTTTGCAGAAGCCACCACAACTCGGGCTAGTTGGCAGCCTCAGCAGCGAGGCCATGGAAACCCAACGAGCTTCAGAGTGGTCCCTCTAGGTCTAAATCAGCGAGGGGCAAACTCGCACTCCCACTGTTTGTGCTATAACTGCTCTAAGTACAGGGAGGGCCTTAAGCCTAGATCTTCAAAGGTACCCAGGTTCCTAACTCCCATAAGTTTGAGGATCTGGCCTTCATCTCTAGGAGACAGATCCCCAGCAGGTGTAGCTTGATCTAGCTCCATTGAAGTCCGTCCATCCGGCACCTTTCACTAGCTCAAAATTCATTGACAAAACACCGATCATGTTTGGCTTCCCTCCCGTCCAATGTGAAGAGGTGGAGACCCAGACTTCTACTGTTCCCTTGTGTCTCTCTGTGCCCTCTTCTTTCCACTGTCAGCGAGAATGGGGAGCATCACTAGTGCTGGTTAATCCCATTGTTTTGAAACGTCCACTGGGGCCTGGTTCTGCTCCTGACAGCCTTTGAGGCAGGAGAAACCCCATAAGGGATTTCCGACCCTATTTCAGAACCTAACTCAGGGTACCAATTCTCTCTAGGATATCAGACCTTTTTGCTAGACCTGTTGAAAACAAAGTGGCAGTGAAAATGAACCCCCCACACCCTTTTCCAGTAACAGCCCCATATGAAGCTCAAGCTGTCTTTCTAATTTTACGGTTCTGTCTCTCCCACTTTATGGTGTGGCCAGAAACAAATGTCTCCCCCCTGGGAAGGACTGCAGAGTCTTCCTTGGAAGCCATGCTTCAAAAACAGGCTTTTACCCCTGCTTTTGAAGCATGTGGGGTGGCCACTGTCTGAGATGTGCCGTTGGACTAGATGGACCAGTAGGTATCCTGCAATGAGATGAACCGCAGTAGAACCTTGTGCCCTCAGAGAGCCGCACTGAAATCAATGGAAGGACCTTAGCTCAGGCGGGTCTGATGTGTCTGTCTTGCAGTTAGGAGGGGGAGGGGGTGAGTGTGGATTACAAATTCTGAGGTAAATGTGAATGAATTCCACTCCCTTGCTGTCCTGCTCTGTTGACTCCATCCAGGAGCAAAGGCCATTCCCAGAAGGGACTATCAATAAAAACCCACAAAGATGCTTTCAATGATCCCTCCCTTCTTTATGCATCTTTTCCCATGTTTTCTTTGCAGGGTGCTTTCTGGGGCCTCATGTTCGGGCTGGTAGTAGGTGCCATTCGTATGATCATGGAGTTTTCCTACAAGGTACCATCCTGCGGTGAGGAGGACCCAAGACCAGCGGTGCTGAAGGATGTGCACTATCTGTACTTTGCCCTCATTCTCTGCGTGCTCACAGGCATCGTCATTATCCTAATTAGTCTCTGCACCCCACCAATCCCAGAGGAAAAGGTAAGTAGCTCTCCAGTTCAAACCTTTCAAGCCCCTCCCCATCGTAGGGTCCAAGAGTCAAGACTCCCTGATCTGTACAGTCCTGTCTCTCCTATTGCTGAGATCTCAGGGCCTATAACACATGTCTACCAAGAAGCACCTTTCTCAAGCCCTCCTGTGTTCCAGGGCTCAGAGTGTGACTGCTGCTTAAGGTTCAATGAACTATTGAAGTGGAGTGTGAGTTTCCATGCTGTGCAGACAGCTCTGCACACACACACACACGCACCCCACAGCACATTGTATCTGGGAGAGAAGGAAAAGAAGTGTGTATGTGTGTATGGGGGAATCATATTACAGTGTGTTGCTGAGAAGGAATTAAATGGATCTAATTGAAGCTTCTGCCCTATTTCAGCAAAGCCCCAGTCAGTCTTGCAAGCAAACAAGATTAATATCTTCGCAACACTGGCATTTAGAGAAATAACATTCTATCCCAATGTGATCTCAATTACATTTCACAACATAGTGTCATGGTACAGAAGAAAGCAACTTTCTTTTACTTAGTGTATTAAAACAGAACTGTGCATAAAGATTTTTATTGAGTGTCAGCTTAAAGAGATACTGTCAAGTAGGTTAGGGTCTAAGGAGATTTGGTTTAGGGAGCAGTTGCATAAAAATTGGGGGCAGGAAAAGGAAAAATAACATCAGGTGCAACCCTCTTCCATGAGTGGTTTTTAAAAGAACTTCTGCAGCCTGGCTTTGGGGGGAATAGGTTTAAATCCAAGTGATTGAACTCACCAACATTACTTGTGATTTAAATCAGCAAGCCGGAAACTCTGATTTTAATCATCACTTTTAATTGAGTCTTGAAGTTATACTTTATAGCTATTTTCCTAAAGAGTGGTTGATTCTCACTGGTTGGTAACCATTAAAACATGTCGA
Source organism: Dermatemys mawii (assembly GCA_007922305.1). NCBI lineage: Eukaryota > Metazoa > Chordata > Testudines > Dermatemydidae > Dermatemys > Dermatemys mawii. Next base: position 42,651,904 of record ML677352.1, on the reverse strand, counting down.
CTGGCAATTAAATATAACCTTTACATGACATTTGGTGCTTCTTTTTGCTAACCAGGAAGATGCACCAAACCTCCATACATTTATTTAATCAATTATACATAAGGCTACAATTATGTCACGGAGGTCATGGACATTTTCTGCCCTGGGGATGGAGCTTGCAGCCAGCCCCGCTCTTGCAGCACCCAGCTCCCCACCTGCGGAGGATGACCCCATAGCTGCCCAGCTGCAGCAGGTAATGGAGACTCCCCAGGACTGCCCATGGAATCATAGGGAGATTGGTCCTGCTTTGAGCAGGGGGTTGGACTAGATACCTCCTGAGGTCCCTTCCAGCCCTGATATTCTAAGATTCTATGATAGAATGTCAGGGCTGGAAGGGCCTTCAGGAGATCATCTAGTCCAACCCTCTGATCAAAGCAGGACCAATCCCCAACTAAATCATCCCAGCCAGGGGTTTGTCAAGCCTGACCTTAAAAATCTCTAAGGAAGGAGATTCCACTACCTCCCTAGGTAACCCAGTCCAGGGCTTCACCACCCTGCTAGTGAAACAGTTTTATATCGAACCTAAACCTCCCCCTCTCCAACTTGAGACGATCACTCCTTGTTCTGTCGTCTGCTGCCACTAAGAACAGCCAAGCTCCTTCCCCTTTGGAACCCTCCTGCAGGTAGCTGAAGGCTGCTATCAAATCCCCCCTCACTCTTCTCTTCTGCAGACTAAACAAGCTGCCCAGGGCCAATGGCTGGGGGACCCTGCAACAACCAGCTACCCAGGCAAGGGGACCCCGCAGCAGCCCAGCCCAGGGACAAGGGAACCCGGGAGCTCCCAGGCACCGCATGGGTGGGGGACCCAGGAGCCCCAGCAGCAATGAGTGCTGAGCCCATCTCTCTCTTTTGTCAGGAATCTTTTTTAGGAAAGTCAGTGACAGGTCACAGGCTGTCGTGAATTTTTGTTTATTTCCCATAACCTGTCCCTGAATCTACTGAAAATATCTGTGGCCAAAACAACCTTAATTATATAGCTTACATTTCTGTACATTTCTTCAGATTCTTAATTTTGACATTATGTTAGAAAATGACACATTTTTTATTCACCAGATGATGATTAATTTATTTTTTAATTGTGATTTGTGTCAAACTCTATTTGGGTGAAAAAAGGAGGAGTCCTTGTGGCACCTTAGAGTCTAAGCTACGTATTTGGGCATAAGGTTTCATGGGCTAAAATCCACTTCATCAGATGCATGGAATGGAAAATACAGTAGAAAGATATATAGATATAGATATATAAACAGAGAACATGAAAAGATGGAGGTTGCCATATCAACTCTAACAAGACAAATCAATTAAGGATTATTATCAGCAGGACAAAAAAAATGTGTAGTGATAATCAGGATGGCCCATTTCAAACAGTTAACAAGACAGTGTGAGTAACAGTAGGGAGAAAAATTAGCAAAGGGAAATAGTTTGTGTAATGACCAGCCACTCCCAGTCTTTATTCAAGCCTAATTTAATGGTGTCCAGTTTGCAAATTAATTCCAGTTCTGCAGTTTGTCATTGGAGTCTGTTTTTGAAGTTTTTTTGTTGAAGAATTGCCACTTTTAGGTCTGTAATTGAATGTCGAGGGAGGTTGAAGTGCTGAAATGGGCAACTCATGTTGCATCTCCGTGCCTCAGTTTCCACCGCTATAAAACAGGGCTAATGCAACTCCATTCCTTTGTAAAATGCATCAAGATCTACTGAGAAAAACTGCCAGATAAGAGCTAGGAATTATTATTATTCTGTCAAGTGAACTAAAAAAGACATGCCACCAAAAAGCCCAAGAAATATACTGACGAGTCAGACTCTCAGCTGGTCTATATTGGCATAGCTGCATTGATTTAAAATAGTAACATCAGCTTTCCAGTGGAGTTATGCCAATTTATACCCAGGGTTGGCTCTAGCCACCAGCAGAGGAAGCACGTGCCTGGGATGGCACATTATAAGGGGCAGCATTCCAGACAATCTTGGGGCAGCACATTCCGGCCACCATTTTTTTTTTCCTTCAGCTCTCTTGCTGCTTGGGGTGCCAAAAAAGCTAGAGCAGGCCCTGTTTATACCAGTGGAGGCTGTAGCCCAGACATCTTTAATGGACTCAATGCTTTACACATAGAAGGGGAAGTAGCGATTTGTAGCAGATGTTAGAGTGGTACAGTCAATGTGCTGTGCTGTAAATGAATTACAGTCCAAGAACTGCCAGCGGTAGCATTTCTCGCTGCTGGTTTGGACACTCTCCCATCCCTGTGGGTGATTGATGCTATGCTGGGAAACAAATATGCAAAGAATTTGTTTGGGATGTGCCAGAGTTCATATGTCTTCATTGTGGGTAGTCCATATTGTGTCACGCCGTCCTTGAAAACTTTGCAAAAGAGCTTACAATTAAATCTGGGCCTGTGAAGCTGAAATGCAACTGTCAGGTGCCAGATGGCATTTTGGAACAGAAGGATTTATTCTCACTTTGCCGCCGTCTCTCAGAGTCCCTCGGGCAAGGAGAACGTGGGGGGAAGGAAGTGGTACAGTAACATGGCAACATTCTGCAAGTGAGCCGGGCCACCTGGGCTGATCACCTGTTACACTCCCAAGGCCTGTGCGTGTCTCAAGGCCTAGTGCACTAGGAACTTCAACTGTTCTGCTCCAGAGAGTGAGATCTGATATATTAGGTGGCTTGTTTTTCAAGTTGCTGAGTTGCCACACTGCCAGGGGCAGCCAATGGGAGCTGGAAAAGCGCCTTTCCTCGAAAAATCAGACCTTCGAAGTGTGCAGTGGAGACATGGGCTCAGACTAAAGTCTGGGATCCAAATGCCCCCAGACTAGAGAGGTTCCAAATCAACCAGCTTTCACAGGTGAGAGAGATCCCTATGAGGACATGCTAGAGCCCCGTTGTTAGGGCACTCACTTGGGAGACCTGGGTTCTCAAGTCCCTGCTCCATATTTGGCAGAGGAAGGATTTGGGTGAGTGGGCTAACCACTGGGCCACTGGGTCTAAGGCAGGAACCCCATCTCCTCCTTGTTATTTGTGAGACAGGACTGACCTGGCTTAGGTGCCTAACTCCCAGAGAAGGTTCACAGTTGTGACTCCTAAGTGGAGGAAGGCACCTCCTGGTAGGCACCCAACTCCCTTTGAGGCGAGGAGCTTCAGTCACGCCCCTCTCTTCAGCATTTCCTTTGGGCTAGCTTAGGCAGCTTCCCACTCAACGTGTGCAGGGCCGGCCCACAGCATTTTGGCACCTGAGACGGGAAGCTCAAATGATGCCCCCATGCCCCTTCGCTTGGGCCAAAACTTTGAAAAGTCTCTTGTGCCCTCCTTCCTCCAGCCCAGCACCCCCCCATCTCTGTGCATCTAGAGCAGAGAGAGTACATATGCACCAGCAGCACACACAAATTTCTACTCTGGGTCCTAATGGTGTCCACCCCCCCTCCAATCTGGCACCTGAGGCGGCCACCTCAGTTTGCCTCATGTAAGGCCAGCCCTGTGCACTGGCTTTTGTGAATCCCATTCTTACATACCGAACGCCCTCCATGCCTTGTTCAGGGAGCCTGGAAGCCTAACGTGGGGGCCTAAAAGTGAGGCCCTGAAATATTGAATCCAGATCCCCAGCGTGGATCCAGACCCTGCTCCCTGAGCACTTGCTGCGACACTAAAACAAAGTGATCTTTGTCGCTCTACTGATTCATGCCCTGCTTCCTATCAGAAATGCCACCTGCCTTCTGGGTTCAAGTCTGGTCTGTCTGCTTGCCAGCTCTTCGGCTACACCCAGTCTACTGAGTCAAATACAGTCCTAAGGCCCATGTAAATTGTGCTGCTAACTTTCCCCCGTCAGCAGTTGTTGGCTTTTTTGCTTACTCCAGAATAGCTGTCCTGTTAGACGCGATCTCCCTTTAGTAAATCCAGGCCGGCTGAGCTTAATGAGCTCACAGCTCACTCGCTATGCTGCTGCTGTGACCTTGGTTTGTCAGTGTTGAAGGCAAGCTGTTGCATTCGGAGTTTTAGGACATTGCAGGCTTGGGAGGACACACAATAAGGCTTGTTCCCAGCATGACAGCCCGTTGACAAGCTCCTGAATGTGAAGGGGAGAGGTGGAGGGAGAATTGGGGCACAGGGATGCAGGGGAAGGCATTTCATGGCAACTCAGATAAAGCTGAAAGGGAAGATTTTCAAGGTGCCTAATCCCAAATGACTGTCCATTGGAGTTAGGTACTGCACTTCCATTAGTGACTTTGCAACTCTTGCTCTTAAAACTTTACTTCTGTAAAGGTTGTTTTGTTTTGTTTTGTTTTTGGGGAGGGAGGGGAGAGAGCCCAAAGCTCAATGAACCTTGAGTATCTAGGTTCTGCTCTGTAACTTTCTCAATCTTCCCCCCTCTCCTGAACTGGGTCTCCCTTCTTTACAAAAATTGAGAATCAGATTTCTCAAGTGTTCAGCACCAGAAGCTCTCCACAGCCCTCCGCTTTCACTTAGGCAGGGAGGTAAAGGTCAGGAGTGAAATCTTGCCATCAAGGGCAAAACTCCCATTGACTTCAATGATGCCAGGATTTCTCTGAACTTCCACTGATTTCAATGAAAGTTAAGAGCTTCCCTTTGAGGCTCTGGGCCGTAGCGCACAGTCTACCAAATTCTTCTGAAAATCTGGCCCTATTTTAAGGCCTAAAGTAGAATGGGACTGTTTTGAAAATCAGCTATTAGTTCTGAGCTCTTAGGAGAATTCTGGCCTTAATACATTAATTCCAGGAGAAACCTCATGCACAAGCAGCCATTTTGTTTGGGGAAGGAGTTGGGGGTGATGGGGGTTTGTGTCGTATCTTGATTCTTTTGTGCTCAGAAACTTTGCTATGTTCTGGTGCTGAGTCAAAAAAATCCCCAGTAAAGATGAGGATCATCAAATCAAAGTAATTTAGCAAAATGTGACAAGAAAGATTAGCCTTGCCTGATGCTCATCTTGGTTGAAAATTATTTAAATAAAGCTATAAATCTTCTGGAACATTGTGTGTCAGCTGGAAATTGCCATCTAGGTTTTGTGATTTAAAAAAAATCTACATTTAAACTGGTGATACCGTGTGTGCAGCCCAGTGGAGAACTTAATTTCTATGGAGGCAGAGAGGAGAAATCTGCTGCTGAGAGCCATGAGTGACTTTGCCCTCTCTGGACAGAAGTGCCGCTCTGAGTGGCTTCTGGTCCCTCCTCACAAATACATGGGAATTCAGCAGATCAGAATAAACTTAGCCAGCTTTCGCTCAGAAATGTTAGCTGGGAAGGGAAGCCAGAGGAAAGCAGCAATTCCCCTCCCCCACCACCCCAGGACAGAATGGGAAGGAACTGGCAAGTGCAAAGACCAACATTTCCCACCTCCCGCTGGGAATAGACTGTGTGACACTATAAACCAGAGTGTGTTAATAATTAAGGACCCAGATCTATTAAGAACCCAACCCAGTTCAAGCCCACACTGTGCATTTCCCTGCAAGGTCCAGACTTTCTGGCTCCTGTGCTTACACACCACACACTTGAGCTGGGTGCCAAGTCTCTTGCTACTAGCTGAGTGTTTTGGCCCATCCTGGCATTGCCATGTGCTCGGAAAGGGAGGTTGAATGAGAGCCGTCAACAGCTGCACTAATCCTTGCCAAGGCAGGAGAAGGCCTCCCAGGCCTGTCAAAAGCCAGCAAGAAATGGGGAATTGGCATGTCCTAGGCTGCGAGTGTAAAAACCTCCCGGCTTTTAACAAAAAGGCGAGCTGGGCAGACAGATCAGCTGGCTCTGTTGAAAGCAAGAGCTTGCTTTGCTGGATGTCTCTTTTGTTCGTGCCAAGTCAATGCACATGCAAAGTGCCAGGCCAAGACGCTGCTCTGTAAATGATGATGCAGATTTCTCCTTTATCTGCAACTGATTCCTACCGGCTATTAGCATTTTTCCAGAACTTAGCCCAAAAGGCCAGGGTGCCTTGAATCCCTGGGTGCATACTGGTCCTGAGTGGGTGCCACAGACAGGCAAGGAAGAGAGGACTCCTCCACATCAGGTTGTCAAAGAGCAGTTGTAGCATCCTCCATGATGCCAACACTGCCATTTTTTTTTTCCTGAGGAATGGCCAGTGGACCTGCATAGTGCCACGTCCCTGTCCCTGCTGCTGACTTTCAGAGAGAGAGAGAGTGAGTGGAAAGGACCTTTTGCCCAAGGGCCAGGGGCCCTCAAATCCTTAAGGAAGGGTTGGAAGCACTGATACTTACCAGAGCTTGAAGTGGGGGAGCTGATCTCACATCAGTTTTCTAGCATGCATGTAGGTTCTTTTGTTGTTTCTAATATGATTTTTTTCTATAATGCTTTCACCTTAAGAATAAAAATGTGCTTGCTTAGAAAAGGCTATGCAGTAACCTAACTGTGGGCACGTATTCTATCCATAAGCTGGCCAGTTAACTAGTGTTGCTTGCGGGGAGTAGCAGTGTAGACAAGGAACTGTGCAGCCTGGAAAAGTCCCGATCAGGAGGGAGAGACAGAGACACGTAGGTCTCTGCCCAAGGGAGATGATGGTGGGGGAGCCAGGGCCCTAGAGTGGGTGCCTTTGCTGGACCATGGGGAAGACAGGTGAAGTTGCCCTGAAATGTGACACTTGCGCTGTAGTTTTATAAGCTGCTTTGCATAAGGGACAGCACGTAGCCTTAGCAGAGAGTGGATTGTGTTTCAGGCAGTCCCACTTCCTCTCCCCTGCTTTCCCCTTGCTCTGGGGGAGGAGTGCACATAGCCAGCAAGAAAGAGGGGAGGCCAGGGCGGGCACCCACTCCCAGCCCCCTCTCCCTCCACGCCCATCACAGCAGGGCGTATTGCGCCTGGAATCACAATCCATGCAGGGGATCTGTGGCTCTCTCTTTCGCTCCTGTGTGCCCAAATAAGGTCTGGAACAATCTAACGCTCAATGAACGCGATGGTGTCAAGGTCTGTCTTGGCGCAGTGTCCTGGGTGTGGGAGGGGATTGAAGGTCCTGTCTCTGCCATGCCCTAGCCCGCTGTTGTTCCTTCCATTGATTGTTCCTTTGCTCTAACCTTGAGGCTCTGGTCCTTTGTGCCTAGGATCTGTGCTTGGTTCTTTTGATGGTGTTTCCTGGTGAAACGTCATTCCAAATCAGCAGGATTGATGTTCTGGATACTCCTGTTGTCCCTTTGCATCTCTAGAGAGAACCAGTGTGTTATTGCACTGGAAGGGGTACCATATATGAATACAAAGCATATGGGCCCTGCCTGCCACTTCAACACATACATCTTTTGGGCCCCCAGTCCAGATCACGACCTGTACTGATCCTGTAATTGCCCAAAGACAGGCACCTTCACCCAGGAAGGTGTGCTAGTCTCCGAAGGATTAAAATGACACAAGCCAACTGAAAATACAAGAATACAACAATACTGTTGGAAAAAAGCAACACAAATTTTTGTGAGGTCAGACCCTCTCCATTCTAATCGCAGCTCCTGTTTCCAGCCACGTCACCAACACTGGTCTCATCCGATGAACTGACAGCTCTTTAAATTGCTTTCCCTGTCTTGTTTTGCCTCGCTGCATCCAGCTGGCTAGCCTGACCTGGTGGACTAGACACCGCAAAGCTCCCGCAGTTGACCTGGTGAGCTACAAGAGCGAGTCGGCGGAGGTAAATCCTTCAGTGGGCGAGAGTGATGGGGACGAGCCAAAGTGGGAGAACACAGATTCAGTGAGCCAAGAACATGGAGGTAGGTTAGCTGGGATCTTCTAAATATTTGCATGTGTGGGCGTAGGGGACCTAATCCAAGGTCCACCAATATCCTTCCATTGACTTCTGTGGCATCCAGCCCATGGATCGACCGATACCACATTTGTGGAGGTGACGGCTACATGCTAAATAAATTTCACCTTTGACTGCCGCTCCTGCACGCTGCCTGCTAGCCCATCCCCCTTCAGGTTTATTCTAACGGGCCGACCCTCTGTATAGTTCCAGAGAGCTTCCAGTTCAAACCGAAAAACAAATCAACTTTCCAGAGAAATGTGTCCTCTTGCTCCCCCGAAATGTGGAGGAGAAAGAGGAGACAGCCTCAGACCCAGGTTCAGCAACAGCATTTTAAAACTTTAACAGTATCCCAACTTTAACTGCCTACCTCTGCCAGGCCAGCTGGATGCAGAAACGTCCCAGCAGATCCTGAGATAGACCAGTGATGGGGCCAGATAAGCACCAAGATAGCCAACCAAGCACCTGCTTTTAAGCCCTAGAGGGCCTGAGATATGGATGTAAAAGCCAGGACATTTTTAGCAGCAAACAAGCTATTTTAGGTAATTTGTTGAGGTTTGGGGGGCGCTGGGACTTGGGGCATCAGGCTTCATCTTGAAATAGCTCATGTCCTCCACAGTTGAGAACTGCTGATCTAGACCATCCCATACAGGTGTTTGTCTACTCTAACTTGCTGTTAAAAGCCTCCAATGCCAGAGATTCCACAAGGTAATTTGTTCCAGTGCTTAATCAACTATTTAGCCTAAATAGCTCTTCACCCTCCCTGGCATTTACAGACAGTAATCATAGTCCCTTTCAGTATGCTTTTTGCTATGCTATAACAGGCAAGCTTTTTCAGTCTTCTCATAAGCTAGGTCCTCCATTCCCCTGATCATCCTAGTAGATCTTCTCTGAACCTGTTCCAGTTTGAATTAGTCTTGCTTGAACATGGGTGACCAGTATGCTGCACAGTATTCCAAACGAGGTCTTACCAGTGCCTTTTACAATGGCATTAATACTGCCCTGTCTCTACTGGAAATGCCTCGCCAGGTATATCATAAGATTGCATTGGTCTTTTTTGCATCTGCATCGCATTAGTGGCTCATAGTCATCCTGTGATCAACCCCCCAGACCCAGGTCTTGCTTCTCCTCTATCACTTCCAACTGATGAGGCCCCAGTTTATAACAGAAATTCATATGATTAGACCCAAAATGCATAACTTTGCATTTTGTACTATTGAATTTTTTCCCATTTCTGTTAGTCAGACCTTTAAGGTCATCCCGATTGTCCTGTCTAATATTCCAATCCTCGTCTGTATTGACAAGGCCTCCCAACTGTATCAGCAAATTCCGTTAGCACACTTCTAATTACTAGTTTATTAGAAAGAAAATAGCTCCCCAACTCCTGCTCAGCCTGGTCAAAGGTATCCTTTGGAAAACCATCCAAAATTTCAGCTGCATGTTTTGAATGTAACCCTCCTGAGGCCACAAAACTGGAGATCTCGCAAGATGGGAATGCTCTTTTGAGATTTTCTGCATTTCCTTAGTCCAGACTGGCTATGCTTGAACTAGTTCTCATCGCAGCCTCAGAATGAAGAGGTGAGAAACAACAACAAAAGTTCTCCTCAATTTTGTTGAAATGGAGGCATTTGGGATTCAAGTTTAGTGTAGCTGTTCAGGCTGATGATGTTGTTCTTATCACTTCTTACTATACCTGACCCAGCTCATCTTTTTATAGCCTGACAGCTTGGTAATTTGGTCATTAGCAATGATGGGACAGGAAATGCAGACCAGCGTATACAACAGTTTAATGAGGTTTTGGTAACATTTTTTTTCAAGCTTTTATGACATGCTACCTTTCAAAATGGGTTATATTTGGAAGGAACAGCAAGTGACAATTAAAAGGCACAATTCACACAGCGCTCTACTCATGAAAAACAAGCCATGAGGTCTGTGTCGTAGACCATGAAAACCGACACGTTTTTGTGGCGGTTGGTGGACGTCGGGAGATGAAGAAATAAGAAGGGTTTTTCCTCATTAAACAACAAATGCTTCACATATCAATTGACGGGACTCATTTAACCTTTTCGCAGGACAGATTTTCTTTGTCTTTTTTTTTTGTTACTTTGCTCAGGCATTCTTAAAATGTAAGGGAGGGGGGCCTGCATGCAGGGCTGGGATCCAGGAACATCTCAATCCTAATTGTAGCTGGAGCACTGATTTAGGATAACTGTTTTCCAAAGTGACCACTGGTTTTTGGGTGCTCACGTTCAGATCCTTGGTGTCTGATTGTCCAAGTAGCTGAGTGCCCATAGCTTCTGGCAATGGATCAAGCGGTGCATCCGAAAGCATAAGTGCAGAAAATCATCAGCCCCTGTGGCAAATCACCTCACCGCTTTGCAGCTCGGTTTATGTACACCATTACATTCACTTGGCTCTCTCCAGCCAGTAGCAAGGAGCGGTGCACGCTTGCCCAGCACTTGGAACATACCAAGTGCTACTGATGCATGGTGCTATTTTAAATGATCTTTCATCTCGGTTTCAGCTAGCTTAGCTGTGCTGTGATGGTAGACTGGGCCGTGCTGGTTAACCAGCTTACCCGTTCAATTCCTCTGCAGCACTGACAAGGTCTGGCTTTTGCTCTGTGCTCTCAGAAGAGAGCTACTTTTTAACCACAGTCACAGTGGTCTTTGGACTATTAATTCCTCTGGTTGGGGTGAATCCTTTAATGCAGAGCCAGGGGTGATAGACTGTCCCTAAAAGTATGTGTGTGGGGGGGGCATGGGCACCTGAACTGTGGCCCTGCCCCCTTATGCTGTCCCTTCCCCCTAGATCCCCACCCTCGTGTTGCTCCTTCCACAGAGGCCCCCCCCTTCGCACCACCTCTTCCCTCAAGGTTCCGCTTTCCCACTACCCCTTCCCCCTGAGGCCCCACCCAGTCCCCTGAGGCCACACCCTCTTGTTGCCCCTTTGTCCCGAGACCCCCTCACCCTTACGCTGCCCATTCTCCCAAAGCCCCCACCCCTATGCCACAAGACACCCCCCCCCCCCCCCCCCCGCCCTTCTCTCCATCCCCTCCATCCGGCGCTTTTACGGCCAGTAAAAAATGGGTGGGCAGAGCCATTCAGTGAGCTGCAGCCATTGGTTCCTGGACCCATCATCAGCTGCGAGGGTAAAGCATTCCCTCCCATTGAGGATGTGGCTTAGGGTGGCTGATTTTCACCCCATACTCCACAAGCCATAAGTGCTGCATGGGAGACCTGCAGCCACGTGACAGTGTATGTAGGGCACAGGATAGAGGGGAGGCGAGTGGTGTACCCTGCATTAAGAATATGGGACTAATTCCCCCCTCTCTGTATGTATCTCCTGCAGCAGCCAGCCCTCCTTGCTGGAAGAAGTTATACTTCTGGTTCTGCGGGATCTCCAGCAGCCCAGGGCCTACACTAACCAAGGAAGAGAAAGCAGTCCTGGAAAGGAAACTCACCAGCATTGTGGAAAAGCCCCTCTCAAAGACTCTTTGCAACATTAATGCTATAATCCTGCTAGCTCTTAATGTCTTTCTGTGGGGCTACTTTGGCTGAAGGTGCGGGTGGAAGACAGTTCTCGGCTGACTTGGCTTTGATTTAGAATACTGCAGTAATGCTTAGCGACATCAAGCGGATCAGGACCACGTTGTTCTAGGTATTGTGAATACGGTAATGAGAATTCCCTGCCCCCAAGAGTTTACAATCCAGAAGATCAAACCTAGAAGGCAGGGATAGCATAGAATTTCCTAAATAGGGTTTTTATCAGGTAAAAATCATGTTTTTTGTCACTGAGGGAAAAAAATTAGGTGGGGCCAGTTAATAATATTTTCTATTTTTAAAATTGTTTTACTATCACCCACATCACGCATACTTGTAGTTACATATTCAAACTGCATGACATCGTCAAATAAAGCACTCGATTAGGAAGTTAATCTAGGGTTGTACAAATAAACAAGTAAAATTGCAGTGCGTGTAATACTAATGTATGTAATTATAATAGTGTCAGAATGTCTGTAAACAATTTTCTCAAGGAAGTTATACAGGCTTTGACTCACTCATTTTGGTTTTCACTATTATATAGCCCAAAGTCAAAAAACAGTCAGTGACAATAAGGCAATGCTGTAGCACGCAGTGATGTAGACAACCTGTCCAGATATGGGTGGCCACGCAGCCTGTTGTAGCAGACCCACTTTGGTGCATCGGGTCAACTGAATCTATTCCTCAGTTTACAATGGATATGTCCAAAGTCGGAAAAGATTCATTCTATGTTTGCTGAACTTGCTGGACACTGACGGACTTGCACCACCAGTTCTGTGAAGTCAGAGGGACTCTTGGCATTCTTCAGATTTTTTCTACCATGTTAAAGGGGAAATAATTTCCTTGATGAAAATGTCAATTTTGGCTATAATGCATCTTCTGTGTTAAATGCAAGTAAATATGGCAGAAAGTCAGGATTTTTTGCTCAGTAGCTACTGCTTGCAATTTCTTCTTGGTCCGATAACATATTTTTTGCTTCCATATTTTGGCTGAAGGAGGTCAGCCAACATTTGTAATTGCCACATGAAATCTCTTTGATATGTCTGCTTTATATGGGGCAAGATCATCATGTATCAGTCGATCCAACCAGCCATCTCATGAACCAAGACTCCTTTTTGGAGTGTGCCACAGAAACTGAATTGAATTGACTGATCAAGTTATTTGCTTTGTGGTAAATACTTTAATTAATTACAGTGACCATTCTGCCACTTGATCACTCATAATCCTGAGATAATGTGGCCAATTTTTGAATGTATGTTTCCAGGCAGGTTGTTTGACTGTTCCATTGTGTGTTACCAGGGATTTGGGGAGGGGTGTTACAGAACTTGACAGTCTTTTAACCAGGCTCCAGGTGATTATGGAAATACTTTTGTAAATCAACATGTTTTATCAAAGCCCTCGGTGTAAGTACGTGTCTGAGTAGCTTGAGCCAATGTGATGCACAGCCATACGTAGCCAGCGTATAGTTATCTTGTTCCAAATCACTGCCCATACTTGGCATTTTTTGCTCATTGTCTGTCAGGTAGCTCTTAACACAACCATACCATTCATTGCAAATGCCTTGGCTTCGCTTGTCAGTGTGGTACAATACTTTCCAGTCTTATTGCTTCTAGTATCAACTGCTGATAAGGAAACCACAGTCAGCTATCACTGGGACAGCGGGCATGGTACTCCAGCCATCTTGTATTCATGGAACTGCCTTTCCATATAATTTGTTGTGTGCGTCCACCTTTATGCCATCAGTAACTGCATCTAACCGTTTAGCTGCCTTCGGCTGGGTGCTTTGGAGTCTGGCCTTTGGCAGCTGATCAGTTCTTGAAAAAATTGGATGTTTAGTAACTGAAAAGGGACTATTACAGCCATAAACCAATTCTGCAGTTTTCAGGGCTACCTTTTGTTTCAGTTCTGGTGTTGGTTTTGTGACAAACCTCTGCAGGTGCGATTGACAAACCATGACGTGCTCATCACAGACAGGTGGGTTAGGGCCTGTGCATTTCCTAGTCACATGAGCCAGGGTTTAGCCTTGGCTGGTGATGCTGCACAGGCTACTGGGCCGGGCTTTGCTAGCCCATGGGGGATGGGAGAGGCATGCTGAGACATCTCGCTGCACTTGGGTGACCTTACTGAAGAGCCGGTGTGCAATGCATGCTCTGGGGATGGGGCACATAGGGACTTTGCAGCTCACTGAGCATCTGTCCCACTGGGGAATAGGGTGAGCACATATCCTGATTTTATAGGGACAGTCCCGATTTTTGGGGGGGGTCTTTTTCTCACATAGGCACCTATTACCCCCCCCCCCCCCGCCACGCACCTGTCCTGGTTTTTGACACTTGCTCTCTGGTCAGCCTGAATCAGGCCCATCTGCCCTGGGACTCATCTCGCATTGTGATGGCCTCCTCCCCTCCCAGTGCCAGGTCCCTCTCTGTTACGGCAGCGAGGGCCAGAGACGCTGCCACTGGTGCCAATAAGCCAGTGCTATCCCTCTCAGTCTTACTAGGAGCTGGATGGAACGTGCCGTCCTTACAAGAGTCAGAGCACCAGTGTGTTTTCTTTTCCTACCGTATCTGGTTTATAAGGGGGCTGCGTACATAGAGTACTGGCCCTAGCCTGAGCTCAGACAAAGGCCCGGTAACATGGCCGTGATTCAGCTATGACCACAGGAGGGGGCAAAGCTGACTGCAGAAAGGCTGCCGTGCACGTTAAGAGAGCGTGTTTGTAAAAGACAATTTCCAAGCATGTCTTTCACCGTTGTAATGATTCTTAGGTCTGGGCTACACTGGGTTTGTGGGGGTTTGAACTAAGAGATGCAACTTCAGCTATGCTATGCACGTAGCTGAAGGCAAAGTATCTTAGTTCGCCTTACCTGGCCATCCTCCCCGCGGCTTCCTCGTCAACTCCACTTATTCCTCTTGTGGAGCTGGAGCTCCTGAGTCGCCAGAGCGCGCATTCGGGGATCATTTATCGTGTCTAGACGAGATGTGATAAATCGATCCCCAATACATCGAACCCTACCCACCCATCCGATGCGTAGCATAGACGTACCCTTAGGCGGGAATAAGTATGATTGATAGAGATTCTCAGACTCCCCATGAACCCCAGTGACATTCTGACATGGAGGAGTTCTGCCTCTCAGAGCATTGTATGGCCAATAAAGTAGAGATGCTTTTACGCCGTGATAGCTGAAGACTCACGCACGCTTAAACTTCTGGGACAGACGATGGTGGGAGCGCTTTTGTGAGTGACACGTCAGGGCTAGCACACAGGGGACAGTATGGCACAGAGTGTTTGCAAATACTGAGATCTGAGCTTTTTACCTAGGCACCAGTAGCTCAGCTGGTGCAAATTGGTAAAGCTCCTCTACCATCAAAGGAGCTATGGGGATTTACACCAGTCATGGATTTAGCCCAGGCAGTTGTGCTTTTGCAGAGTGGTGCTCAGATGAAGCCTATGGGTGCTTCAAAAACACTTTAAAAGAGAACTACTCCAGGACAGAAAATAATACAGTTGGACCCTTGTATATAACAAGGGTTATCAAGTGGCATAGAAAAGGGGAAAAGGTAAAAAAGGAGACACGAAAAATACACACAGGGTATGTCTATACTACCCGCCAGATTGGCGGGGAGTGATCGATCCATTGGGGATCGATGTATTGCGTCTCAACTAGGCGTGATAAATTAATCCCCGAGCGCACTCCCTGTCGACTCTGGAACTCCATCTCCGCAAGAGGCAGAAGCGGATGCAAGGGCGGGAGCGGCAACGGTTGACTCACTGCCGTGAGGACAGCTAGATAAGTCAGTCCAAGATATGCTGACTTCAGCTACACTATTTGTGTAGCTGAAGCTGCGTATCTAACGGTGACCCTCCCCCCCCACAGTGTAGACCAGGCCACAGCTCCACCCTGAAATGGGTAAAGCTTTTATCTTCCATGCCAGCATTTATCATGGAATAACGTGTTTGCACTGCAAGGCCTCGTGCATCTTTGTTGCTCAGAACCCGTGATAAATGGCAATATCCTAACAAGACGGCATTGCATTCAGAATTGTAATTGATATACAAGTCCATTGGCAGCAGACATTACTAATGATGCCAATGCGTATTTTCTTATTTATCGTCCCTAATATGCTCATGTCTATCAGCAAATGATTATCATTCGTTTTCCTGACAAATCTATCAAGATCATTCATGATTGTTCAGCAAAGGCTCGTCTTTTAAACAAAGATTAATGACTTGACGCTTCAGCTGGCTGGCTGAGCAAAAGGAAATGAAATTAACAATGAACCCTACAAACATGTCACCACTTTAATTTACCAGAAAAATATTTTAAAATGTTATTTAAAAATGTACGCTATGCTAGGCACATTTTTTTTAATTAGAAAAGGAAACACCATCAATTTTAAGGGGATGGACAGCAAGTTAGCAAGCATGGAGCCATCTGTACTGTAGTTCTTGGTCTAGATTTTCTGAGTGAAAGAAAGAACTCCTCCCATGGGTCTCCCCTCAAGTCAGTCTATACAGACAATCTTGCTAACAACCTTGGGATGAACTCCAGCAAGGAGGGAGATCAAATGAGAATCAAAAAAGCATTTAATGAAGCCAACCAGATCCTCTCCTGAGCCCAAAGGCCTTTGCATCCTGCAGGTGCCACAACGGAGCCAGCATCCAGCTGTAAGTGGCCATCAGAAAATTCCCTGGCCCAGAGCAACAGCATCAGGATTATGGCAGGAAAGAGCGGGACAAGTTGTAGAAAGATGGGATGTGGCAAGCAGAATTCCATGATGTCTTGCCTCCAATGGTCCACTACCGGCTCTACACCATGAGGCAGTCCAATGCCGCTGGCTTAGTGCTTTCATTTTCCTTTCCGCCATGTTCTTCTTTAGATTGCTGAGGTGAATGGTTAAAAAACTTCTGACAGCCAATTTGTGTGAGGCCAGCTCCTGCAAGCACACGTGCTTCAGTTCCCATTGAAGAGGATTACTTATATGCTTGAAAACTAAACACATGAATGTGGGACTTTTTTTTTTTTTAATGGTGCCCAAGTAAGGACTCTATGATTTGGGTCATAAAAGACCCACAAACAATCAAACCAACTGTTTCCTGTCTTGCAAGAGGCAGGAGCATAATTACAAATCCAGTTCCTCTTCGATTTCATCACCGTTAGCAGCTCCCCTGGGAACATGAGCATACGCGACTAATACTATTTAGCGCTTATACAGTGTTTTACCACTCCAAATCACTGTACTATTATTACAGCTAAGTCATACAGTGGCCAACATGGAAAGATTTTAAAAAACACACACTCCAGCAGGGATGCGGGACCCTGCCCCAGCTCTTGCCCCTGAGGTCCCACCCGTGGCCAACCTATTCCACCACCCCAAAGTCCCTCCCCAGCCCTACCTCTTCCCCCACGTCCCTGCCCCACCTCTTCCCTGGAGGCCCTGCCTCCATCCATTTATCGTCCTCCCCCTTCCCCATTGCTTGCTACTTTTCCCTGCCACCCCCTCCACCCACCATCCAAGTCAGAAGGGTCTTGCGTGCCAGGGTTGGGAGCTGAAGCCACCCAAAGGTAGGAGGTGGCCCCAGCTGAGTAGGCGCTGGAGTGGGCAATGACCTGGTACCTGCTGGCTTCCCCCGCCTGCAGTAACTGGACTTTGGGTTGCTGGTCAGCTGCCAGGTCCCCCCTTTTAGAGCAGACGTCCCAGTCCAAAACCAGGCCCCTGTCCCCCGCAAGCCAGCCAGGGGAATCGGACTAGTAGAGGGAGCGGTGAGAAGAATCAGGGCAGAAACATACACTATGGAGAGCCTCTGCCCCTAAGGGCTTTCAGTCTAGCCTCAGCACACAACAGGTGGTAAAGGCCAGTGGGAGACTCGGCGAGTGATCTGCTGCAGCTTTCTCTATTGGGCACCACTGAAGTTCACAGCAAGACACCTGTGGTCGTGTGCTGTGAGAACATCACATCCTGGTGTGATCTCGCTCTTCCTCGCATGCCTTCATTTTTAGGATTTCGGGGGGTGGGGGCTGGCCCTGGGTTTTGGTTCAGGCTGGAGGTTCAGGACAGGAGCCCTGCACTGGGCTAGCTGAGAGTGGGATTCCCAGGGGAGGGGGCAGCTGCACATGTCTGGGTTTGTTTATGGGCATGACACAAGACAATGAAGGCGGGATGTGAGGATGGCCAGCTGGAGCTCTTCGGCCTTTGAGGGGGAAGGTGAAGCCCTGTCCCTGCTCCTTTTCCCTGCCCACTCAGGCTTGCCCTCGGTAGAGCAGTTGCCCGGCTCTGCTTAGACTTTAGTGTCCCCTTGGTGGAGCTTCCAGCACTGCCCATCTGACTATTTCACTTTCTAACGCCTCTTCGTGACAGGAAGTTTTCCCAGATGCTGCACCTGATCTTTCCTGCTGATCATGCCTGTGTCAGCCACACAAGGACATGAGTAACTTTACTCCCACCAGTAACCCCTACTCATCTCCGCGTGCGTCTTCAGGATTGGGCCCTTAAGTTCACCCTATTACTAGCGTTCACAATGCTCCATCCTTGCTGCCACTGCCCTGAGAGGAAGGTGCAGAACTGCTTTTATCCTCGCATTGGAGAGGAAACTATCTGGCATTGTCCTCTGTGTTCCTGTGCAAGCGCCTCGGCGGTTGGTTAAAACAATTTTGTATTATGTACTGGCAAGTGTCTCCCCTCCAGGAAAAGAATAAAAATCCGTCCTTCCTTTTGAGTACACACCTTAGCTCACTGAGCCGCCTGGCTAGAAGCACCGTTGTAAAACCCAAGGCAAAAAAATAAGGGTCTTTTTTTGCTGACTTGCAGTTGCGAAGAGGTAAGAGGCATTCAGCATGTGCGTTGCTGTACCGCAGAGGGGCAACAAAACCACACACCAGCTCAGTTAGCTAGACTTGAACAAGACATTTCATCTCTACAGCACTAAGCGGCCGCTTTCATCTTCAGGGAGATTTAAAAAAGCAACAACTGAGCTGTGCCAGTCTAAGAACAAAAAAGAAAAGCGGATACGGCCTCACCAGCAGGCCTTGAGGGGCCAGTCCTGGATGTGGTTGCAACTGCAGCGAGCCAAGCGGAGAAAAAATACCAGCCATCACTTTTACTGCAGTATTTTAATGTGGGAGGCTGCAAGGCACAGAGCAGAGGGAAGGTTGGCCATCTGTGCAGCGGTTATACAGCTAAATATTTGAGCTGTTTGGAAAATTAATCACAATGCTGCCTTGAGTTTTTAGGGATAACTACACTGTTAATGCAAGGTTTTGGCACCTGTGAGTTATTGATATGTATTAATGGCAGGTGAGCAAAGCTTTCGGCCAGGAACGATGTTTAGCTATTACTCGTCCCATTTAGCCATAGAGTTTACTGCCAGAAAGTACTACAGACCTCCTTGTGTATTTGGAGAATGTCCCCACCCCACTGTGACAGCTCAAGCATGTTGCCAAAAGGCCAGGGCATGACACCACAGTACTTGTGGGTCACTGGTGCAATGCAAGCAAGGCCCATGGTTTCAGGAGCAAGAACCAAAATGCCAGGCTGTATGATCCTTCACATAAACGCCCTGAGCATAGGCATCATCAAAGAGGACCTCAGTGCCAGGACAAAAACAAAGGGATTAAGATGGAAGTGGATCCCAATCTGGAACATACCAAGCCTGAATTAGCTAATCTGAGGCGTTGCCAGGTTCATTCCATTTCCATCCAGGTTGCCCAGAAGGGCCAGACAAGTTCTCTCACAATACACTGCAAAAGTATTCACAGAGGCACAGTTTACTGAAGTGCTACAAACCATGGGATGTGTCACCAGCTGCCTTAGTGCCACATGTATACAGAGCACCACCATGGGCACAAGACATTTCAGCCATCTATCTCCTGCAGCGATCACCCTGTAGTGTGGCCACTGTCTCACGTGGTAGGCTAATATGAGGACTAATGCAACAGTAGAGGCTGCAATGTGGACACTCCCTCAATGTTAGGGGCAGACTCTTCTGACCACGTTCTGGAATAAGCACAAAGACGGCTTATTTTTAGGAGAAACAATGTTTATTGCATCCGTTTAAAAAATGGCATTGTTAAAAGTATTCACGTGTGATTTGCAAGAGACTTGGGAGAGACTCAGACTTGTCTCAGTGTGAGAGTTCACATCAGTTTGAAGAAAAAAATTCCTCTGGAAGCACGGGCAAGTAACCTCATTTTTTTCATTAACCCACAGCCACTGTCTCTGTAGACGGACAGCCATAAGTAAGATTACTGCTATCATTTTATGTGGTCCCCTGGGAAAAAGGTTCTGAGAACTTTAAAGGTTACTAAATGAGACTTAAAGTGGAGGTAGTTTCAGTTTACTTTCAGATTTCAAAATCAAATTGCAGCGAGACACACATCAAAGCAGAAAGGTCAGTAGTTTTGCTTTGAACCTACAACTGCCATAAACCAGATTCCCTCATATAGAAGAGCTGAATGCCAAGTAAACAGCTTTTAAAAAGCTTATTCTTCAGGAAAGACAATAGCAAGAGTGTCCATGAGGCAGATTCTTCTGTCACTTATGCAAGCTCTACACAGATGTAACGCCATTGGCTTCAATGGAATTAGTCCTGGCTTATACCACTGTAAACAAGATCAGAATCAGAGCGGGCTTCCACTGAAGCCCCCCTTTAAACCATCTGAACAGAGGGAAAGCACTTTTTCAAAGCTAATGCGCCCTGCGTTGCTGCTTCGTAACATCACTGAATCTTGGGAGTTGGGGCTTGCTATTTGGCTCCTCTTATCTGATGGTGTTATGCAGAAGCTAAAATGGCACCAGAGAAAACTTGGCAAACAAATGCTTGGGTCAATTTCTAAAGGCCAGAATTAAAGGGAATAGAGAGAGAGTTCCTCAGTGGATGTAACTTATGCATTCATAGCCTGTAAGAGTAAGACAAGGTTGTATGGTGGGAATGGATTGCTTATGAAGTAGAAGATAAAGATTTTCTTACAGGACGAGACAATCGAGCCCGTGGGGGTGAAGGCCCACTCTCCAGTTGCAGACATTTAGCTGCAACCTTATGTAGCTTTCATGAAATGTAGCTTTCATGAAGACAGAAGACACCAGAGCAAAGCCTCATACCTTTACCCACATGCTGCAGTACTCAGCTTTTGTACTTTTATGTTGTACAAGTGTCATTTTCTGTGGGTACAAGTAGTATCTTCATCTCCAGCATTTAATTTCTGATGGAACATTGGGCTGCACTAAAACATTTGTACATTTTATAGACTCAGTACAAGCCACAATTAAATGAAATCCTCATACAAAAAAATCTTATCTTGATTGGCCAGGTCATCATAAATGATTTCTAATGCAAGTCACCAGAGTATCATTCAGTGTTTTCTTTCCCCAGCTATTTTATCTCTTGACAAGTTTTACAAAAGGGAAGAATGGAATATAGCTTAGTTGCACTACTTCCAAGATGCTGCCTACACAAATGCCAGAGAGAGACGCTAAATGAACCCCAGAACATATGGCGCTCTGCTGACACAGCTCAGAAACTGGTTCTGCATGAGCAACACGGAACATCTTGAAACGTACGAGACATATGTGTTTTAGGAAGAAGATTGAAGTGTTTCATAATAAAACAGGACAAAGTGAAAAACAAGTGCTGTATAAAATTTTAATTAAAAACTGGTTTTACCCTTCAACGTGCATATACAATATGCTTCACAGATGGATTTCATATTTAAGTATTATCCCAACCAAAAATGTAAATGAGACAAATAAAGCCTTCAAAAATGGCACAGAGGCTAAAATGTACGTAAACACTCCATGATTGTGGTGAAAACAAGGCAGGCAGGGAAAGCAACCTTCTGTCGAGTGTTTACTACTGGAGTGCTGAATGAACCAGTTCACAGAGCTGTCACCTTTGAAAGAACACATTTAGCTCAAAGTCCAAAAATTCCAGTTGGTTTAATGATATAAACATAAGCGTCCAATCTACAGAAGTGCGATGAAGTGGATATTGCCTGTGTTACTTTCAAACGATTTATTTAAATGACTATTTTATAAAGCCCTCATCCGTGGCATCTGGGTGCGCTGATGCATATGGAAAGCAACACATTAAACTGGCCCCAACAGATTGAACAAAGATCTCTTTCTTTTGTATCGCCCCAACCCATCCTGAGAAAAACCTCTCTAGCAATTCCACAGAGTTAAGTAAAAGCCTGACCAAAGAACCGCACCTCACCCTATGCCCTGAAAGGTCGTCAACTCTGAGGAATAAAGAGAGAAGTTCTACAATCAAAGACACTCCACCAAAACATGTCGGCCTCTAGGCCTAAAAGCTTTCGAAGCTAGGGACCATCAGCAAGAGTAGCTCAGCTGAGAGCAACCGTCATAACGGAGTATCATGGGGAAAGTGGTCTCAGATGGCGAGGTCCCACGGCTCGTTAGATCAAAACCAACCATCCTAACTGGATGGGAAACCACAGCAGAAAGCTTGCACAACCTCTGAAGTTGATATGCCAAAGGTAAGGTTTAAATTTCCTACAGGTTTTCATCCAGAAAATTATCCTGGATTTCAGAAGTTTTCCCTCACAAAGCAAGCATATGAAACTACAAGGGTGGTAGGAAAAGATAGAACACAAAGGGTTTCCTTGTCTCTTTTTTCAATCAGTGGTGACAACAGTCAACACTTTCATAGCTACAATCCTCCCCCTCTTCTTTTTTAAAAGATTGGGATCAAGATAATTAAATACCACTGGATGTTCCAGTGGTGACCACTGATGATGGTTTGTGTGTTTGACCCCTCTATATGACAGAAATAGGAATTACTGGAAAACCTTAGTGATCTTTTCCTAGTTATTTAGTTATTCTCAATTAATTTGTTACGGTACACAGGACTTGATCTAAAGAGACTTCCCTCTTTACTGCATCATCTCCATCAATGAGGTAGTTAATTCAAGTCATCCCCAAAGGCTGGCTTCTAGAGATTTTATTGCTGTAGAATACCTTGGTCACCAACTTCTAAAGTTTAAGGGTTTTCCCCATAAACTTTTTAGAGGAAAAAAAAGCTCAAAAGTCCTTGTCACACTCCACAGCTAATTCCAATTTTTAAATCTTCTCAGTAATCATCTCTGATAAAATTTATCACTCTCTTATAACTGGACAAGTAAACTCACACTGTCATAATTAAGACAGTTGTTAGACTTCACATGATCCAAAGATTCTTCATTAAATGATCGTATTTATATATAAAGATGTCACTGGGAAAATTTTGCTTTGCATAGTTCAATGTTGTTAAAAGAGCATCAAGTTTAGGATTTAGGAAGACAAAGATTATATAGTGATAGGGTGGAAGGTGGTAAATCATTCTAAGTGCAAGGCACATTTTGACCTTAACTCTAAAGATAAACTAATAGTACAGCATGCCTCTGCATACAGATAGATGAAGTACGAGAACCTGTATAAAGCAGAATAGACTTCATTAGGAACAATGCAGGATCAAGACCTAAACCAATGAGGTTGGCTAGGATTTTTATTATAATGATTAGACTAAGCCACAAGCTGTCAGAGTTGTATATTCTCTTTTTCAATGGACTCCGTCAGATTTAACATCAGACTCCCATCTCAACAAGAATAGTGCTTGTTTAATTTTGACAGTTATATGATTTAAAAAGTAAGAAATTGGGAAATCTACAGTAAAGCCCTTTTTATTGACTAGCAGATGGGACTTGGTGAGTTTTTTTTTTTTTTTTTTTTTTTAATAAACCACTTCTGTAACAAATTCTCTCTCAGTATCTCAAAGCACTTTTCCCTGTGTAGGAGAGCTATAGTCTTCCTGTTTTATAGACAGGGTAACGAAGACAAAAAGAACCAGAGTGATTCACCACAGACTTCCAGAGGCTTCTTGCTCCCAGTTCTGTGGCCTAACCACAAGGAGAGGTTACTCACCTTGTGCAGTGTCTGAAGTTCTTTGAGATGCATCCGCAGGCTGCCCCATTTCAGGTCTGAATGCACCCTGTGCCTTTATTGGAGAAGTGCCCACTCTTCCCACGCATGTGCCTTGTGACTGAGGCTATACAGGGCTGAGTGGGCAAACCACTCTCTGTTCCTGATGTACTGCAAAGTCCCACAAAGGAAACTGAAGCAGGAGGGCAATTAGTGGAGCTCCCAAAGGGGGACACATCTCAAAGAACTCTAGTTACTGCACAAGGTGAGTAACTGCTCTTCCTTCATCGAGCAGCGTCTCATGGGTGCTCCATTTCAGGTGACTTCCTAGTCATAACCCCTTAAGGACGCAGAAAGTTTGTAACAGAGTCCAGCATTGAAGAAAGGACTGTCGCATGTGATCTTGCAGCATGAGCCAAAGCATAATGGTTGGGAAAAGCAAGTACTGAGGTCCACGTTGCAGGGCTACGGATTTCCACAAAGTAGGGCTACGGTTGTAGACTGCGATTGAGTAGAATGTGCAGTAATGTGTAGGGGAGATTGAACTTCAGCCAAAGTGTAACAGGTAATAATACATCCAGAGATCCATTCAGAGAGCTGCTGCATGGAGATGGTGGATCCCCTAGAACTGTCTACAATAGCAGCAAAAGTCTCATAGGATTTCCTGAATGGTTCCTGGTTCAATTTTTTCCAAGTAAAAGGTCAATGCCCTTTTAACATTTAGTGTATGGAAAGTGGCTTTGGGTACTGTCTTATGCAGCTTAGGAAAGAAAACTGGAAGATGAATAGTCTGGTTAATGTGAAACTCAGAAGAAACCTTAGGTAAAAGTTTTGGATGGGGTTGTAATGATACCTTCTCTCTGGAGAGCACAGTAAATGGAGGGTCTGCCATTAGAGCCCCGGTCTCCCCAACCCTTCAAGCAAAAGTGATGGCCACCAAAAAGGCCATCTTCATAGGCAAATGTAAAGAGCATGAAGCTAGTGGCTCAAAGGACTATTTCATGAGACAATTAAGGACAAGACTGAGATCCCAAAGAAGAAAAGATCTCTAATTTACAGAAAAAGTTTCATAAGACCTTTCAGGAACCTCCTTGTGATTGGATGTGTGAAAACTGAGAAACCTTCTACTGGCGAGTGGAAAGTTGTTATTAATTCTAGGTGAACCTTGATGGATCTTTCAGATAGATCTGATATCTTCAGTTCCAACAGGTAAACAAGACTGTGGAAAGAGATGAGCGGACAGGTGAGTGATGATAGTGTTACACCAAAGATGATATCTTCTCCATTTCTGGAGATAAGTGCGCCTGAAGTGAGATGCACCCCCATCGGGGTGCATCCAACAAAGTGGGTATTAGTCCACAACTCAAGGAAGACTAGCTTCTTATAACAGATTTCTTATCACATCCTGTCATCGGTGAAATGATCGCCAATACAGTCATCTAACAGCTGGGCACCTGAATGATGTTCATGTCTCAATTAAAAAATCTGATATTCCCAGAGCCAAATCTAAGTCAGCTGAGTGGTTTTTGTCCTTAGCTGCACTAGCATAGAAAGCAAAGCATCTAACCATGTAGGGAATCCCACATGTTAATCAACAAAGAGGAGCCTGTCTTAGATCTTTCACCTAACTTCAGGTAAAGAAATCTTGGCGAGCTAGTGTATAAAACCTCAAACACATACAGTACATAGAACCTGGAGCACTTTCCTCATCAAATGAGTTTAAAGCAATCTAACTTTTAAGCCTAAAAATTCTCAGTGTCTTCATTACCCAAGGCGTTCCACGTCGTCCACTCCATCTGACATTCTCAAGGGACCAAGCCAAGGCTTCTATCCTTCTAGATGGGAAGCTAGATAATGCTGATCTTTAAAGAGCTTGACACTTCCACCCCGTAATCGCTACAGGGCAACGCTGAGGGATTTATACAGTGACTGCTATTTAGCAAAGAGTCTGACTTGAGCCCCACTGTTTGTACACTTTGTGTTTGCACAAACAAAGGGTACGGTTACACTACCCGCCGGATCGGCGCGTAGCACTCGATATATCAGGGATGGATTTATCATGTCTCATCTAGATGCGATAAATCGATCCCTGAATCGACAGCTGTACTCCACCTCGGCAGGAGGAGTAAGCAGAGTCAGTCGGGGGAGCTGCCACAGTCGACCCACCACCGTGGGGCCAGCCAGTTAAGTCAATGATACTTCGCCTTCGCGAATAGCGTAGCTGAAGTTGCGTATCTTAATTTGAACTCTCCCGCAGTGTAGACCAGCCCTAAGTTTCTGCCCCAGTGGGAGCTGAGACAAAAGTAGCCTCAGTTTGACTCACTAAAAGAAAAGTGATTAAAATACTATGCTGATTATATTTTGTGTCACGCACAATACCAAAAAAGGCACATAATGTCTGGTTAGAACACTCATGGGCTATGAGAGTCCAGCGGAGGAAAAAAAGAAAAAAAGATTGATGCAATAAACTAATTCTTCTTATTCTAACCCATTATTTCTCGATCTGAGTAGGCAGTTTTCTTTTAGGAGGTAAAATGGTGGTGGTGGAATTATGCCATCCTACTGTCACTAACACAGCACTTTGTGGATGGCAAAAGATAAGGACTGAGCAAGAAAAAGCTATTTAAAGCTCTGCTCAGGAAGCCAGAAATTTGCATTTGATAGAAGGGATTTAAGTTGTATTAGAAGGCAAGGTGCACTAAACAATCACAGTTTATTACTATGTTGATTCACTGCCTGAGACTATACTTATCGCACACTGCAGTAGCAGAGGAGAATCAGTCTTCTCTGCACTTGAGCTGTAGGCATATTAATAGGTTAGCCAAGCCCACAGACAGGATTGGGGGGCCCAAGACTTGTTTTAAAAGCGGCTTGCAGATTTCAAATGGACAGAGCTGTGTAACTGGACTCTTAAGTCACAATTCACGTACTCCTTTCCCCCCTAACAGAAATGGATCTCTATATAGAGTTTGGAAGAAAACTCTCAGTTATATCACAGGGTACATATTACTGGCAAAATCCTACCATCAGAGAGGTGGTTAGCTGATACTGATGATACTAGCTGATTCTAAGAGGCAAAACATCTACACCTATGATAGGAGCAGGGCCAAAGGGTAGCCATTCAATTTATTGCACAGGTTACATTATATAGCAGAACTTCATATGGAGAATATTCCTATCCAGCAAAATTAAAATGTGAACGCTTCTTTTCCTCTCTCCTTCTAAGCAAGCCCGTAGATTCCTCTAAAATTTTAAGAACCAGGATTGCCACCTTTCAATCAGGCTAAAATGCAACTTAAATTACAGCCTTATCTTTCCTGCCCCTTAGTCCACACTTTCTTTCCATCCTCCAACTCATTATCCTGGATTCTCAGTGTGGGTCTCTCTCCCCGGTCTTCCCCATCCCTCCATTTTCTGGCTGCACATGTGGGGCTGGAGTCTCCAGTCTCACACGCAAGGCGATGGCACCTCTGTATGCTCAGCACCTCCCATGCATTTAACTAATTGGGCTGAAATTGGTAACTAATTGGCTGAACCACCCGAGATGTGTAGTAGCGAGTAGTACTCCTATATCATGGACAGAGAATGGGCTAAAGTGCAAACCAAAGGGCAGCAGGTGATATCCAAAATATTCTTAGTCCATCCTCCACAATTACACCTGTCCTGCTGTGAAGGATGCTTGCAGCTGCTAAAACTTTTTAGACAACAGGAAGCAGTCAAGGTGAGGCACACCGAGCATGTGCATCCACAGTACACACTTCATGTACCGCAGGGCTAACATGCGTAGGGCATACACCAGATTTGCTCTGGCTACCTGAACGATAGTAATGTGCATGCTTACAGTTTTCACTCAGCTCTGACACTGGGTTCAGGTCAGGGAGTACTGAACAAGGAGGGGCTGACTGCATGGGCAGGAAGACAGAACTCATGGCTGAGGGCTTATTCACACCCAGGAAATCATTTCAACTTGCCCTTACAATGTAGATTTTGGTTGGGTAACTCTAGGTCACATGCTTGCAGAGGGCCAATCAAATTCTGCCTTGGTCTTCCCAGTTTCTTCCTGTCATCATTTCACTGGTCAATTTTATCTATTAAGAAACTACTGTAGCACAGACCAATAGAGACTGGAGCCACAGAAAAGCAGCACAGTTTAATGGATGAGTGCAGGGCTAGGATCCAGAGATGTCTACATTCTAAACCCTGCTGTGCTGGTGAGTCCCTGACTTTGGATAAGTATGTGCTGTACATCTCCATCTCTAAAAAGCTTCTCTACATTATAGGAAGTTGTGTGGATTAAATAACTGGTTCATCTTTGTTTTACACTTTGAAAATCTAAAGCACTGCAAGGGCCAAGCATAGTCAACGCCAGGAACATGGAGCTGTTAAATCCAGCAATTGGTTCAGCTGTTACCAGGAGCAGAAATGCCTGTAATCAGTACATTTCCTCCAAAAGTCCTCTTTCCTGAAGCTGCGCTGCACAGCCTTTCAATGTGTTCTCCACCTGACTTACTCATTCACTAGCTGCTTCCTTAAATCAGTTAGGTTATCTTAGTATTAAAGCCTGGATAGAAGTAGGCCAACATTTAGTCTATCCACATATGTTGGCAGGTTACAGTCCGAGGTTTCTGCCATCTGCATAACGAGTTTTATCCTTTGTCCAAAAGCAAGATATAAGATGGCACTAGTGTAACTGAATCTGTCCCAGCTGCCTGCTTCTGTAGCAAATGCGCCAGGATACACATTTCCTTTTGAAATGGGATAAACAGGCGGGAGATGGACATGCTTGCCCTTTTAAATCACTCAGATGGGCAGCTTGCCCTGGTCTGTTAATGTGGAAGCGATTCAGTGCGAGGCTGAAAAGGTTCCCTCTCCTGGGAAAGCATCTAACTACTGCCGAACATTTGGTGGCCTTTAACGAAAAGATGCAATTCCTGCCAACACATCCCCAGCAGGCTAGTAAGGACAGGTTCCAAATGTGGTGGGATTGCGATGCAGGGACTTCGTAATGCTTGCATAGGGCATCTGTCTTTAGCCAACGAGCTCTGAAAGTGATCCTGGAAACTATTAGACGTTGTTACATTGGGATGCATAACGAAGGGAAGTTTTCTTACAATATAGAGAGAGTTATTTTCAATAGCGCTTGACATTAATAGAAATTTCATGCCTGAGAGTGCTGGGAAACACTTTCATCAGAATTTTTCCCTTCTCCATTTCTAGACCTGGAATGAGCAGATATTATCCCTCTAAAAAAAAAATGACTCCAAACAGAGAGTATTGTACCAAGATCATCTTGCTAGTTCTTTAAACACTGGGGCAGGTTGCACTTTTAACCACTAATATTAAATTGCTAATTACTGAAATAAAGTGGGCTACAATCAACGTCTTCATTGATGACTGATAGGAGCATCCAGTTTACTCAGCACCTGCTTCAGAACTGAAAAGGACAATGAGGAGGCAGGTGAAATAGCACCATCCTATCTTCTTAAGGGAACAATGCGCCTGCTTAACTTTATTTGTTTTTGATTTTCTTTTTATTTTAACATTTTGCTTTTGGGGTCCCAGCCTCAAAGCCCCACTAGCCCAGAAGAGTTCTTACCAGTGAATATTACATGTTAAAAAAGAGAGAGTACAAATATCTGTTACACAAAAATAATTCTCATTAAAAATAGTAACCTTGTGCACTGTACATTTCTGGTTGTATTGCTATCAGGAGTGTATTTTTCTTTTTGAAATTGTGCCACAAGCTTTTTTGTACATATTTCTGTATATTTTCTCCAGGCTGTCTTCAAAGATAGCTCTGTGAGGTTTTCCTTTATACACAGCTGCACGGTTGGACCAATATTCACCATTATCCAAGTGAACAGTGGTGTTCTGCTGGGCCGATGAACTGTTAACAGAAGCAAAGCCAAAATGATCAGTCTGAGGGGAAGAGGAAACATGAGTCTGCAAATACAGTGTGAACCCAAATACAGTGCTGAGAAACAGTAACACTTTACAAGTAGAAATATAATCATACTACAATTATTCTAAGATACAGAAGCCCATGTTATTGAAATACAGAAGTGTTAGTTCATATGACCAAGTACCCTTTATAAGTACCTCTGAAATAGAGGCAGAATTTCGTTTGGAACAGAAGAGGGTTGCTTTACTGTATTTTGATTGGCAGTGTAACTAGGCACTGAGCCCCCCTGTGCGGTAGCTACATAGGATTTGTGTGTTCTTTGAAGGTCAACATGTAACCATAAGCAACTATTTCAATATGAAGAAAATCTATTCAAGGTAAATTAAATGACTGCAATTGCAGCTATAATTTGTTCTATCCCCAGCATCTCAGGTTAAAATATATTTTACCAAATATATGATGATATAATGGCAATGAAATGTTACTTGTTACTTCCCATTATATGTCAGTGTTTCAATATTTGTAAGGAAAGATTTTCATATTCCAGTAGCTTCCATAATTCATTTCCCTAGAACCATTAAGTAGAATTTATCCTCTGAAAGTCTTCATTACCAAGCACTGACATTTTAATGCATTTGTATATCTAAGCTTCATGGATTGTTTGCTTTCTGTTAGACCCTTTGAAATAAATGGTTACATTATAATAAAACCAGCCAGTTTGATTTTATGTTATATTTGAAATTAGATCATCAAAAATGTAAAGGTAAAATTCAGTTCTGGGGTAAAGTTTTCAAAAACACCGAAATGACTTAGGTGTTTTTGAAATGTTTACCGCTGTTCTCTAACGGTTCAGATCCCAACCCTACCATCTTCTGGATGTAGGGAGACCAGCTGTCCCAATTTTATAGGGAGAGTCCCAATTTTGGGGTCTTTTTCTTACATAGGCTCTTATTACCCCCAATCCCCTATCCCCAATTTTTCACATTTGCTGTTTGGTCACCCTGTCTAGATGGGAAAATAAACTGGATATGTGAAGTTTACTGGTGGCCATCTTTGTTTATAAAATAGAAGTAAGATTTGATTTTATAGGTAAATTTCAAATCTGTGTTGCTTATGCATATATTGATCAAGTCAAGTCACACCACTTCAGCAGGGTGACAGAATTTCCAGGTCTTAATATTCTGTCTTAAAGTTAACATGAATTAAACAATGTGACAAATGAGTTAATGAGTGTATGATTAATGAGTGTATTTTTAGCTAGCTACCGCATCTTGTAATGAGGTTTCCACTGAAAGGTGCACTTAAAACAATGGAATAGAGTGGGGAAGGATGAGAGATTAAGGGCCAGATTTCTAAACCATGGCCTCCCTTTTTGCACATGATAAATAGAAGGTATAATCTTCCACTTACAATTATATGCTGGTGCACATACAATGTCATTTGGAAGCCAGCTTACATGCTGTATAAACAGGGGGTTGCTTGAAAGATGGCACCAGCTGTGCCCATAATTGTGGGCAAAAGGCTGAAAATGCATAAAGGCCATCTTGACACTTAATCCCCCCCCCCCACACACACACACCAAAAAAACCCAAAAAACAACAAAAAAACCCAGGCCCTGGTATTTTAAATCAGTTGCCTATTTGCAGTAAATTAAACATAGCTTTCCTTACCTGGCAGGTAGAACTGCACTTTACAAATTTTGACTCATAAGAAACCAACACACAAGGAAAGTCAAAACAAGAGACCTTCCTAGTCCCATATTGAATTTGGACAGTTCTGTAGAATTGGAGGCCTCCAAGAATTGGGCTAGGTCAAGATACCAGATTTGTATTTTCTTTTTCACAGCCCATATGACTACATGTCCTCCAGAAGAGAAGTCTCTGATCACAGTCTAGCAAATAAATATCCTACTAGGACGATGTATCCTTCTCCTTCATGCAACTCAACCAACAGTTCTACTTCCTTATTTAGACAGACTGCTCCCTAGAGTCTGTATTTGCACTTCCTTCCACTAAAAATGTAATTTGGGCCAGAAAAACTGAAGTTCCTCATGGGCCTCCACTCAAAAAACATCACAGTGACAAACATGGCTGACTCATCAAGAATGTGAGTAACATCAGCAAATTGCATATGAAGGTCATGGCAATGCCTTAAAGCTTAAGGCAGTCTATTTTTGGTGTATTTCCATTAGTCACTACTTGCTCATGAGATATTCAGCATTGGTATGGACAAAGACAGTCATGATACAGAAAAGCCAGTCTTCTGTCTTAACTGGAAACATCCTGACAATCTGAGCTAAGTGATCAGGGAATTACACACACAAATCATTAACAGCAAGGTTTCTGCACACAACTCCTCACTCTGAAATACCTGTCATGTGCTTTTAATCCCTCATACATCTGCTTTAGGAGTCCCAGAAGTTCTTTTCAGAGTGAGTCATACACTAAATATTTCACACAACATGGACCTTTTCCATACTCCCAGTGGTTTTCAGTCATCTACTTTACGGCAAACATTTGGTCGACAGTACCATGGCCTCCTAGAACTCTGTCTCTGTCCTTGTATCCTGTTGACAAAAGCTGTGCAAATCCGGAGCAGTCAGATTACCCCTGAGTTCTTACGTCTCTTTGCCTTTTGTGGAATGGAATTAGTATTGCCAGTGTCTAACCCCAAGATGCAGCACTTTCTCAAATTGAGTGCCTCAATTCAGACCCCGTTATTTCTCGATGCTGTGGTACTGGGATTTGTTGCCTCCCTCCTTTTTTCCACCCAAGGCTTGAAGTTTCAACATCAAAGTCTCAAAACTGCCTCAATAGAGAGACATGTACAAAGACACACTGATACTTTGTTTGCTTCAATTATAAAGGTAAAAGGAGCACAAGGGATACACTTAGGATAAAGCAGTGGAAGCAAGTATATAAGTGTTACCAACAACTTACGTAGAAATTGCTCTAAAACTGGATAAAGAGAAAAGTAAGTGCTCTTTGACAGAATAGAGTATGATTGTTATTGTAACACTTAGCCCTGGTCTACACTAGGGCAGGTGATCGACCTAAAATACGCAACTTCAGCTATGGGGAATAGCGTAGCTGAAGTTGACGTATTTAGAACAACTTACCGCAGCGTCTTCACAGCACCGAGTCAACTGCTGCTGCTCCCGCATCGACTCCGCCTGCACCTCTTGCGGCGGTGGAGTACTGGAGTCGACGGGAGAGTGCTTGGGGATTGATTTATCGTGTCTAGACTAGACGCGATAAATCAACCCACAAAGGATCAATCGCTACCTGCTGATTCGGGTTTTTTTACACTACGCTAATAGCAAACCACTAAATGTTACAAGTTCACTACACAATATGAATGTTCTTCCTGTCTGCACATATGACCACAACTCGGAAGTCATTGTGAAAGTTTGTATCACATTTAAGTGTCAAAACATAGCTATTTAAGGTCAAATCCGCCTAGATTTAACACTGCAATTCTGGAGGGCTTTTTTAAAACAAAAAGCAAAGGTACATAGACTTAAATGTTTTATATGCATATGGTGCCTTTCATCCTCAGAAACCCCAAAGTGTTTCACAAACTACCACCAATGCACATTTCCTCACACCGCCCCGCCCAAAACTGCAACCATCTTTAGGGTACAGGATGGCAATGAACCAAAACACCATGAGTAAGAACGCTGGAGCAAGAACCTCTTCAGAGGAAGAGTGCCAGAAGATACTAGGCCTATGTAAATCAATCAGATGAGACCTCAGTTTTTGAGGTCTCATCTGTAATACATACACGAAACCATCTAGTATTGGGTTTAATCCACCCTATCACAGATGAAGCATAGAGCATGCTACTTGATCTTAAATTTTAAAAAAATCCTTTCCCTGTTACATGGCTGGGGAAAGCGGTCTAGCTACAAAGCATTAATTTTCACATTTCTATAATTTAAAAGATAATACTTTTTTAAAAAATAGAAAGTTTACTCTCTTTCTGAGATTATGAAATCCAAATTACTGCCCAAGGATCATTTTTATGACCATGCACATCCTGAAAATAGGGATTAATGAAGGTTACATTGACACAGTGTCAGTCAGAGCAACATGGAAGACACAATGATTAACTGTATTTTGCTTTTAGGTAAAAAAATCTTAATAGGACTAACTCAGAGAAGCATTTGGCCATTTATATGCAATTTAAAATCAAAATTGAATTCTTTAAGTATTCATTTTGCAACTAGATGTTAGCAGTGTGGTGTACATATTGTTTCTATACCAGTTACAAGATAGGACAGCATATATAGTAGTAACCAAACTTCATACCTGCTCTGTAGTTCACTGCCACATAATGAATCTTTGCACGAAACTTCTCTTGTCTTACTTGAGTCTCCTTTTGATGAGTTACTCTCATCCTAAAAAACAGAAATCAAATTCTCATTAGCCCGGTTTCTGATTACAATAGTTTCATTTAGAAATAGTTTTCTTCCATTTAGTAAATGACTATTAAACTGCTTACATTTCTTGAGGGAGAGAAAGGAAAAGGTGTAATGGACCAAATATTACTTATGATCGGTTTTAATTAAAATCTCTGGAACTCCACTAATAATTTTCAGGTAATAAACTGGAAAGAATTTCTGGGAGTTGTACAAGGGCCTGTGCAGATGATGGTAGTCACTCATGCTTACTATACACACGCAGGGTTGCGTGCTAGGAAATATGCTGGTAGCAGCTCTGCATTTATATCCTGAAGAAGGGGCAAATGGAATCAAAGATTCATTAGCTCATTATAACAGCTCATTGTCGTACATGTAATGCATTTGAACCAGTTAGCTGCATTCTGGAGGATATCAATTGCTTATTCCAGGGAGAATCATAGAATATCAGGGTTGGAAAGGACCTCAGGAGGTCATCTAGTCCAACCCACTGCGCAAAGCAGGACCAATCCTCTACTAAATTAGGTTTGTGGGGCTGAGAAAGGTATGCCATTAGCTTACCAGATTTTAAGGTAACTATGATGTATTTACTGACTCTGCAGAGGCAGTCTTAAAAAGAAACTACTTAGTATTCTTCATCTTCCAAGCACTTAAACGTTAAAGAATTAATCACCTGTGCGAAAGGTAAGTAGCATAATGCCCACTGAAAGTCAGTAGAACAACCAAGATTAGAAGATAGGAATCCCTTTGTGATGGGTTCCTCCCCATCAGGGTGCCACTTGGAACTGGGTTACCACTGGCCCGCCTGACCCACCAGCCTGGGTTTCGTCTCTGCTGTATTGTTGGTCAGCCTGCCAAGCCCTTCCTCGGGCTTCAGACTGCACTTTACCAGCACATGTACAAGTAGGGACACACCCAGCTGCAGCTTCACACAGATGCTGAGATCAGCTCTGCATGGGAAGGCTCAGGTAAGAAACTGCCCAGTATCAAGGGCACCCCCCTCTCCCTCTGCTAGAGGGCAAACACCAAATTATACCATCTTGCACTGCACAGAGATTCATACCACATAAGCTCATGAAATTTGCCCCCTTGTTCTACGTGGAGAGGAATATACACAGCTTTCTGCCCCACCATTATGTTTTCTACACACTGGTCTTATACAAAATAAAGCAAGCGTATTAACTGCAAAAGATACTTTTTAAGTGATTATAAGGGAAAGCAAACAGATCAAAGCAGATTACCTAGTAAATAAAACAAACACGCCAACTAAGCTTAATATACTAAAGAAATTGGAGATGTGTAGCAAATCCTCACCCTAAGTGCTGTTTTAGGCAGATTGCAGTGTGTCTTGAAGGCAAGCTGCACTTTCTTGCAACTTAACACTCCAGTTATTCCTTTCATAGGCTAGATAGCCTTCCAGCCTGGGTTCAGTCATTGTCCCCAGCTCAGTGTTTTTGTTTCTTAGGTGTTTACAGCAGTCATCTTGGATGGGGAGCCAGTGAGGAAGGAACCCAATGATGTCACCCCCCTGCCTTAAATAGTTTTACATATGGTGGAACCCTTTGTCTCCCAGTTTGATTCCCATGCCCAGTCAGTGGAAAAACACTACTATCATCATGGAGTCCAGTACCAGGTGACTGGGTCACATGTCCCTGTAGGGCCACCGCAGCCGTGACTTAGAGGCCATTTGCAGCATCCCCAGGAAGGCTTCCTAGAAAAGCTTCCCTGGTGGAAGATTAGCATCTTCTAAAATCTATTGTTCTCCCTACCGGCCCTTCCTAACCAGCCATCTAGGCTGATTGCATTCTGCCTAAAATACATTTGCAATAGATGCATAGACAATATTCCTAACTTCAGGTAGAAAAATGATACATGCATACAAATAGGATAATCATACTCAGTAAATCATAACCTTTTTCAATGATATACCACATGACCCATCTTTTATAAAATACATCATAGTTATGTTATAATCGTATCATAACGATATCTCTGTGAAGAATATGGAGGCGCCCTGTCACATCCTTCCCCTCCTTAGGGCTGGGCTACACTACGGGGTGGGGAATCAACCTAAGATGCACAACTTCAGCTACGCACATAGCGTAGCTGAAGTCGAAGTACCTTAGGTTGACTTACCTGGCCGCACCCATGGCCATGGGTCGACTGTGGCCGCTCCCCCGCCGACTCCACTTACTCCTCCTGCCGAAGTGGAGTGCAGGTGTTGATTCAGGGATTGATTCATTGCATCTAGATGAGACGCGATAAATCGATCCCTGATACATCGAGTGCTACCCGCCAATCCAGCGGGTAGTGTTGCTGTACCCTCAGCCACACTTATTATGCGGGTATAAAATAAAGGACTATACAGAGTTGATGCTAGAGGATGTTTTCAGCAGACTTCAACTGCTGCAACAAATTACCCTGGTTATATTAATGGCATATGTGCAAATTGGTTGAGAACACAAAACTGGGAAACCGGACAGTGAATATAAAGGAAGAGAAAAATAAAATAGAGAGCAAGCTGAATGGTCGAGGACTGTGGAAAGGCTAAAGCTATTTATCATGGAGAAATGGAAGGTAATGAAGGTGCATGTGATAAACAGAAAATCTGTAGTGTGCAGTCATACACTACAAAGAACTGAGCAGAAGGAACCAGGTGCAGTGGTAAACTCAGAAATGTTTGCCAGAAGCAAATTACATTTTGGAAGGCATAAGAAGATGCAGCAAATGTAAACAGGAAGATGCTGTCCATAGAGCTGTCTGAATAACTGAGGTTTTGGTTTGATAGCAGGACCAAAAAAACAAATCAAAAATATTCATAGGAGCAGGGAGTGGAACCCAGGTGAGTGCCATAACCACTAGGATTATAGTTTAGAGTTGTTCTCACTCTCTCTGGCTCAATGGAATAACTTTCAACAGGAGATGACTGAGAGCCCCACCCAGAATATTTTATAGCCTGGTGATTAGGCCATTCACCTGGAAGGTGGGAGACCTGAGTCCTTGTTCCAGAGTGGGGATTTGAACCAGAACCTCTCAGGTGCGTGCTCTAAGCACTGAGCTACTCACTATAAGTGGGGCATTTCCATCGTCTCCTCTTCCGTTTTGTGAATGGTACTTATGTCTCCTGGTGAAGCCAGCCCCAAAAACCCAAAATATTTCATTTCAATTAAGGCAAAATAGTTCATTTCAACACTTCCTGTTTTTTCTTGTTCTCAGCTGGAACAATTTGCCAAAAATCAACTAATCCACAAAACGTTTTGGTCAACTCAAATCTACATTTTTTGGTGAGTTTCAGGTGAAATATTTTGCCCAGCTCTAGTTTTCCACACGTTATAGTAAGAGACATAGTGGCCCCCGTTTGGAATATTCTCCAGAGTTCTGATCACAGTATTTTAAAAAGGCATTACAGACATAAAAACTAGCAAAACATGTTGCACTT
>ML677352.1:42601430-42614919 GCA_007922305.1 Dermatemys mawii | reverse complement strand
TCTTGTTCTCAGCTGGAACAATTTGCCAAAAATCAACTAATCCACAAGACCTCTGTTTCCTGTATGCTAATTTGCTTGCTGTATTATTACCTTGTCCTCCCCTACCTGTTGCCTCCTATCATAACCCAGATTTTGAGTTCACTAGGATAAGAAGTGTCTTTCCACCGGGTGTCATGCAGCACCCTGAATAATGGGGCCCTGATCCTTGAATGGTGCCTCAGATGATAGTGCAACACAAATTAATGATACATAATAAAAGTCAAAAAGCAATTCTCTGCTTCTTTAAGTGAAGAAAGGCAATGTGAACATGAACAAAACAGCACAAGCAGCAGTGTTTTTATTGGAAAGCCAGTCAGTTCTAAGTGTACCAAAACTAAAATCTCATCTTGCCTCATGTCCTGCCTTCCTGTGTCTTCCCCATGGGTCTCACTCCTACCTGCCCTCCTAAATGGGATGATCCTTTTGGGCAGGGAGGGGGTGGCAGAGTCTTGCCTTACCATTGTTCCACACTGCCTGTGCTAGTCCATCCGCTCACCTGCAGAACTGGCCAGGTCTGCTCAAGTCAACACAGCACATCCTGTCAAGTGTGGGTGAGCATGTGAGGGAGAGATGGTTCAATATGGCAGTAAGAGACAGGAAACCCCTGTACAGAAGCAGCTGAGGAGTGGCATAAGGCTTTATTTCTGTGTTTTCAACTGACAACTTTTCAAGAAAGAGCCAATGGAAAAGGGGTGCTTGGAAGAAAAGACTCACATTTCCCCATCTGCAGTTCCTCTTTAATAGTTAAAAGCCATTTCTGGCTTCCTGGGAAGACAATGTAGCCAGTCGTCAGGCTGTTTTAGTAAACCAGTAAATCTTTTTATCTTAGAGTCATGGTCTGGTGTTCAGGAGAAGCAGTCAAGGACTGTTGGAGCTGATTTAGGCTGTGCAAACTTTCATTACACGTAGGTGCTGGACCGTCATAAAATCCAATTTGCCATCCGAAATTCACTGGAACATCAGAACAGACTGACTTGAGCTGTACCTTCTTCTGAATGCTTAGA
Source organism: Dermatemys mawii (assembly GCA_007922305.1). Classification (NCBI taxonomy): domain Eukaryota; kingdom Metazoa; phylum Chordata; order Testudines; family Dermatemydidae; genus Dermatemys; species Dermatemys mawii. Next base: position 42,613,876 of record ML677352.1, on the reverse strand, counting down.
ACACAGAAAAATGTAACAAACATCTTGTATTTAACAGGCCACAGTGCAGCGCACACAAGGTCATGAAGTTCATGTACAATTTAGGGAAGTACAGCGTGTGCACTTACATTTAGTCAAATAGTCTTAACATGCACCAAAAAAAAGGCTCTCCAATAGCTTTGAAAAATAGCCAAGAGTGGACAGAAAAATCAGATTGGGAAACTAGGTTCTCATATCTGAATATGAATGGATGGGTACAAACATATGAATTATATGAATTTTAGTTACTGTTTATACTTTAAATCTCAGGATTCAGACTGAATAGCTTTCATTTGACAAGAATTTCAGTCTGCGTGTACACCTCGTTTTGTAACTAAACCTGCAGATTAATAATTTGGAAAGTCAAATTTTTGCCCTCCCTCTAAAAGAGAAATCACGGGAGCTCAGGGATGTCATTTTAAGCTCATCAGTAACAATTCCTTCTCATCCTTTCATGTAAAGAAATCATATACAATGCCATTAGTATCAAACTGTACTTTGCAGTCAATATGAAAATCCAACAGTCTAAAGTCAGAGCAGGTACAATATAGCACACAGCTGGTAGAGGGCGTTAAGGATACACCTCTTAGAGGGTATGTCTACACTACAATTTAACACCCACTGCTGGCCCATGCCTGTTGACTTGGTCTAAGGGACTGAGCCCTGTGATCCTGAGCCAGCAGGCACAGGACAGCTGGAAGGGTAGACATACCCAGAGAGAATGCATGGAACTTAGAGTGTGAAGCAGCGGAAGCATGAAAGGAGATATGAAATTTAGAGTGGCCAAAGGAGACAAGGGAGAGTTAAACAGGAAGTATGGCAAAACATAGTGTGGAGGCAGGGTTGAGGGTGGAGATGAGGGAAAGCATAAAACAGAGTGGAGCTATGGAGAGCTCTGACAACATGTGGATCTTAGCAGATACATTATGGATGCACTAAAAGGGGAAGAAGAGACGAGGGAAAGGCCAATGAGGAAGAGGTTACAGTAGCCTAGGAAAGAAATAAGTAGAGCATGGACTATCACCGTGACAGTGGGTGTGAACAGGCTAATTTTGGAAGCATTGTAAAAAAGGAAACGACAAATTTTGGCAATGGTTTGGACATGACAGAAGAATCAAAGACTAATCAAAAATGACACTAGGCATGAGAGCCTGTAATGGCAGGAAAAATGGTGGTGGTCTGAACCAATTCAGGAAAAAGCAAAACCAAAGGGAGGTAGGGGAATGGCCAAGTCTGGGTTCACTATTGTGAATCTGAGGTAGCAGCAAGATGGAGAACTAGAGGTAACAACAAGAAGTAGAGTAGATTTATGAATAACTACTATTGTAAAGATAGTTATGGATGAGATGACCCAGAGAGAGAGCGGGACAACAGAGCCAAGAATGGAGTCCGAGGGATTCTGACAAAAGGAGAGAGGAGAAGATAGTGCCATAGAAAAAAGTACTACAGAGCTAGTTAGAAAGGAAGAAGAAAAACCAAGACACAGCGCATTGAATTAGAAGACTGGGGACAAGGAGGCATTATCAGTCCTTTCTAAGGTGAAGAGAGAGCTAAAGCCATTAGATCTTCCCAATATATTATCATGGGTTTCTTTAGCAAGAGTGGTTTTGCCACTTGACTGTACAGAAAGCTAGTCTACAAGATGTCAAAGAGAAAGTTGGTAGGAAGGAATTGTCCATATGATCAGGAGGAGGGAAAGTATGACAGTACAGTAGTTGGGATTCAATAGGAGTTTCATGATTGGAGAAAAAACAAGGGAATATTATAAGAATGTTGAAGATAACAATGAGACCAAGCCGCCTTCCTTCCCTCATGTCCGGTGACAACCATCTCAAATCAACCACCATCCATCTCAAATTAACCTTTGAACAAAACTGACTTTCCATACTCCATTAAACTATATGCATACTCGCAGTGAAACCTGAGTACAGATATAATTGCCATTTGTGCCAGAGTGCTGAAGATGTAGAAGTTTGTATTCGTGAAGTTCTCAATAAAGAGTGGTTTAAGATACTCAGTGCTGCAGTAGGCTGATATGGCACAAAGCTGAGGGTGAGCAAAGCATTTTCTATGTTGCATGCACAGGTGGAGAGGCAAGAGAAGTCTGTGCTCTGGAGATAAGAGATCTTGGGAAGGGAAATTTCTCTACAGAATTCACCCCATACAATGGTAGAGCTTCAAGAGAATTATCAGACTAAATGGAACGTCAAAAAAGCATTTAACAGATTTCATACTGTTTAACACGTCAACAGAGCACAAACGACAGAGATGAACTTGAGCAACTTGAAACTTCAGGAAATAGGTTCAGACTAGAGAGATTTCTGGCTACATAGATTTATTTTTTTTAAAGAACAGTTCTACTCTAAAGAGTCTTACAGGGGGAAGAAAAGAAGAAATTCCTTCTTGTTTTTGGTTAGGATAGCACTACAAGTCAGAAGAGCAGTTTCTATTCCCAGCTGTGCCTCTGAAGTATTGGGTGACTTTGGCAAGTCACTTCACCATTCTGCACCTCAGTTTCCCCATCTCTAGCACTAGCTCTCTTTCGTAAACTTTTTAAGTTCCATGGATGAAAACACTTAAGTATTATCACTATTGTGTAGATCTGCTCCAATTTGAGTTTTATTAGTGTTTTTACTCTCATTACCTCTGACTAGCCAACACAGCTATCGGAGAGTGACTTGGATTCCAGTCTAGCCTACAGATCAGCAGCACTGTAAATTGCATTTCAGCTACAGAATTATTGTTGGGGGAGCATGAGCCAGAATGAACACATACTGACTTTCAGATTCCAGGCCGAGTTAGACAATTATAATAAAACCTTTTTATTTGTAAATTGATTTCACCTGAAGTCACCAAGACACAAAAATGGAATCTCAATATGCCAATTTTACAAAATCATTTTCCAGACCAGAACTGCTTTTATGGATATAGGAGCTTAACCTTTTAAAAAAATCTTGACCCATGTTTCTAGGACTCAGACACACTAGGATATGGGTTCACTTATCTGACTACAAATGCCCTTAAATTCTAACTGACAGAAGAATGGCATACACTGGTCAAGGCCATAAACTCCTTATTTACGTAAAGAGCACTCTCTTCCTCCACCATTCATAGAAGGTCAGGTAATGGAGAAAAAACAACATGCATCCGAGGAATAAAGATAACTGTACGAAATAGCTGAATACAGTATCCTTGGCTGGGTGATGTTCAGGTACTTGGGAATTAAGCTTTTTAGCTTGTAAACATAAAACTTACAAATGTTAGCCTTTGCCTAGCACTGTGCGTCCTTAAAATGTTTTTCACTCGTTTATGGATCTCTTCTCCATTTGCTGGTGTAGACCAACCCGTGTTAAATCTATAAAAGAGGGGGAAAAATACAAGAAATATTCTTAGTTTCAAGTGGGCCAATGCTTTCTGCTGCGAAGTTTTTTTTTTTTTTTTAATTAAGAAAAAAAATACTACTTTCTATTTGGAAGGTATAGAAGGTTAAAGTTCAATCTTCTCTTTCTCCTCTGGGATAGAACTAAAGCAGTGATACTCAGACCGCAGTGGTGTTCAGGAGCCTAATTAGCAAACATTACCCGAAAGAGCCATAGTAGTGTGAATTCATTGTTTCATTTACTATATATTCATATTTTAGCAGTACAACAGGGGAACACTTAGCATGCATATATTATATATTATTCTCACAGCAAAATGACTAACCAACTATTATTATTTGATCAACTACAGTTGGTTAATAACATAGTGAAAGCATCCTGATTGGTTAATAATCACACAGCATTTTAATATCATGTGCTGCAAATAGCCGCAAGAGATACATTAAAGAGCTGCTTGCGGCTCCTGAGCCTCAGTTTGAGTATCACTGAGCTAAAGAAACTTTTCAAAGGGGTGCTATGGCATAGAAAAGCTAAACAATTATTTCATCCCCAGCAACCAAGTTCCATTTTCTCTTCTTACATGAAGAATTAGATTCATGAAATTCCCTCCACCAAAATGAATCAACAGAACCAACCCCAAACCACTAAAAAAATTCCTGAGAGGCACAAAACAGTTTTATGAAACTAAGTTCAGTTTCCATCTTACAAAACATAGGAAAGTTCTTAGTTTTATTTTTATTTTTAAAAAAAGATGCCCATATCAAACAAGAAACTCCCTCTGTTAATGCAAAACAAATGGATGGATTTTATTCTCTCCTGACAAGCACTCTGTTTATTTCATTTTCCTTGAAAAACTTATTAAAAAAAGATTTCACATTTACCTTTCCCCAAGCATTTAATTTTTCAGAATAGGAGTTAATCTTAAATAGTTAGTGGAGAAAAATAAGATTTTGGGATCGCTTCTTTTTACATGTTCTTTACTGCTGACCCACACATTTGTCGTCTCCCCCGCCCCCAGCTCTTTACTATATTAGAATCATTATTATTCAGATTGAAAAGTCCAGCACTTAGAAGTCAGGAGATGCCAGAATTAAGGGTCCCTGTGCAACCTTAATTCAGCCCTCTTATGACTATGCATTACGATGCAGTCTTTCATTACATGATCAATTACTATTTTTTCCTACAAGACCTCTGCGTCAATCAGTGCAGTGGATTTCTTCTGAAGATAAAACAGGGTTGTGTAGTGAAAGAGGCTGTTGTCTGTACGACCCATCTCATTTGCTGCAGAATTTGGAAGGTATGTAGTGAATGAGGTTGAGGACTGCAGGAAGAGAAAGGCTGGTCTTATGGTTAAGGCAGTTGAATGCTGCCTGGAGGATGAGTTTCTATACCCCCCGCTGCCATAGTGTTCCTACGTGATGCTGAGGAAGTCACTAACAGTATGTGATCATCCAATTGAAGACTATGACACCGCATATGCACAAGGGAGACCACTTAAGGTAGCATAGGGAATTTTAATTCTGGCATTTCATAACTTTTGAATGTTTGACTTTGCAACCTTAAAAATGTTATTTTAACACAGTTCTTCTGTGTGTAATTTCCTTGATTTTTAAAAGAGCCAACTGAGAAAACAGGATTTCTACCATGTTGAATCATATTAGCACCGTTATAATTTATCAGCAGGGATGGAATCTTTAGATCCACCACAGAGTCCTCTGCTACTTGAGCTAACAGAGTAACTGATAGCAACAGTAGGCTGTCAACCTCTGCATGGACCAGCAGTATAGTGGCATAGGATCTTTGCCATCAGGTTTCAGAGATCTCTCCTCCCAAGCCCTGTCACCTTGCCCAGCCAGATCCCCTTTCCCACTTCCAGCTCCATGTCTGATCTCTCTCTTGGTTCCCCCCACAGTAGCTCCCAGTGTCTACTCAGGCTCCTGATCCCATCGGTCTCCCCCACACCTCCTCCCCTATATACTTTCCTCAGTATCCCCCGACACTGGTTCCTAGCTCCAGCCTCTTTGTTCAGCAAGTCCCAGTTTAAGAAGTCTCTAAGTCTCTAAAATTGCAATTTTTCAATGGCTTACAATTTGGCCAAATCTGGGGCAATTTTCATGCGGACAATACAAGGCCATCCCCTGACAAATTTCAAGTTCCTGCTCAAAAGCACAGAGATGCTAGAGCACTTTAAAGAAAAGGACACTAGAATTCTTAAACTTGGACAAAATGTAGCTTTCACTATCCTCTCTCTCAAAAATGAGGGAATTGTTTTGGCTGAAATTTTCAAAACCAAAATCAAACTGAGGCAGACATCTAGCATGGAAAACTTCAGCTCAAATAGTTGAAGTTTGGTAAAGTTATAAGCTACTGAAAATAGGGTCTTATGAGAAATGTTGAGCAACCTTAATAATAAGAAGGGCTACCAGCCCAGTCTATAATTATTGATTGCTTAGGCACAGTTGCTAGATAAAAGGGGAAAAAAAGACTGTTTTTTTGCTGACCAAAAGTTTGCAAAGAAACAGGGCTAAACTGATGACGATTAAATATATGTATAAAAAAACACCCAAAGTTATTTCCAGGACAGGTGGAGCATGTCAACCTTGGTAGGCAGCTCACCCAGGAGAAGGGAAACTCCAATTTGAAACCAAAGGTTGCAGGTTCGGACAGCTGACCTATAAAGCTCATCCAGCAGACTTGCTCATGTGAACTGACATCTATATCAAGTACCCCAGAGAGCCAAGATGTTCCCTGCAAGCAATGTACAGCAGCCTTGTTTGACTACTGTAACTGGGAAAAGGCCACTAAAGTTAAAGGAGCAAGTGGACATGTACAAGTTGGAATGTAGAACATTCACTGAGAGGAGGTCTGGAACTACTGAAGTCTTAAAATGAGGCAAAGAGTAAACATGGCATGTATACAAGAGATCAAACGGAAAGTTGCAGAGCCAAGATGCTGGTTGAGGGTTACAAAATCTATTACTCAGGGAGTTCAGTTTCCTGATATGGCACTGGAAATTATTCCAGATGAAACCATGCAGGGGCATATGATTTCCAGAAGGTTAGACTGACTAATGGATGTTAAATTGAGTTGAGAATTTGTCATTATCCATATAATAAGTTGATGTGCACCAGTTAGGAGAGGATCAAAAGAGAAAAAGTTTTTTAATGAGTTGCTCTGCCTTACTGGAAACATACTATCCAATGAGAAGACATTTTTCTGATCTAAAATGCACACATTGGAACTGACAAGGCTGGATATGAAGCAGGCCTTAAAGCACTGGAACCAGAAACTTTTGAGGGGAGGATGGTTCTACAGACTTGACTGGCAATGGAATTGGTGACTGCACTTGCAGAAGAGGGGACACCATTTCATAACTTGTACCGAGTGGAGGACAAGTTCCAAATTGATTTCTTAGGGTACGGCTACACTACCTGCTGGATTGGCAGGTAGCGCTCGACGTATCAGGGATCGATTTATTGCTTCTCATCTAATCCCCAAATCAACACCTGTACTCCACCTCGGCAGGAGGGGTAAGCAGAGTTGGTGGGGGAGCGGCTGCAGTTGACCCACCGCCATGGGGATGGCCAGGTAAGCCAGACTAAGATACTTCGACTTCAGCTACGCGAATAGCGAATACTGAAATGCTCAGATATACAACAAACTAGAGCAAGTAAGAGTGAAGTAATGCCCCTCTTCCCTACCGCAAAAAAAAAAAAAAAAAAAGAAGGGCAGGATTAGTAATGTTATCTTCCAACTTCTGATCACTAGTTCCAAATCCTAGCACTGGGGAAATTGCTGCTGAACTTGTGCATGTAAAAATATAGATTTGCAAGCAACTCAATCAAGTGTGTCAGTTCCCATTTCCACAAATGAAACATAGTCCATGAGTGTGTGGCTTTTTGTCTCATGTATACAGCAATGTCAACTTGTCAGATTTGCTTGTGTTGTTTAATACTGGAAAGAGAGGTCAGACATGTTGCTGTACTTTACAGTATTTTCTTTTTTGAAACAGGAAATAAAGTGGCTAAAGTTTGTTTGGAGGATTTCAAAGCACTGGTAGTGATCTTATGTTCATAAATATCCATTAGGGGTCAGATGCTCTATCTTGGAAAATATAAAACCATATTTGCTATTTTATTCACTCATATGAGATGTATCCATGTACCACAGCAGAAGACTAAGTATTTAGTGCAAAAACTGTATGCATTTCTTCAGTGATATTACTGAACAATCCACTAGTGTGCACTGTGGTATAAGAAATGTTTGTTGATGACATAAGCTCTGAACTTAATTTACAAAAATCAAAACCTTAAGTATGATTAAAAACAGTATCAACTCCTTTTTAATTAGTTTTGCCAGGATCTTTACTGTCTAATTTTAGTAATAACTATAAAGCCTAATCCACATTTTAAGTCAATGTTAATATTTACACCAATCAAAACTCATCCGAAAATAAAACGATGCCAGAAAATGTAACACTCATAATCTAAATTGAAACCATCTAATGATGTGATAACTCCTATTGGAAATATTTTATAAAATGGCTTTCAGAGCACAGCTTCTTCAATTATAAATAAAGGAATTTCAGTTGCCCCAAACCACTAATAATGCATTTTAAAAACCACTAGCTACTTATTTATGTGATTAAGGTGTCAGTATTCTGTTGCAATGTTGGAGGAAAAGTCATTTCATTTCAATGGCTGTTTGCCCTGATTAACTTCCCTGGCAGTATTTTGTCATACTTCCAATTTTCTTTGGGACGTGCAAACATTCTGCAGTTACATCAGTTTAAATTGTTTATTGATTCCAATAGATTGTATAAACACTTTGGAAGTATAGTTCAGTGACCCAGAAAAAGCCAGATCAGAGACGTTCTCACCATTCATTTCAAAGATGCTATGTCAAGTACGATCTAAGGTACAAAACTATTTTCCCTTGGAATGTGACTAAAGACATTTATTTTCCTTTATGAGGTAAGGATTTTTTTTTTAAAGTCACGCAAACAGACAACATTTACCTTAGTGCAAAAAAAAGAATCAAGTCTGGATGTTATAATACAGATGAACATAATTCTCAGACATCCACTAGGATGAAACAGACTATTAGAAATTCAAATAGATGTGTATATTCTATTTATACAACAGCTTACAATGCTCAGCTTTATAATAAATAGGCATTTTCAAGTGTCAGACAGTCCAATCATTCATTTGCACATAGCAAGAAATGCTAATATCACGTATCAGCAAGAAATTCTAAACCGTCTCGGATAGCACAGTTAATGCAAAATCTTACTGCAAAATGTTTGCATCAGGTATAACCTCTTCCCCACCAGCAAACCTCACAACAGTGTGTGGAAATATGTGCATGTGGGCCTCCATGAAGAATTTATCAACTTCAAAGCAGAGACTTCATGCTGAGAAGAAACTACATACAAGGACAAACTATCACAGGACAGAAATCAATGAAGTACTGTAGCAACAGATTCAAAATAGGAAAGCTCTATTGCAGGCCTGCATAACATGCGGCCCGCACGGGCTCACTGTGCGGCCCGTGGGGGGTGAGTAGGGGTGGGGCAAGCCAAGCGGTGGGGTGGGGGGGAAGCAGATGGGGCGGGGCTTTTCGGCCTGCTGCTGGTTTTTTTGCAGTAATATGGCCCTTGCTGCTTTCCGAGTTGTGCAGGCCTGGTCTATTGCAAGACAGAAAAAGAAATAACTCTTTAGATAGATATAACCAAATAATCAGCTAAAAGAATCTTTGAGAAACTACCCATGTAACGTGAGAGATCTTACAGAAAAAACAAACAGAAGTACATTTAATTCCAAAATGGACAGAACTTGGATACTCTGTATCTCTGCAGTACTCCTGGGTAACCAGAAGAAGTAACTTTATTCCCAGATAAAGAATAGGAAGTGGCTATTTACCAAAAACAACTTGTTCTCAGCATATATTGCCAACACAGAGAAATGCTGTGAGGGTTGGTCTTACTGGCATAATCATGTCAGTAAGAGGTGCGATTTTTTTTGCTGACATGATTATGGTAGTAAAAGCTCTCCTGTAGATACACCTATAGCAGTGAAAGCCATATGGTTTATAGTATATAGCTTATTTCAGTTTCCAAATCACAAGAAGCTATACTGGTATAAGCACCTTTATACTGATATAGCTGCTCCCACCCTATGGGGATTTTGCTTCTTTAACTGTGAAGGAATAACTACAACCACCAATTTTTTATTTTTTTTTTTGTAGTGCAGACAAGTACTAAGAGTCATATTATGGCAGTGCACAGTTGTTTGGAGTAATAGCTGGTGGGTGCACTCAGTTCCTTTGAGTGCTAAATTCTGTAGACAGGGAACGCATCATCTTTTCAAATGGTCCCTCACTTCCTGTCCACCCCCAGAAGCCCTGTATGGAGCTGGACTCTGAAGCAGAAGAAGGGTAGCTCTATGGAGGCACACAGACAACAAGAGCTCTTGCTGACAAGTAAATGCGTTTAATTTAAAGTGTGAAGGTTGGCCAATCATCTTCTAAGGAGGTGGGTCTTAAAACACTGTCCTTTAATACCACCATTTGCTCTGGATGCGGTGTCAAGAAAATAATGATTCATAGGTGTGAACTGACCTCTAGGTAGCAGCCCTACAAATTTCACAGAAGGGTAATTGCACGTATACACCAACTTGCCAATGCCCTTGTTGATCAAACCCTTATGAATTCAGACACACCTGGTATATATCATAACTGGATGCATTTTCTTATCCATTCGGACAGTCTTTGAGCTCAGGTGATTGTCCCTCAAATTCTTCTCCAGAGGCCATAAATTGTCTGACTTCTGAAATGGCTTAGTCCTATTTAAGCAGGAGCCAGTGCTCTTGACGTTCAGGGTGTTCACCTTCAACCTCTCAGCATAATTATGGGGCGTTGTGAAAGAGACAGGCAGAGATATCAGTGACTGAGATGAAAAGTCAGATATAAATTGGTCTAGACTGGGGTGAAGTAGCCATTGGTCTTCGTGGAATACGGTATAAGGTGACAGATCATCAAGGCCTGTAACTCAAACCCTCCTGGCCAAGTTAACTGTGACAAAATATGAGACCTTCACTAAGAAGCAACGCAGAGAGCAAGACCCTAAAAGTTCAAACACCCTCCCATGTGTGTATCTAATGCTCAGTTCAAGTCCCAAAGTTGAGTAGGTTCTGGAACAGGAGTGTACAAGTTTGTATGACTTTTAAAAAATTGTTTCACTGGGGACCAGACAAAGCCCAAGCACTTTCTCACAGGGCCAGGTTCAGGGTCAGCATAGGCTGTAATAGCAGATGGAAACTGCAGGTGCTTACCTAAGAACAGCTTTGATAACGGAGACAGAAGAAAGTCTAGACCAATTGGAACTGGACAGGAAACCAGGTCACAGACTCCACGGTGAGCAAACTTTTAAAAACAGTTCTATTTGCTTTCTAGTGGATTGGCTTTCTAGGGCAAGATGTCTTAAAATGGAGTCCAGAAAAACAATCTCTCTAACATGAGATGAAGAATCTTGAAGTCTGGATGCATTACTCTGCTGAGACAAGAGATCACTCTCTCCTTGAGTCAACAACAACCAACCTTGGAACAAAACTAGAAGCCAAGAACCTGGGATGAAATCATGACTCCACTGAAGTCAAAGGTAAAACTTCCATAGACTTCAAAGGAGCCAGGACACACATGGCCAACTGGACCCACGTTGGATTAACTAAGATCACCCAACACTATGCTGCCAAAAAACTTTCCCAGTACTTTGGGAATGAGAAAACAGAAGAAAAACAGAAGAAAGGAGTAAAAGGAGACACTCTCGCCAATGCGAAAGAAAGGAGTCCTAAACGTGGATCACTGATTGTGGTTTGTTGTTTTGACTTGTAGCAGATGAATCCATGTTCCAGCGATCCCCTCTGGCAGAAATCACACAAGCACCTAAAGGCAGGAGTGACCACCCATGACGTTCCACACCTTTCAGACTGAAATCAGCAACTTGGGAGTTTTTACACCTGCCAGGTGCAGAATGGAAAGGATTACTTCAAACTGGAGGCATGATTCTCAAAGCTCGATTTGCCTCTCAGCACATCAGAAATGGCCAAGTATCATGACTGTGGATTCTCCTCTCAGCTCCAACCAAAGAACTTGGATCTTTAGCTGGTGGAACCCATTTCAATGTTTGTAAAGGAATACCAAACAAGGGGATAATTTCAACTTGAGATTTTGCATCTGGCTTTGTCATCTAGCAAGGCTTAGCTGCCAAATTACTTGTGCTTGGGGAGATACTTTCATAGGAGAAAGCCACCTGGACTTGCATGCTCCTGGAGTCTCTTCCAAAAGCAAGTTCTGGATCAAAGTCTTACAATGTTTTTGAACCCTTTTTAAGTCACAGCCTTTAGTGGAGGGGTAGTCAGTAGGCAGATTGCGGCCAAATCTGGACTGCCAGATGGTTTTCAATGGACCCCAAAATCTGTTCGTTTACTTATTATTTTTTTATTATTTTCTCTGGAGTCTGGACCTTGACAAAAAATAATGGTCTATCCCTGCTTAGCGGAATGCACTTCCCCAAGATATAAAGGCACATTACATATCTATATAAAACAGGTATGGGGAAAGAACACCACCTCTTAAACCCATTGTCTTAGACTGGTTTCTCTCAGACAATGACACAAAATGACCTAAAAATCTAGAAAAATTATAACAGACAAAAATTTAAAATAAAAAAGCAAACTTTTCAGCCTTAGCCTAACAATCTAACTACTTACTATTTGATTTATTTATCACTAAAGAAAAAGGGAGCAGTTTTATGACCACTCTGGCTGGCAGGAAGGCAAGAACCAAGGGACTATGGGAAACGGCACAGTATTTATACCCTTGGGCTACATAATGCAGGATTCAAGGGAATTATGCAAATCCTCTCATCCCCTTCCATATATTGCTCAAAAAGTTTCTGGGAGTGCATGGTTATGCAAGAAACACCAACAGTGGTGTCAAGTATCAGGGGGTAGCCATGTTAGCCCGTGTCCATAAAAATAACAAGGAGTC
>ML677352.1:42536741-42601330 GCA_007922305.1 Dermatemys mawii | reverse complement strand
CTTCTTCAGATGCATGAAGTGAAAATTACAGATGCAGGCATTATTATTCTGGAATCAATATAATAATGCCTGCATCTGTAATTTTCACTTCATGCATCTGAAGAAGTGGGTTTTTACCCACAAAAGCTTATGCCCAAATAAATCTGTTAGTATTTAAGGTGCCACAGGACTCCTTGTTGTTTTTTTACCATCAGTGGGCCTCTGGGGAAATAATGTCATGAAGGACACTCATTTCACACCTATTTAGCAAAGAGTTCAAGTTTTCTTGTTGCTGTGTGTTGACTAGCACTATATAGCCTAGAAGCTCAGTGCTCTCCATAAGCTAAGTTAAAAATAGATTAGAGGCAATATTATCAAATCACCACAAGATCGGGATCATACTCATCTAGATATGGGTACATTTTGTTATGCTTTCATCAATACTGATGTTCTACAAAGTTACATGGTTTGAACAATGGTATTTTAATACATTTACAAAAGCTGACCCTGGCTACCTGTTTGCCAGCTTCAAATGTAACTTTCAGTATATATTCTGTTAAAACTTTATTAAGTTTAGCAGCACTAATATTAAGATCGCATTTAGACTGTTTTCATTGCTCCTGTCTCTTTGCTTTTTTTATTTTATGATTTTGCTTCTGCCAAAATATTTCTTTTGAACATTTACATTTAAAAAAAAAAGTCTTGGCTCTCAAGTAAGGAAACTGTGGGTATTTATTAACAACAGTAGTGCCCTGTACTGACAAGAAGGGAACACTATGTTATTGGACACAATTCTGAATCTCTGCTGAGGAGAGACTTGTGCCGTGAAACAGCAAGAATGGTGACCTGATTTTGAGCTGGACTGGCAAAGAAGAGTACAGTGCAAAAAAGAGTTAAAGATTGTTTTCCAAGTGTTGATGTCTCTTGTCTACTGCCTGTGAAAGACCCACACAAAAGAAAGGGGGGTAAATTGATTAGAGTGGCATAGTGACTTTACATACACAAAGTTATCAAATACACAAACAAGGAGAAAAAAAAATACAGACAATACGCATTAATCTCTCAGTTATAGTAGTCAGATGCTGTAAAAGTATCAGGCAGAGGGTGATGGTAAGAGACTCAGTTAAACTCTCATGAAGATTTAAAATCCAGTCCACATATGCCCCGCTAAAACTATGTTTCTACATATTTTTAAAGAAAACCCTAAAGTAAAGTTTCTATTTATAAAAAGAAGCTGTAATTATATTACATATAAATTAACAAATACTGAGGTTGAAAAAACAATCAGAAGTAAAAAGTTCAAAACACCTTCAGAATATTTTACCAATGCAATCACCGCATTTAAGTTCCTAATATTTAAGTCAGTCTTTGGAATATTAGCATTTTTCAAGATATTGACCAATTGTTGCTTGAGATATATAAAAGACATTCAGAGCCAGAACTCGGACTAAATTATACCTAATATTCAAAACATGCAATTGTAGATCAGATTTTTATTGCCATGATTTTGGGATCCATGTCCATTGGGCTGTACTAATGCAGTTGAGAGAAGATTGACACCCCAAGTTGTGTACATGTGGTCCTTTGATGACAGCTCAAATGATTACATAAGGTAACAGGAAATCCATAGTCATTTTAGCCTGCATAACCCTGAACAGTTAACCTACAGTTATGCAAACATTAATGTCATTCACTATTGCCAATTCTTCCAAAATTTCACAGACACCAAATAAAAACAAGCCTTTACCTTTCTCTAAGAGAAGAACGGTTTAGTACAGGGCTCGAGGAATATTTCTGCAACGAGGAGGGTGCCGAACGTATTAATGAACTAGCAGAACGAAACTGCCTACCAGCAGTACCCGAGATGGGGTGCTCATCACAACTGTCAGAAGACCCATCCAAGTCTTTCCCATGATGAGATCTGATCATCTGTCAGAGAAAAAACAGCAGCAGAACTTCAAATAATATATAAAAAGTGCCTTGGCTATGCCTGTGCAAAAGCTGACAGGGAGCAGAGATGTATACTTTCCACTTTTTCTGTATGTAAAACAATGTTAAAAATTAAACTTGTCTGTATTAAGCAATACACACAAGGCAATTATTTACAAAGGTTTGCATATAATATTGCATTCCAGTCTAAGCCTCTGTTTTCAGACACTGATATCTTTTTGAGGTTTTCACCTTTCTGGCTGAAATTTTCCAGGATTGATTTCTGAATAAGGACTTTTTAGTCTCAGCTAAAGCTCTTCAGCCATACTGGATTATTAAACAAGATGGTGGAGTGGAGGGTAGGAGAGGAAACAACATTTTCCCCATTATAAAGAAATTTTCGCAATTTTTTTGAAGCAGCTACAGAGCTGAAAAAAGTTAGAGGTAAAAATCTGAAACAGCCCTCACTGAAGGAAGTGCCTTGCAGATTTCTAGTGGAGAGACACCTTGGAGATTTTCGCTGAAAGTGTTCTCTATTTGCCCAAGTTATGACCCTTTAACAAACTGAACATTTGCATTTTTGTATACAGTGCATTTTGCATGGGTTTTCACTCTAAACTTATAAAGGGCTAAGGAAAGCTACAGCTCGCACGCGTGAATGATGGGGCTTGCTACTAATGAAAAATGTGCAAGCAGTGCAAAGGGCTTAGAAGGGTTGCTATATTCCTTAAGTTTCACAGAAAGGTGTCCCACTGTAATGAACCTTTAGTATTCCACCATCTTGATCCAGCATCTCACTCCCTGCTGGTCCCATCAGCTAGGACCAAATTCTTGATCTCTAGATACTGCTCCAGCCCATAAGGGAGATCCTTGGACACTGTAGAGCTTCCAGAACAGCTCCATGACAAAGATCTGGGGCAGGATAAGGATGCATGTTTTCCAGCGTAGAGGAACAGGCCAGGTCTCTTCGTGTTTGCTGTGCCCACTTATGCAGATATAGCATTTCTAGATCAAGATTCTATCTGTTCCTATATTTTCCTACAAAGCGATTCATCATAGCCTTATTCAAATGTAACCTGGACTAAAGCTTTGCACCACTGGCTCTTTAAAGCGTCCAGTGCCCTGTGGGAGAAAGGAATTTGTTTGTTATTTTACACCACACAAGTACAGGAACTCGATAATATTCCCTGGAATTCTCCGTCCTAGCCAGGAGACCCTCTGAAAGGCAGGACTGTATCTGATGCCATTGCACAAGATAGTATTTTTAGGTGAACTTTAACCAAAGTTTAATGCCCCAGTCACACCACTCAGAGGACCTAAATTAACAAATAAAAGCCAGAAGAGTTGAAACATTTTGGTCCCATGAGCTAATGCACCTAACAATTTTAAAAGATGCAGTTGATGTTTGCTACAACATTAGAATCCCATTCAAATGTAATCTTCAGATTAAAAACACACAGACAAACAGAACACCTAACTATCTTCTGCTTTATTAAATTTAACGTTGATTTCCTTTTAACAGCTACATTACACCAATAGTAATTCTCAGGTCCTCCTACTCTATACAATATTAACAACATCTAGTTCAGATGTACACAATTGTTTTTGGCAACCGAAAAGGTATATTCCCTTTTGCCTGTGTTTTTTGTTGGAACCAGGAATGCTTAAGGGCATCAGGAGAGTGATTAATTTAATCTGCATCTGTGTTATCTACATGCTCCAACCAATCACTGCCGCTAATATCTTCTTTCTCATTTGAGAAAAATGGAGTTGAATTAAAACATCCATCATAAAAGCATATTTAGAAGTTCTCTATATAGTTTATCACTTAGCACTATGGAACAATCCAGAGGCAGCACAATATATTACACTTACATGCCACATAAAACTGCAATCCTACACTGTGAAAGTTGAAAAGCTGACAAGAATGTTTGCCTGAATCAAAGTTTTATCCTTTTAATTCACTTTCCTTCTCCCACTCTGCATCATCTCTCTTGCCAGCCATTAGGAAATCTAATGGGGCACACACACAATAATTAACGGTCTACAGTCTGCTAGTAAAAATTCCAGGGTATTTCAGGAAAGACAAAAACTAAGGAAAAAAGGATAAACAAAGAAGAAGAAGTGACAAATCATTTAACATGTCTATTAGGGGGTTGAGATAAACAAGCCCCTCCATCCCAGCCAAGAATATGTGAAAAGCAGCTAGCTGAGGAAGGAAAGACAAAACTCATAAGAGCTAAACATATGAAGTAATGAGCAGCAATTTAAAAACAAAACAAAAACAAACATTGTGGGCCCAGCTGTCATTTACACCAGTGCTCTGATGATACAAGAGATCCTCTTGAAGTGGTTGTAAATGTAATTTCACACCTACTTTAAGGTGCCTTTCCTCACCCTGGCATCAAAGTGAAAGTGACTTTACTGTAAATAAAAATTACGTTCTATAACTGCAGGACATGATTATTCACTATGAGTTTATGTCCATGGTGTTAACAGTTTGTTTAGAGAATGCTTTATAGTACAATAAAACAATATCTATATTCAAGTAAAGGTGCAATATACTGTACAACATCGAACAACAAGATGAAGAAGTTAATACTTGATGTCACTCAGGCACCTTCAACAGAAATCCCATACGCTTTTCTATTCCACATACTCCAAAACATAGGAAAATGTACATGCAATTTTATTTGCATTACTTACTTTAGTATGCTTGGGTCTATAGCTGCCAAGAAGAGAAGGATCTGGAAAAAAAAAAAGTGCACTCCAAAAGAATTTTTAAACATATTTCGAGACTGTAGGTCTAGAAGCTACATGCAGTTTAGGGCATTTATTAAAAAAGTCTTTCCCCAAAACCACTTACAACTCACCTTTCAAACAGCAGCCAAAGCAATTTACTGTTATACATAGTGTAATTCAAAATAACATCATAGCCATTAGTGTTTTAGGGTTTCAATTTCTTCATCTGACAATAACAACTTTAGGTTTGACTGCAGCACTAAGGCTATGTCTACGTGTTTACAGTGGCACAACTGTAACGATGCAGCTGCACAGTTGTAAAATCTCTCATGTAGCTGCTCTATGCCAACAGGAGAGCGCTCTCCTGTAGACATAACTAAACCACCTGCAACGAGCGGCAGTGGCTATGTTGGTGGGAGAAGCTCTCCCACTGACATAGTGCTATTCACACTACTATTTATCCCAGAGAAAGGTATATCACTCAGAGGGGTGGTTTCTTCACACCCCTGAGTGACATAAATTTTGCCAACGTAAGTAGTAGAGTAGACATGGCCTAAATTAGCTCATCACAGAGGAGGAGTACAGTTTTGGGAGCAGATTGAAGTGACTTACATTGTTATTCACTGCTTAAACCAATATAAAGTAAAACTATACCAGAATATGGACCATATTTTCTCCTACACTATAGTAAGCCCCTATGAAAAGGAAGTCAAATTTCCATCCTAAAAGAGAAGTCCACTGGGTATCCACAGGACTGGAAATGTCCCAACTATTCTCACTCTGTGCTGCTACACCTTGAATCAGTTTTGTGGATAGTACCTACAAGGTGAGAGTGAATTCACTTAATAGTATCTAATGCTTAGTTCTTCTGTGTGACTTTAGATAGCCAGAAAGCAGGACAAAGAGCAAGGGGCTACAATTCTATCTACAGATACATGCACAGAAATCCCACTGATATCAATGGCTCCCACGTTTTGATAAAATTTGGTTACATCTAATAGAGGCCATATATTTGAGATCCTTCAGGATGAAAGCTTCCCTCTAAAGCACTGGGGGAAACTCTTCTTTAATTAAAAGAGCTATAGTATCTGTGGAGCCAAATCTTCAATAACTGCCTGATTTTGTAGGTACAAAATGATGGTATCTGATTTGAGAGGCAACCAAGCAACCACATTTCTAAATCCCCTCTATAGAAAGCAGACAGGACTTCCATTTTTTAGTCTCATCCAAAAGATCAATATATACCTGCAATATACTGCATAGACTCAGTTAGCTACCTCCAGAAGGATGAAAGAGGAATGAACTGTCATTCCTAGCATTAGAACATCTGTATTTTCCAGAACTCTGATCCTTATAACTGTGACACCCCAGAACATAGGCAGGGGATGGCTCTCTACCAATGAATCTTATATTAGAAGTGACAACTCTTTTCTGAGGTAAATTTCAGTCCCCTAGTGACTGGCCCAAGACTACTAACTCATTTCTTATAAGCACTTAACGCCTATCAGGTGGTAACGTGGCTCTGATATTACCAAACTGCAACAGATTCAAGTTTACAACCCTGAGGAGAAAGGGCTTTGCCTCCCAATCTCCAGTCCTTCCACTATGAGCAAAATGCAAAGTACCTTTAATTCATGGTGAACTGCAATGAAGCTATTGCTACTGTAGTGAGGAGTCACAATAAAATGTAAATATAAGTACACAAATACTGATGAGGTTCACGACAATTCATGCACTCATACGTGAGGATTACTGAAGAAATTAAACCACGTTTGAAAGTACGACCTTCCCTAATTTTACTGGAGACAGACAGGGAATCCCCAAGTCTGTGGAAATATACTATATGGGAGGAGGATTGTTTTCAACATAGCTCTCCACTAAAGGATTCTAACTTTAAAACCATGGATTACTAGAAGCAACAAAGCAAATAATCCATGTCGTCCATATAGGAAATAAGAGATCAGAAGCTAAATAAAATGGCAAAGCATAGCCAGCATTGTAAGACGACCTGTATTTTTCAGTTCATACAAAGATCTATAATTATTGTCCCTGAAGGCTAACGGTAGCACACCAGGTGCACTGAAATTCAGAGGCAAGCATTATGAGGGTTTCAGCAGCTAGGACTTGTGGGCACTAGCCTTGATGGGCCCCAATAACGAGACACATGGCTAAGTGAAAGGGGATTTTACTTTGGCTGGCAGGAAAGAGAAAGGTTGCAGATATTCTAGGAAGAGAGGCTTAAAGTAGTTACACCTCAAAGTGAGTAACTGGGTTTTTTGCTCGGGTTGTCAGGGCTCCTCAGGCCTAGTGCTTGGACTGCTCTCCAGGGTCATCTTTGTTCAAGCACATAGGCATTTGCAGGCTTCCAAGCCAGGATCAGTTAGTGTGTCTCACTGGGTGCCTCTGCACTAGCTGCTAGCCCGTGTAGGCTGTACTTTGCCTATGTGTGGGGGACACTCTGTTGTCAGATGATACAGAACTAAGGACCCAATCATTGGAGTAAATAAATGTCCTAAGCCACGTTCTTATAACAGTAGGTTCATTCATCCCAGCGTCCTGGCTAAATCCTAGGGAGGGGGGGAAAAAAAAAAAAAAAAAAAAAGACGGTTTTTCCACATTATGGGGTTAAAAAGCCTAACTTGCTGTAGGGAACCAGAGTATCTAAATCAAGATACACAGTCAATACTTACCATAAGATACCCTGGACCAACCTTCCCGTCCACTCTCTCTGGTGGGACGCCAAGGATGAACATCAACAGAGGGGCTCGGGTATTCAATCTGGAGCCAAAACATTGTTAAAATGTTTAGTGTTGGAGATAAAGTTATTATACAACCACACACAAGCAAATAAATTAAATGACCTCTCCTGTATGTCCACCTCTGGTCCTTTCTGGGTCAATTCATAAATCTAAGATTTTTGATAATAAGGTTTAAGAAGCTATTCTCAGTATTTTGTCTGTGTAAATGTAGTATTATTACTACATGTACCCAGATAATAATGTAAGAACATAGTTATAAAAACCCCTTAGATGAGAAATTATAAAGCAAACCAGAAAGGAGGCGAGAGGGTGACACGGAACAAAACGTAACTTAGGCCTGGTCTACAGTGCACGATTATTTCAGAATTAGCCGAGTTAGTTCGAATTAAAACTGATTCCGTCCACACGCCCAATCCTGTTTTGTCGATTTAAAAGACTCTTAAAGTCGGTTTCTGTACTCCACCTCGGCAAGTGGGGTAGCGCTAAAATCAACATCGCCGTTCCGGATTAGAAGCGCTGTGGATGCAATTCAATGTTATTGACCTGCGGGAGCTATCCCAGATTGCTCCATTATGACCACTCTGGACAACACTTTCAACTCTGATGCACTAGCCAGGTAGGCAGTAAAAGCCCCAGGAACTTTTGAATTTCATTTCCCGTTTGGCCAGTGTGGTGAGCTCATCAGCAAAGGTGACCATGCAGAGCCCACCATCACAGGAGACAATGCAGTCCCAGATTCGCAGACAAGCTCCAGCATAGTCCGAATGGGAGGTAGTGGATCTCATCGCAGTATGGGGAGATAAATCTGTTATGGCAGAACTACATTAAAAAAAAAGAAACGCAAATACGTATGCTAAAGTCTCCAGAGGCATGACAGAAAGAGGCTACTCCAGGGACAGAGCAGTATCGTGTGAAAATCAAGGAGCTCAAGCAAGCCTATCAAAAAGCCAGGGAGGCAAATGGGCGCTCTGGGTTACAGCCCCATACATGCCGCTTCTACTGTGAGCTGCGTGCAATTATGGAGGGTGATGCCACCACTACCCCACCACTGTCCATGGACACCTGCACAGGGAAAGTCGCACGGAGCGAGGAGGATGAGTTTTTGGAGGATGAAGAGGAGGAGGAGGACTGTGCACAGGTCACAAGTGGTGAATCCGTTCTCCCCGGGAGCCAAGAATTGTTCTTAACACTGGAGCCAAAACCCTCAACCCTCTCCCAAGGCAGGCTCCCGGACCTTGACGCTGGAGAAGGCATTTCTGGTGAGTGTACCTTTTAAGTAAGATACAGGGTTTAAAAGCAAGGGTGTTTAATGATTCATTTGGCCTGAAGACTTGTGATGCATTCACCTCCAGCACAGCTACTGGAAAAGTGTGTTAACATGTCTGGGGATTGAGCAGCAACCCTCCAAGGACATGTCCATGAAGCTCTCCTGGAGGTACTCTGCAAGCCTTTGCAGTAGGTTTCCAGGTAGGGCTGCCTTATTCCGTCCTCCGTGCTAGGACACTTTACCCCGCCAGGCCAGTTGCAAGTAGTCGGGAATCATTGCTTCACAGAGCATGGCAGCGAAAATTTCTGGGTTTTGGGCACATGCAAGCAACATTCATTCTTTATCTCTCTGTGTTAGCCTCATGAGAGAGAGATCATTCATGGGCACCTGACTGAAAGAGGGGAATTTGTTTAAGGGAACAATCAGAGGCGTTGGTTCACGCTGAGGTGTCCGCGTGAGGCCTGAGGCAGAGGCCTGATTAGAGCCATGTGGTGGGGGTGGAGGGAAACCCATCCATGCTGGGCTGTTCGTGTTTAGTTTAAAGGGCTCATCCTTGCTCAGAGCCTGATCAGAGCCACGCAGTGGGAGTGGAGTAATCTGTTCACACAGGGGTGTCGGCGCTGGGCCTAAAGGGCGCGGGGGGAAGACGTGCTGTATGAAGCAATCATCCCATAGAGACCACAGGCCAGGCCCTTCTTTTAAATGAAAACCCCACCATGCATTGCTTGGTATGGGAAAGGGGGACTCCACAGCCCAAAAGCATTGAAATGAATGCAGAAGAAGCAGAATTCTGCATGCCCCAGACCTTATCATGGCTGCCTGCAAGCTGAATTCTGTGGCCGAGCCGCGTGTGATGCCTTGGTCACACCAAACTGGCAGGCACTTCAGTATAAAAGGCAAAATGCCATCTTGTACAGAAAGAACATGCGCTGTGTACTATGAATTGCCTGTTTCACTGAGACAGAGTCTCCCCTTTGTTCTCTAAAAAGTATCTTTTAAAAAATTCTACCCTCCCTATTTCTCCTTCCACAGGTGCAAGTGTTTCAACGTGCCCCCTATCAACTCCATCCCAGAGGCTGGCCCAGATTAGAAGACGGTAAAAAACGCACTCGGGATGACGTTTGCCAAGCTTATGCAGTCCTCCTGCACTGACAGGGCCCAGTTGAATGTGTAGAGGCAAACAATTGCCTAGTCCCATAAAGCGTGCAATGAATGCAAAGAGAGGAGGGATGCACACAATGAGAGGAGGGAGGCAATCATGCTCAAACTGATGGGGGAGCAAACTGACATGCTCCGCTGTCTGGTGGATCTTATGCAGGAAAGGCAGCAAGACCACAGACCGGCACTGCAGCCCCTGTATAACCACCCTCCCTCCTCCCTGTGTTCCACAGCCTCCTCACCCAGACGCCCAAGGCTAGCATATCCGAAATTTTGATTTGGTTTCTGGACTTGTCCTTCCCTCCTCCTCCTCCTCCGCCATAATCCTTCCTAATTTACTACCCCCTCCCCCGGGCTACCTTCTGATTTCTCTCAATGTGCTGTTCAACAAATAAAGAACGTTTTTTAAACAACTGTGACTTTATTTCCTTTAATATATATACGGGGTGGGTAACTTCAAGGAGAAACAAACACAACTGTCACATCGTACCCTGGCCAGTCACGAAACTGCCTTTCAAAGCTTCTCTGATGCGCAGCACACCCTGCTGTGCTCTTCTAATCACCCTGTTGTCTGGCAGTGCGAAATTGGCCGCCAGGCAATTTACCTCAACCGTCCACCCCACCATAAACATCTCCCCTTTACTCTCACAGATCTAGTGGAGCACACAACAAGCAGCAATTACAACTGGAATATTGATTTTGCCAAGATCTAACCTAGTCAGCAAACAGCACCAGTGACCTTTCAAACTTCCAAATACAAATTCTACCACCATTCTGCACTTGCTCAGCCTATAGTTGAACTGCTCCTTACTACCGTCCAGGGTGTCTGTGTATGACTTCATGAGCCATGGCATCAAGGGGTAGGCTGGGTCCCTGAGAATAACTATAGGCATTTCAACCTCCCCAACAGTAATTTTCTGGTCTGGGAAGTAAGTCCCTTCCTGCAGCTGTTCACACAGACCAGAGCTCCTGAAGTTGCAAGCGCCATGCACTTTTCCCAGCCATTCCACGTTGATGCTCGTGAAACGTCCCTTGTGATCCACCAGTGCTTGCAGCACCATGGAAAAGTACTCCGTGTGGTTTACGTACTGGCCGTTCCGGTGCCAAGATAGGGAGATGCATTCCGTCTACAGCCCCGCCACAGTAAGGGAACCCCAGCGCATTAAAGCCATCCACAATAGTCTGCACATTTCCTAAAGTCACTACCCTTGATAGCAGCTGGTCAGTGATTGCGCTGGGTACTTTCAGCACAGCAGCCCCCACAGTAGATTTGCCCACTCCAAACTCATTCCCGATTGACCGGTAGCATTCGGGTGTTGCAAGCTTCCACACGGCTATAGCCATTCACTTCTTAATTGTGAGGGCTGCTCTCATTTTGGTGTCTTTGTGCCTCAGGGCAGGGGACAACAAGTCACAAAGTTCTATGAAAGTGGCCCTACACATGCAAAAGTTTCATAGCCACTGGGAATCATCCCATACCGCAACACTATGCGGTCCCACCAGTCTGTGTTTCCCGAGACCAGAATCAGTGTTCCATGGCATGAACCTGGCCCAACGTCACCATGACGTCCCAATCACCACATGGGTTTCTTGCAAGAATGTCTGTGTCCATATCCTCATCACTATCGTGATTGCACTGTTGTCGCTTCCTCAGCCGGTTTTGCAGGTTCTGCAAATACTGCTGGATCATGCAAGAGGGTATTTACAACGGTCACAACTGCAGCAGTGAGCTGAGTGGGCTTGCCGTGATATGGCAAGCCCACTCAGCTTGCTGTGATATGGCGCAAAACGATTGTCTGCTGTACTTTGCACAGAGGGAGGGGCGACTGACGAATTGCGCCCAGGAAAACCAACGAGAATGTTTTTGCCCCATCCTGCACTGGGAGCTAAACCCAGAATTCCAATGGGCGGTGGAGACTGTGGGAACTGTGGGATAGCTACCCACAGTGCACCGCTCTGAGAGTCGATGGTAGTCTCGATACTGTGAATGCACCTGGCCGACTTAGTGCATTTAGTGGGGACGCACACAATCGAATGCATACAATCTGTTCAGAAAAATCGACTTCTATAAATTCAATACAATTTTGTACTGTAAATGTACCCTTATTGTCTTATGTATTAATGCAGATACATTAGAACCTTCTACAATAACTCAAAGTAACCAATAAATACAAGTTCTTGTTTTTAACTTTGCCAAACATGCAGCTTTGTTACAGATAGTCTGCTACTTGCACCGGTTACATAACAGGAAAAAAGGAAAAACCTTCCTTTTTGCATTTGCTACAAATTAGATATCTAATATTTACCAAAAATAGTTCAGATCTCACCAAGATATTTAAAGCGTTGTTCTTTAACTAGGAAGAAGAGCAATGTTTTAGCAAGTTCAAATTTTGATCTTAATGTATCACACAGAATTCCCAGTCCAAGAAGACCTCAGCATTAAAGATACCCTTAAGGACTGTTATCACATCAGAAAGGCAATGAAAGTCTGGATATGGTACATTACAAGAATGCAGCAGATTCAAATTTTCTTTTTTAGAAGAGGCACAAAAGTAGTTAGAGTAATCAGAATCAGCAATTGTCATGTAAAGGTGCTGTAATTACACTGTGAACATCACCTATAGATCAGAAACAGAAGAATTGACTAATTTGAGTTAAAAGAAAAAATAATATCCATGGGAATACGATAAGCGGTAGGATGAAGATTAATAGTTGCTTAAGGATCATCTGAATTTATAAAGGGTATCTAGGAGTAAAAGAAAACTTGCAAGTGAATTCCAGAGTTTGACAACCTATGCTAATGAATTAATTAGTAATAAGCTAAAAAAAGGAATAATCAGAGAAATAACTAAGATAATCAGGTAATGTGGCAGATAAAATCGCTGGAATTGCATGCAAGCCCTGATGTCATAGCACAGAAACAAAAAAGCCCCATTTCTCTTTCTCTCTGCCATCTTTCAAGGTTGGATTCTTAGGGCAGATGTTTATAGTGATCATGGAATAAATTAAGAAAAAAGAAAATTAACATTAAAGTATATATCAAACAATATGATCCTCCAAGATGCTAAGCACTCTGGCCCCAATCCAGCAAAGTACTTGAACATGCTTAGCTTCAAGCAAGAGTACGTTTGATTACTTTAGCAGGACGACCCACGCACTTAAAGTTAAGCATAAGTGCTTTGCTAGTTCAGGGTCAGAATGCTCAGGAACTTGAAGGATTAAGTTTATAAGGGACAATTTCAAAGATAAGATGAAAATATAAAGAAAAGTACGAAGGAGGAAGTCTGACTTTTCATAAAGTCACTGCACTCTTTTCAAATCCTATTCAGCCACTTTTAATACTAATACCAATTACTTCCAACTTGAATTATACACCTATTATGCTGTCCAGTGTGCTAGAAGAAAAAGAATGGGCACTCAGAATTTAAACATGGTATTCATGAAAGAGTGATCCTTGTCAGTTACCAACGCTGACAAAAGGACTTTTAGTCTAGTTAATTTTACATTTAAATCACTATGTAGCAGACTGATTAGGAGAGACAAAGATTTTTTTCATATAAACTAGAATTTGGGGAGTAATATTTAGCAAAAGAATTATGTTTGATATGAGCTTAAATTGGAAACACTTTGCAGAGAATACGTACACGTCTAATTACAAATGGAGGTTTATCGGTTTCTCTTCTGAATTCAAAAGGCCCCAGGTTTAAATGGGCCAGTCGCTGTCT
Organism: Dermatemys mawii; assembly: GCA_007922305.1. Taxonomy (NCBI): domain Eukaryota; kingdom Metazoa; phylum Chordata; order Testudines; family Dermatemydidae; genus Dermatemys; species Dermatemys mawii. Next base: position 42,587,771 of record ML677352.1, on the reverse strand, counting down.
GGCTTCTTCTGATAGCTCACACATTCGTCTTTTTGTGTATGGAGATGGAGATCGTGATTTAGAAGCTATTGTGGGCTGCTCATAGTTCTTTGTTGCTAAGCAGTGCCTGTTTTTCTCAGGTGAAGGGGTGTTTTTCTTTGGTGACCTTGTTTGTAATCTTCCATTTGGTGTTGAATGATGCACCCGATCCAAATTATCCTAAAATGAAAACAGAAATTATCTGTCTTGACAGCATGCCGAGCAAAGATTGCTGCTGCTAATACAACAAACATACATCTGCAAAGCTGGAACCAATACCTCCAACAGAAATAGACATATGTCAGTTCAAGTTACCCTAACAAAACTATAATCACACAGCAATTTAGGAAAAAACAAGAGATGGTCCTTTTAAAATAATGTGTTTAAAACCAGAAGGAGGATAAAATACACATTGTTAAATGTCAGATTTTAAGGTTAAAGTGCCTGATAATTATCCATTTAGCTTGCTCACACAGTTGGTACTAAAGACACTATATAAAATGAAGTTGAATTATGTCACTTCAGTTCATTTAATGATAACTCCACCTAGTATGTATGATTAAAAGTTTACAGATTTGAAAATATTTGCTCAACTTGCTAACATCTTTTTTTTGGTAAAATCTTTTAAAGTTTTTACCTTTCTGAGGGTAAAGTTAAATAAATCTGCCAATTTTTTTTAAAATAGTGGATGGCAACAGACTGAACTCTTGTTTATGGTTAAATTATATGCATTTTAGAAGATGACCAAAGAATCATAATTAGTTTACTGCTTTGAAAATGCATTTTCTTGAAAGATGGGGAATTTACTGGGGTATTTTTTAAAAAGAAAAGGCTATTAGCAAAAAGCTATAGTAATACAACTTTAGGGACTCATTTTCCAATGTTCCTCTTAAGTTACGCCAATGAATATAATGCAAATATAATGCTAATATTAGGCAAAACCTAAACATTTGCCTGTAAAAATGGCATTTTTTGCATCCACAAGTACAGGGTTTGGAGGCAAAGTTTGCAGACCATTTAAAATGCCAGCAAAGGAGGTTAGATCAGAATTGACACAAGCTTTAAAAATACCACATTGTGCACACACATGGTATATTAACAAACTTCAGGGTTTTTTATAACCAGCAACACCAAACTCAGAGTTATTAAGGAAAGAGCCAGCCTTCACTATTAACTTCTTCACTTACCAGTTTAAAAGTCTACTGTCAAGATTAATACTTTCAGTACTGAAGTTTAATTTGAAATACATTATCACTCTTTTGTAATTTCAGCACAAAGTCATCTTTCAGCTGCCTCTACAAGCTTTATAGTTTGAGGATGGCTAGGGAAAAAAATGGCTAAGCTTTGAACCCTTTCTCAATGGCACATTTTGGCTTTGAAGTTGCAGTATAATTAATTGAAATTTCAGGTAAAGTTTGGCTCAAAATTCCCATTTTATTAAACATCATTTTTACTGGTATTTAATTTTGTATACTTTTTATGACTGCTTTGGAAATTACTTTTCCCTTTAAAATAAAAAGAGATGACAGACATAATTTTGGTGCATATGTAATGCAACTGAATTACCTCAGTGCAGAAGAACGGACACAGAAATCGACTACAGAGTAACTGGGCTGTATTCACTGTCTATTACTTGTGTTTCCATCTGCACTCATGGAGAGTTACGTGTTTATGACTATATATGTTAAGAATCACAGATACCTCCTAGCACACTAAAAAATCTCAAGTACATGCTATGTACACTTCAGAAAACCATCAATATGACAGCATCTCTTTAAAGTGACAGTGTCAGCTTGATTTTTTTTAGGCTTATCAGTTTAGAAGTGTTCAGTTTTCTGATAGAATGTGCTTTTTGAAAAAAAAACCTCCTTTAAAAATGTTGATAAGGCTTTTTTTTATTTTGCTCCCCTGCTTAAGGATAGGCCCAACATCACACACACCCCCAAACATTTACAGGCTATTCCTTTCTCTCTCTGCACATTCCTGCCTACCGCCTGTTCATTTTCAGTTTTGCTGTTGCTATTACTAATAAACACCATTTTGAACAATGTGGAAATGAGTGATGTCATCATACAAGTCCATACGACAGGAAGCCCAGCTGATGCTCAAAACAGTGAAACCGACTATACACAAAATGCTATCAAACTCACACAGTAAACAAATTGCAGAAAAACACTTTCCTTCAGTTATTTCATCTAAAGCATTACTTATTGTTTCATAATTTCCGGTTGGATATTTGATGGACAAGTTGATGGTCACCTTTTAAAAATCAAGTCTTTATCTTGAGAAATTATTTTTGTAATGGAGATTATTACAATTATACTTTATGTATTGGTTTGCTTTGTTTTTAATAATTTGTCATCTCCAGGTTCATCCAGCTTCTGTTAGATAATAATGAGAAGACGTCTTCTCAACTCCCCACGCACCAGGAACGCGCACCTCAGCTGATCACAGGATATGGCAGCTGTTAATTGTTTCGTATTTGAGGAACTCTCAGCACCTAGCCTTCTCTTTACTCATGCTTGATTAAAAATTTAATCAAGTTGTCAAGCACCTCCAGCAACTGTTACACCCAAAACAAAAGGATGAAAAAAGTTTGTAGGGAGCAGCACATGCAAACATTAGATGGCATTGCTGTCAATTTAAATCTAGAAATTAAATCACAACCAGTTAAATTATGCTAACCTGTACATGAATCCTTCCTGAACTTAACAGGCTTTCTGTAATAAGGGAGCTGGTAGAAAATCGCAGTTTTGGTGCAATTCCCTAGAAGAGAGAGAATAATTGAACATCAAGCTCCAACTAAAGATAAAGGGTATCAAAGAAATAAATGTCACCTAATGTAACAAACCATTCCTAATTTTAAACCATTTCCTTTGTTAATTTCAGCCTTTAATAAAGATAATTAGAAAAGACAGAACAGCAATGGTAAATGTCAAGAAGATAACATTTGCATTTCTGACAATTCAATTACAGATGATTACATTGCTTTTGTACAACAATTAAGGTCTGACTTTTATTTCAATATATTTCCTTGTCAAAAGCAGTTTTAAAGATTTTTCATGTCATGTTACAGCATCAATAAAAATTCAAGTAAAGCTTTGCAAGTTTCATTCCTACTGACTTTTTAAACTTGTTTATAAATACATTATTGCTTGTGGTTTCTGCAGCTTATGCTAAACTAATGTTTTTCCATTTACTTACATGTGAACTTTTGGTATTCGCTGATTGTGTAGAATGTTAGAAAAAAAAAGTATACAGAATTAAGGGCCATACTATGTTCGGCAGATCAAGAGACAGAGGGACCCATCTACACATGAATCTTTCTCAGCTATGCAGAAGAGATGTAGGGATCAGCTGTCCCTAGGGAATCTCATCCCTCACCCCCTCCAAACACTACATATCTATCAATGTGCAGATCCCCAGACCCAGAGAGGACACTGAGATCTAGGTATCTGAACATGGAAATGGGGGAGAAAGGAGAGTGAAGGCTGGGACATTCTGCAGGACAGTTGGTACAGCCAGGGGGTCCTGGGTACTGCCACAGGTGATAGAAAAGGTGCATTACCATGGAAAGACAGAGGAGCTTCGGATTCAATATGGAGATAAAGGACCTCTGCACCAATGGCTCTCATGTCTCCAGTAAATCTCCAAGATCACTGGCAATTTCAAGGTAGCTGTCTTCCATTGTGAACCCTGCTTCCATCACCCTAAGAATCTGGGGGGGTAACTCCACAAGGGAGACCTTTCTCTGCCCCTCCTTCCCCCATGCCTACACCATTGATTTCCCCACCCTCCATGAGATGGCATGATCTGGTCCCATGCTAGAGTACTAAAATCAGAACTGCAAGAGACAAAAATGCAAAACATGATCTTCGTTACCTTTAGCCTTGACAACCATCAGAGCCCTGGACGATGATAAATTGTATCTAGTGGTTAATTTTAGTGAAAAAGTCAAACCACAGGATATAAACATATCTTAAAGCTGACCTTCTTTAATCAGCACTCTTTTTTATTATCAACATGAATTATCAACTGTCTAAAAAGGAGAAAATTAGAATTAATACATCTGCTATGAAAAGCCTCAATAGAGTGCCTACTGTTCTTAAAGAGACCAAGAATTATGACAGAAACTTTAGAAGAGACACAGTTTCTTAAGAGCAAATTTGGACTAGCACCTAGCTATTATGGTAATGGATGCCTCAGAAAACCCACGACAGACTAGCAGGAAGAGAGGACGAAGAGTCTCAACTCCTTTGTTCTACTCACGACTGTCACTGGCTTGGGGGTGTAGGCATCCTTGGGCAAAATACTTAGCCTCTCTGTACCAACTGTTTACCCAGCTGCCAAACGGTATAAAATGAATTAGAACACAGGAATGCTGTAAAGCTAGTTAATGCTTATAAAGGACTTTGGAAGCATCAGATGACAGGTTTGCAACTGTTAGCAGTAAGAGGGGAAAGTAGTCTGTGCTTTTCTGTTTTGTTTTGTTTTTTTAATAACAGCTCCCCAATTGGGACTCTAATGAAAGGTACTGGAGGGGAGAAAATGCCTGTTTAAGTGATGCCGCAAATATTGCACACATGGAGAAGATAGTACATTACATAAAGGGTCACAATCAGAGCAGGTTAATCATGTTCTTAGAGGTGAGGTCTGTACAGAAATGTTGAAGAGTCAGCAAAAGCATCAGCAGGACAACACTGGAGCAGGAATAAAAGAAATAAAATTGTTCTGAGAGAATTCCAGGAATGCCTTGTATTCTTATTGTGTGTTGTGAGCCTTGTAAGACATTTAGCTAGAGACATTATCAGCTTTCTGAAGGAGTTCTGGTATTCTAACCTTGGGATTCTTTCCAACTGGTAGATTAGCAGTGCTAATCAGACACTGATTGTCACTGCCTAGTTGAAGTCCAGAACAGTAACCTTGCTTTTGCTACCTTTAGTGTTAACACAAGAAAAAGTTACTGGGCATCAAAGCACTACAGTAGCACAGCTATCAGTCAAATATACTTATCATGGCAACTCGTTATAACTTTTCTTGTGGGAAGAACTCAACTGACCAGTACTGAAATACGGTGAGTGGTTTTGGTTCTTAAGATCATGATTAACTTTTTACCATTTGCAATAAATTTTACCTATATTGATTGCTGCCTACAGGGACAGCAAGTGTATCTTTACTGGTGCAGCTTAGGGAACACCGTTCACCCAAGAGGGAAGAGACAAGAACACCATTCACCAGAGAGAGGGCAGAAGCACTCATCATTCCCAACCTCAGGAATCTGAAGCAGTTCAGAGAGTAGAGGGAGACTCACCCAAAAGGAAACACAGCTGGTATGATGGGGATCTGGGAAGAAACATGTGAGGTACTTTCAATTCGGTTTGGAAGGGAAGATTGTTTCCCGCCTGACTGCCCAAACCATCATCTAGAGCAGGGTTAGGCAACCTACGGCACAGGTGCCGAAGGCGGCACACGAGCTGATTTTCAGTGGCACTCACACTGCCCGGCTCCTGGCCACTGGTCTGAGAGGCTCTGCATTTTAATTTAATTTTAAATTAAGATTCTTAAACATTTTTAAAACCTTATTTACTTTACATACAACAATAGTTTATTTATATAATAAAGACTTGTAGAAAGAGAGCTTCTAAAAACCTTAAAATGTACTACTGGCATGCGAAACCTTAAATTAGAGTGAATAAATGAAGACTTGGCACATAACTTCTGAAAGGTTGCCGACCCCTGATCTAGAGAAAGGAGACAAATCCTCCATTCTACATCCCTCTCTCTCCCACAAATTGTCTACATTATTCTTGGGGTACGCTCATTACCTACTACCCCTTCTAAACTGTTCCATGTTTCTGGAAGGGACGAGGCACACATGCTTTTGCCGGAACGGATTTCACATCTAAACTGCTCCACATACTTTCCTGGAAGTGAGAGAGACTGGAGCACCTTTTTTCATTCCATCATTCCAGTCATTTTAGGACTGTTACAGCTTCATTATGCAGCTGCCGATGCCCCAGCTGCTCACCACCTCAACAAGAAAGGCCCTAAACCACAGCAAATTACCATAATTCATTACAGTGATTATTGCAAGAAGCCAACTATATGGACACTTGTATCTCAAAAAGGTAAACAGCCTTTAAAAATATAAATGCATCTGATTTACCATAAAGAACTTTGAAAAGCTAGTTCACGTCTCCCAAAGAAATTAAAGAATTCCAAATTTAATTAAAAAAAATTCTAATAAGCTTCATACTTAGTACTACTCAATCATCAAATACTTATTTTAAGTACTAAACAGCAATGTGTAACAGGTATATTTTCATTTAGGAAAAAAACCTTCCTATTAATATTAGAAGTAACCTAACACAGTATGATTTGCTTTTATATTTTGTCTGTGTTGTGAGCCTCATCAGACTAACTATTTGATAGCATGTAGATAGAATGCTAAAAAAAGGTAAGTATAGAGCAGTTATTGTGGAATCTTCCAAAACAACGTGCACCTGTGTATTGAATTTTGACATAAAAACACTCCTGGCCCAGACCTGGATTGGTTATAAGCAGGCCTCCAGTTGCATCACATGATGTTACAATTTTGTGGTGCAGGAGAAATCACTTAAACATGCTTATTTGGATTTCAGCTCACCCAACAAAGTGTTCATTTAAACAAAGTTCATTCAAATACATCCTTTCATCACAAAGCCATCTCTGCTGCTCAAGTCACGCAAATGAAGTATGCTATCTCTAACCATCAAAGTAGCACCTCTATTTGTAACTCACAGGATTACTTTCAGGTTGCCTTTACAAGGCACAGTGTACCAGCTGCAAGCCATTTTTGACCTTTAATCATCAATTTAAGAAATCTAGTAGTAACTGACGGGATGATTTGGGGCACAACTGTCCTAAGCTCAGTGTTCTGTCACTTTAATGATACAATTATACCAAATTAAGAAAAAGCACAGTTCCTAAAGGTATTTCCTATAAAGTTGCTTTCAGGACTATCCTGTTTCCATTTGAGAATCATCAGCTTTAAATGCCTACCAAGGTGCAGGCTGAGATCAAACTTATTTTCATTTAGTGTACATTTGAGCCTGCAGCTACAAAAGATCAAGCTCATTCATTCTATTCACTTTTCCAATCACCCCTCCACAATTATGGCGTTGTGGAAAGCCTAAATGTGGCTAGTTTCTAAAATGGCTTGGCCAGTCAGTGTGAATGAAGGCAAAAGACAGTCTGACAAACAAGTTCTAGAAGGGAAAACCAAAGCTACAATAGTGTCTAAACCAAGTTTAAATACAGGTTATGAAAATTATTCATTTTTATCGTGTGAGATTCCTCAAGCCCCACAACAGACCTTGACCCAGAGGGTTTCTGATGTAACTAGAGACAAAAAGCAACAAAAGGAGTAAGTGGGGGAGAGAGTTACAAAAATAAGATTGCCTTGTTATACAGTTCAACTGCTGTACAATCTGATGGTTCCTGCCGGCAGTAAATCTAGCTTCCTTCCCACTGGATGGGTGAAAAGAAGATATAAAGGCTATGGTATTCTAACTTGTTCACATTATACAAGTACAGTTTGCACATCAAGTTACAATAACATTTCCATCAGACATATTCTACCTTCACGAAGTTCTGCTTTGGATTCGTACTTGCCATTTCAGGCACTGAATTATCTGTCAAAAGTAATCACTCTTGGCTTGAGGTAGTTCACAAAGTTGTCCCTGTGAAATATACTGTATCATAAGCACAATACACAGATATGCACTTACCGTAAAACTAAAAGATCTCTTCATTAAAACTTCACGATCTGAACCATGATGCCCACGAGTAAGCTTAGGGTCAGGGAACAGGAAATCTCTTGTATTTTCTTCATAAGTGGCTAGAATTTCTCCCACTAAAAAGGAAATACGTACTTAATGTATTGGAAAACAGTTGTACAGTGTAGACCCACATGCATGAGACTATGCCGAAACTAGCACATTTTCCCTTTAAAAATTAAGAGTAAACTCTTACTACACTAGGACCATAAGACTACTGACTAAAGTGGGACTATGCCTGATAGCAAGAATGGCCCTTAAGCAACTTTTGCTGAATGCTGTATCAAATTTATGTAAAGCAACTGCCTTTGTTGCACTAAGAGACATGTAAAAGGTTTTCCTACAACATTTCTCCAATTTATTTCCTTCTCCCTCTCCTACGTACAGCCAGTTGTTTTCTAACAGGAGCCAACTTCACATCTGTTATTCTGCATTATAGAACAATTAAATTCAATTAAAAAGAGTATTTCAAGATCCTCAAATCTTGCTCTATTTTCTTGAAGGAAAACACACAAGATAGATTATATAAAATATAGATCATATAAAACTTTCAAGTTGTTCTACCAGTTTATAATGGACGTTTGGCAAAGTGACTATCTCAGAGTTCCTGAAATTAAATCTCTCCTTCTAAAATCTCTTAAACTCCCAAAACAACAAAATCCACACTCAGTTTGTTTCTTTGTGTAAATATGCCAGTGAGCCACTGAGAGAAACAAGTATTTTCTTGCTTGCTATGGTATTATTAAGGATCTGTAACTATGGGTGCTTTTAATTCCACAGTTCTCAAACAAGTCCTCCTTCAAACTCTATTTTATTTCCAATAAAATGCAGATTTATATTATCTATGGGAACATTTGAATTTCATTAAGATGGATTTTTTATAATCACACAAACCTATAACAGAAATATGACAAAACATTATTTATTATCTTCATGTCTCCCCAGAGATCTGTAATATTTATAGCGTGGATAAGGGTTTTCCCCAGCGGTCACTATTAAAATAAAAGAAAAGTGTCATTTTGAGAACAAGATTATGCACTTTGAAACCTCACAGGCAGACACATCACAAGTGAATTTTGATGCCTTTAATCAAGTGTACATTGAGTGATTTCAGTTTGTTTTCAATTTTAAAGTATTATCACTTTCGTAAGCCTGAGAATGGAGCATTTCAATATTAGCTTTGTTCTCTTTCAAAAATGAGATCCTCTTGATCTATTAACATTTTATATTCAGAGGACTATTTGTTGAAGAGCTTTCTACATGATTTGTATGTTGAGAAAAATGATTGTATGTCCCCATGGAAATTCACCTATTAAACTGTAAAATTTATTAAGAGATTGATACAATACCTGGAGGAACAAGTTGTATTAGTTCAAGTACTGCTGTGTCAACTAGAAAGGAAAAAAAATAATTTTCATAAGTCAAAAAATAAACTATGATGAGAAGTAATTTTAATATGCAAAGTACAAGAGCAACCATTCACTGATGTAACCATCTCAACGATGTATGGGCTAACGTAATAAGTACAATTATGATGTACCACTAATAAGAACAGATTATGAACACTTTGTATGAATATTACAAAGGTAGGCTAACATAATGGAGTCCTTAGGCACTAGCATAATGCAAATAATAAATTATTGGCCCAAGTTTATAACGGACACTGTCAAGTTCGGCAGCAGATGGATTCAGTCCTTTGAAGACGCTATCCAGAAGCCATCAAGTTTGGATACTGTTTTGGACTATAATTCTCAGAGTGTTTGAGGGGACCTAGACTTGGAGTTTTAGTTCAGGCACAATGCTATTTTAATATGATTCCTCATGCTCAATGTATGGCAGCATTGTTCATTGTGGAGTCACTCTGTTTAAAAAAATCATAATCATTTCACTCTCTTGAATACACTAGAAGAAATGTATCATTTGGAGATTTCTGGAGGTAACCTCTTATTTATCTATATTCCTTGTACGTTATTACTATCAAAAGAAGCCATCACATCCTCTAAAACTTTCCTAGGCTCACATTTGAAGCATCATTGAGCAATGACTATTTCAGTTAATGGTCACACATATTTGTAGCAGATGAAGTACTGATCATTGCTCAGCCACTCGTGTTTCAAAGATATAGTAAGAATGTTTTCCTGTTCCCAATCTAACCCATCAGCTCTCAAAAATACCTTTAGATTCCATATTATTAATATATTAGCCACCGAGAGCTAGATCCACAAAGGGATTCAGGTGTCTAAATGCCACTTTAGGCATCTAAGTTTCAAACTTTAGATCCTCTAAACCCTTGCTCAGTGGCCACATAATCCCTTAGGAACCCAAATTATCCAGACCCCTAAGTTTCCACTGGTAAAAGTCCCTTAAGCATCTAAATTTGTGACTGTGAGCAGGAGCAAAACTGTGTAAGTCCTGACCCTGCTGAGCAGCTCAGAACCCAGCTCATGCAGCTCGGAACCCAGCTCTCGATCTCTGCTGTTAAAGCTGTTCTACTTTGTATGAAATACTTAAATATTCCCTGAAGCAGGGACTGGACTAGAGTCTCCCAGGAAAGAGCACTAACCACTAGGAGACAGAGTCTCCCTCTTTTTCTTTTGCCCCATGACTATTTTTAAGGGACTTCACTCCCCACTGCATTGTATACAAAGTCTAAGTGCCAAATTCGTGGGCAGCAGAATGTCTACATATTAGGCACCACAACGCTGAGCCTAAGCCCTCTTTCCGGAGATCTACCCCTAGGTGCAGAGAATATAATGTATATAAAAGGCAAAACCTACATTCAAGTAGCTCAACAAGTTCTCCAGGATCAACTACGTCAGTAAATACCTAAAACAAAAAAAGATTTACAAAAATGTAATGGACACATTTGATCAGAAATAACAGATGTGCTTAGAGAAAAGTGAAGTTTGCAACAATCAGAATCAAAGGCAAACAGTACTATTATCCATGGTGGGGTGAGGAGACAGAAAACAAATTATAACCTCGCACTGAGACAGATAATCTATTTCTTAGAAAGACAGCACTTTCGGTCAACTGATTTCTAACCATTTCAAGATTCTGCCTCTCAATCTAAACAATATGAGCTACCATAGCTAAGGAGCCAATCCCGTGAACATGCAAGTGCAATCTGCACGAATTTCAACGATATAAAAGACAAACAGCTGATCTTGTTAAAGATAAAAGATGAACTCTTCTAACTGAAAAAGATTAAAGGGACAAAGTCAGTCAATTTTTTAATTATTGGGTTTTCTACACTGAGCGCTCCCACGATTTTCTTAGATATTTGAAAATAGAATTGCTCTCCCTTTTGTTTTTTCTTCTTTCCATTTGTAGGATGTTGATTACTCTTCTGGCACTTGTAACTGAATTGAAAATAACATGGCACATTTCCATGATATTCTTGTTTGTGCATAACTATTACTGCTCATGTTAGCACCTCCTTGGGAATACCGTTCATTCACTTACTACTGTAAAGCCAGAAAGGGCAGCTCTCCACAACATTTTTGCAAGTCTGGAAAAAATAGTGACTAATTTGTTGTTATAATTTCTAGTGGAAAATAGATTAGTAAGTTATACTTTAACTGCAGAAGAACATCTCCACTGAACAGTTGCAAAGTATGCCAGAATTGTACTCTATTGACAAGACACTATGTTTTCGTCTTCAGAATATGGACCGTAACATTATAAAATCTTTCAATGAGATTTTTAAACAAACGTTACACCCAATTAGAGGGCCACCAGCAATTTTAGCTGCAGACAGTGGTGTTGGAGGTTCAGCAGCTGTTGCTCTTCCCTCTGATTCAATACTGAGCCACTGGCTGAGTACACTGTTGAGGGACACCCTGCTGCTAGAGGAACCAAACTTTAGAGGATATGTAAAAGTAGAGAGCCTAAATACCTCAAGCTGTTAAATGACTCTATTTGTAAGAGCATGGATGTTATTCCCAGTGCTTGGCTAAATTCCTACTTAAGAAATTACACTCTATAAATACACCTAGATTTCTCCCTCAGTTTCAGCTGAATACAGTAATCAGTACTTCCTGTCCTAAGTTGTTTTGTAGTCTGGTTGCGCACTGTTAAATAGCTGCTATGTTCCATTTCCACCCTGCCTTCCAGTGGTGGGTGAAATTATCCCTCTCCCTGCCTTACATATCTCACAAAGGTGTTGTCGAGGCTTAATTAGACATTCTTTGAAAGTGCTTTGGGATACTTGGATGAAAAGCATTAGAGACATGCAAAGTATTGTTATTCATGAGTAGTCAAAAACCAGAATCATGTTTGTAAGGTACAGAATTTCATTATTCCTATGGCTCTCACAATGAAACTAGTAGGGACACAGAAGAGGTGATAGGCAATGGTAAATTACAAGGCTATAGTGCCATCAAGGGGGCTCTTGCAACATCAAACCAGAAAAGAACAGCTCTTTTGGACAGATCTGTCACCAGAAAGCCCAAGCTCATATTCTGTCTTTTTGCTACATATTGTTTTTCTAATCTAACTCGGTGATTTTTAATTTTCATTTTTCTCCCTATTCCCTAATTTTATTTTCCATTTTGATCTACATTTAAGGAGAACAACACTTGGCAGGAACTAAGAGGAGCTATTGGAGAAAAAAAAGGTTATTTCATAAAAGAAGAACAAAAACCTAAAAATCCTCATGATATACTATGGTCATATGCTCAAATTTATTTTTAAATTACTATATTTATAATGAAAGAACAAATGTCTTTTGTGTTGAAGAGATGCAGAAATTAGTAGTAAAACAATACCATTTCCGGTGTGATCATTTGTGTTTGGGGATTCTGGGTCATTTAAAATGCTCATGTCCTATGTGATGATCATACCTTTTCAAATACTAGTTTCTCTTCTAAGAAGAGTGGAAATGCTGCAGGGACACAATGAGTCCTTTTGTACTGTCCAAATACACAGGCGCTGAGATAGAGCTCACTTTTGTCTTTCAGCAACACTCCAGGGCAAGTTATCTGAAAGAACAACGTATTTATTATAGAAACTGAACTTTAGCATTAGAATTAATGGTTATATTTGGGAGAAAAAAACAGAATGGACTCAGATGAAAATAGTTGTTTGCTTGGAAACCATATAGTAACATATTTCAGTGGCACACCCTCCTTTTCTATAGTAATTCTAGCTGTACTTACTTACCGTAAGGCAAATACTTATAGTTTTAAAATATTTAGGACTAAGTTCTCCCCTAGCGTAAGCAGTCACAGCTCCATTAACTTCAGCCAGAGTTGAATCTGACTCCCCAATCTTAAGGTCACACTTTATAATAGCTGCTAGTGTTCACGATCCACATCACTGAACCACTAAGGGTTATGCTGAGCAAACAATGACACATGAGATATCCAAAACACGTCCCAAGAGCCAATAGCTGGCTAAGTCCTAAAATGTAGCCTCCCGGCAGTGAGGACTCAGCTAATGAACTGGTGGTTTTTATTGCTTGTGAACTAATTCAGTCTGCCTAAGAAAGATATATTTGGTTTAGAGTTGGATTTTTTTTTTTTTAAGTTTAAGTAAATGCATGTGGGAATTAGATGTAGCTCTTTGGCTCCTGGAAAGTTGGCAATGCAATTCCTGATGTTGCAAAGTTTGGGTACCGCAGAGGAGTACCAAAAGGAGACTGGTCTTCTTTTACTAGAATGATACTCCTGGACTTTGCTGGTGAGTAGCACTGCATTGTCTTTCATATCTATTTCTAACTCAGAAGTTTAGTTCTCTGGCTAGTGAGCATCTCATACATTTTTTCACGCTGTGATGTACATCACGCAATTCTCAGCTCTTCTCTCACATTAAGAACACACACAAATCTCTTCCCCGCAACTATATATTATTTTCTCCAATTCTGATGGTTCTGCTGTGTGATCCAGCTAGAGCGTAAGCAGTCACAGCTGTGACCCAGCTAGAGAACTCCCTGTCACCTTTCACTTCAGTTTATGCTGCTCTCATATTATCACAGTATTATAAATGTGAGGTTGCCTCTTGCAACAGAAGGTTGCAGGAGAAGCAGTGCTCAGATTTTCAATTGACAGCTAGAGGAGAAAGGGAGCAGAGTGACAGGAATTAAGTCAGGTATGTTTGCTACAGTTTTCCTTCGAACATTTTGCATGAGGAATGCCTACTGGACCTAAAGAAAGATTTTTCATATATCACAAAAAAATAATCCTTGAATGAAAGACGTTATGGAGGCTAAATCTGATAGATTTGTGCAGTACTTAATTAGCAATGAAAGAGGTGCCGGGCTCAAGTCATTTTTTTTTTTTACATTCATACCTGATGCAGCAAGCCCAGATGTGCTGGGGCTACGAACAGCCAACCTTTAGGTGCCAGGCGACTCAGCCCTGGCACAAATTAAACACTGGATTTGTGGAATTTAATGGGGACCTGTGGTCTAAACAAGAAAGTCTGTTAAAACATATTAGCCAAACAAAAGGTTTCCCCCTTTCAGCAGCTATTATCGCTGATGAAAGGCACCACGTTAATAGTCCTAAAGATTGAAGCAGACCTGCCAAATATTATACCTCTTGCATTCCTAAGTATGAAAGCGAAAGAGACTTCCCCATGCAGCACCATGTAGCCTAGGGGAAGATTCCCTGAGCTACAAGCTAAGAGACAATGAGCTTGTCTCAGTTCTGCAACTGAATGTTCTTAATATTTCTGTGCACTTCACAACCCTTAATAACCAAGGCCTCATATCTTTACCTTGGAGGAGGCAGCTAGCATTCCCCCATTTTAAATATAAGAAAAATGAAAGCTTGAAGGAGGTTACCAAAGGCAGAGCTGAGAAGAGAATCCAAGTCTACAATCCGACAGACCCAAGTTTCATACAGTTTCCCATTTTGCCTTGCCAGAAAAACGAAGTTCTTCTCAGGTCAGGGTTCAGGTATGCTGGAAGCTTGCACTTCTGCTGCCCACTAGACAAACTGGGGGCTTCATTTAGCAGAGCTGCAAAAGCACTAAATCTATAATTTTTAAAGCCGGCTTATGGGTATACACCAGTGAATTACAAATATACATTTTAACTCAGTAAATAATTTCCCTGACATGTCACATGGAACTGCACCAATCTTGACAATTACACTGAAACCCCTACTTGACTGCATCTCGTAAGGACAATGGACAGTTTTACTCCATGCTTTGTTATGTGCTATGTAAAAATGTGTTAATATTATCCCCAAGACAAGTACAGTTAGGGGAGCGGCAGTGCTATCTCCAAACTGATCTCAGAACAGACCTGGAGGGACTACCGATAAATATACAGTAACAAGCTAGATCAGCATCCATACTTACTCAATTTGTGTCTTCTATGACAAGCTTACCAAAAATGTGTGGTCACAGTGGTCTTGTGATGTAATAAGCATCCAATAAGAAACGGAATGAAACTCACCAAACTCATTTCACATAAGAGGACAGCATATTATAATGAACCATGATCTGCTTCCAAGGTGAGACCGACTGTTTGATTTTACATGGAGTTTTAGGAGTTGTGTGTGTATTTAACTAACTCCAAACTCAGGGCTTCAAAAATCACTTGCCTACTCTCTACTAACAAATAAGATGCTCTCAGTGTCAAGGACAAATGTCTATCAATTCCTACAGAGTTTTCACTTACAATAAGGTGTTAGCCAATACAGTTGCAAAGGTAACCTTCCAAATGTGAATGGAATGTAAACAGGTGAAACACTAACTTCCTTAGCCTGAAGACACACAGCTCTAGTAATTCAGCATGTTGTTGCAGGTAAGAACTCTCTAGGTGGGAGTGAAATGAAGAATCAGGTGAATTTCACTCCCTGGTTACTTGGGAAAGGTACAGGCAGCATCAAAGGCAGGCATTGGAGCTATTCTCTAGAAAGGCACATTCAGAACAAGGCTAGTGAACATAACTGAAAAGCCTCCTTTGATTACAACCTGGAATTTTGAGGGTGGGAAGAGTAGCAAATATTCCTAACTGCAGCAGCCAGAGGCAAAGGAGCAAGGGCTGCCCTTCCCCACACCCCATTACAGCACCCAAAGCCTGAGGTGCAAGGAGGAACCGAGACACAATACTAGTTCTTTCCAGCAGTCAAAAAGGGCTTTTTGGGAAGAAGGTCATCTTTAATCAGACAGCCATAGATACAGGCGGATACCAAACCTATCCAGCTGCCATCCCTGAACAACTGTAGGAAAGCTAGTACCCGCCCCATCTTTCATCTCATAACAGGTACATGCTCACGTGGCTGTTTTAGAGCAAATGTGCAAGTACCAGCAGTAGGAACGAATCAGAAACCAAAATCACCAGTTCCAGTTCTATTGTAGCCTCTCACGGACAATGCGAGGACAATGCATTTTGATATCTTACATGACATCCAGCATTTTTCTTTCTGCAAAGTGCATTCAGGAACCAGAGGGCCAATATAACCTATAGCTCAAAGCAAGCACTGACCATGCAGAGTCAACCACAATCTTAACCTCAGTTTGCCAGCTGGCACAGAAGGTATCTCCAAAGGTCTACAACTTATGGTGGGAGATCATGGGAAGAGAGTTACACTGAGTAAATCAGTATATAGGTATGCTACTTTGAGCAGTCACCGATGAGATCACATGACTCCTCCAAAACATCTCAATTCACAGTAGCCACCTGGTGAAATATATGGGTTTTAATCCCAGTTGTATTCAGTCCTTGCATGTCCTGCACTGCACAAAATTGAATTAGATGACACTACTTCCAGCTGATAAAAGTGAAAACATCACCATTTCCACTGCTACTTACACTTGTCTCCGGGCAAGTCTAGGGTAAAATATACTAGTCTCTACTCCTCCTCTTTTACCTAAAATGACGTTTTAGGTCCAAGGAGAAACTGCAGGGCAGGAGCTGCTGCCAAGAAGAATTCATTGCTTCTCTTACATGACTTCCAGGAGTAAAGCACTACCAAATTCACAGTCCATTTTGGTCAATTTCACCGTCATAGGATTTTAAAAACCATACATTTCATGATATCAGCTATTTAAATCTGAAATGTCACGGTGGTGTAATTATAAGGGTCCTGAGCCAAAAAGGAGTTTGGGGGCGGGTTGCAAGCGATTATTGTAAGGGGGGGGGGGGGGTTTGCGGTACTGCTATCTTTATTTCTGTAGCACCTTAAAGACTAACTAAAGTTTTAGAGCATAAGCTTTCGTGAGCTAATACGCACTTCGTCAGATGCATGCAGTGGAAGTATACAGGGGCAGGTATAAATAGGTAGGCAAGAACCAGGTGGGAGATAACAGGGTTAGTCCTAAAAAGTCAGGACTCTTTGTCACTTCTGCAATTCCAGACTAACCCGGCTACCCCTCTGATTCTTTATTTCTGTGCTGTTGCTGGCAGCGGTGCTGCCTAAGAGCTAAGCCGCTGGAGAGTGGCAACCCCTGGGCAGGAGACCAACTCTGAAGGCAGAGCCACCACCACTAGCAGCACAGAAGTAAGTATGGCAGGGTATAGCATGGCCACTCTTACTTCTGCGCTGCTGCTGGCAGGACGCTGCCTTCAGAGCTGGGTGCCCAGCCGACAGCCGCTGTGAAGTCAGCACGGAAGTAGGGGTGGCACTACCATGAGATCACTATTTCCCTAAAATAACCTTGTGGACACCCCCCACACACACATTTCCCCTTTTGGGTCAGCACCCCCAATCTGAGAAACTGGTCTCCCCCATGCAACCTGTACAGCAGAGGGTAAACGCACACAGCAGACCCGGTGTCACAACCATGAAATCGGCAGGGCCCTAGCCATGAAAAATACCAGGAGCCAGATTCATTCAATCCCCCCCGGGCTCCCTAGAGAGAATCTACCCCGTGGCCCTGCGCTCGGGCCGCCTCCCCGCGGCCGGGCGAGGCGACCGCGGCCCGGGGAGCAGGAGGAGGCTGAAACTAACGGCCCCGCAGCCCGTC
The DNA here is from genome assembly GCA_007922305.1 of Dermatemys mawii. NCBI lineage: Eukaryota > Metazoa > Chordata > Testudines > Dermatemydidae > Dermatemys > Dermatemys mawii. Next base: position 42,570,015 of record ML677352.1, on the reverse strand, counting down.
ACCGCGCGGCAGGGCGGGGGCAGAAGAGGGACCCGGGGGCCTTTTCGCCCAGCGCCCCGCGACGATGGCGGGCCAGGTGCCACCGCCGGGGCCCGGCTCGAACCGCAGCCCGGCGGCAGAGCCCGCCCGGCCGGGCCAGAGCGCAGGGGCCAATGGCCGCCGGACTCCATCTCCTGGGAGGGTGGGGGGGGGGGAAGGGTGTGGCCGCGGCCTTCCCGTGCCTCAGTTTCCCCGCTGAGGAGCGATCTCCGCCCTGAGAGGCGGCTGGTGGGAGACAGAAGACACCCCTCCCCCCCCCCGTCACAGCCTAGGGGCGGGGTCCCGCCCAGCCCGGGCCCCCCGGCCACTCACCGAGCGGAGCTCCAGCTCCAGGGCGCAGACCAGCGCCTTCCGCGGCATTGGGGAGGGGCCGGCCGGGCGGGGGGGGGCTGCCCGGGGCCCTGGCCGGAGGGGGAAGGGCGGCTCCGGGCCCGCACAGGATGCGCCGCGCCGCTAGCTCGGCCCCGCCCGCAGGGAACGACGCCGTCGTCGTGGCAACCGGAACGTTTCCGGACGCTACCATGGGAGCCAGCGAGGGGAGGGCGGGGATAACGGAATGACGTCGGCGCCGTGGGCTGGGTCAGACCCGAGCAAAGCGCTCGTGGGCTGTGCGCATGCGCGGTAGGCTCAGCCCGGTAGCGGGCTCGCGCTCCCTGGAGGAGCGAGGGGAACAAAGCGGGAGGGGGCGGAGCTCTGTGGAGCGGGGTGCACGCTGCGCTCACAGCCTCCCTCAGGCGCGTGCGCCCGTGGCCCTCGCTGCAGGTGCCGCTGGTGGGCCCCCTACCCTGTGCACCCCCTCACCCATCGCTCCGCTGCTGCGAGCCCCTCCCCACGCTGCACTGCCCTGTCCATACACAGCCCTCCCGCCCCCTACTGCATCCCTATCCTGCACCCACACAGCGCCCCCACCCGCCTGCACCTCACCACGCTGATCCCCATCCTGCAGCACCCCACTGCCCACCCACGAGGGTGACGCGATGTCCTGATTTTATAGGGACAGTCCCGATATTCAGGATTTTTTCTGATATAGGCTCCTATTACCCCCGCATTCTGTCCTGATTTTTCACACTTGCTGTCTGGTCACCCTACCACACACCCTTTAGGAAAATGTAGATAAGTTGGAGAGAGTCCAGAGCAGAGCAACAATAATGATAAAATATTTTGACAATCTGAGCTATGAGGCAAGGTTTAAAAAGCAAGCCAGTTTAATCTTGAGAGAAGAAAACCGGGGGGAGGGAGGGAGAGTTCTCCATAAAAACAACAAGTCCAGTGGCACCTTAAAGACCAACAGATTTATTTAGGCAAAAACTTCTGTGGGTAAAAAAAATCCACTTCTTCAGATGCATGTTTTGGTTCTCCATGGCCACTGAAGAAAGTGTCCACAACAAGCGATCAGCTTAAGCTGCAGAAAGGACAATTCAGATTAACTAGTAAGAAAAATCTTTCTAAGTCTAGGGGTAGTTAAACCCTGCAATACACTTCCAGAGAGGTGGTGGAAACCCCAGCATTGGAGGTTTTTCAGAATAGGTTGGATGAATGCCTGTCAGGGATCATCTGGTTTACATGGTCCTGCCTGAGTTCAAGGAGCTGGACTGGACGACCTCTCAAGGTCCTTTCTATGATTATGATCATCTGTATGGTCTCCTGGAACTAGCCACAGTTAATAAGATTTTTTTAATCACACATAATAGATCAGCCTCCAGTGAGTTTCTGCTTGATACTGTAGCAGAACTGTTGCCACTGAGGATTTTGTTTGCCCCATGGCTTGTTGGAATTTCAGAGCACCAGAAAGTGTGGCTGCCCTCTGGATGTTATCAAAACTAATCAATTGTATGTCAGACAGACCAGGGAATAATAGCACTTTCTCTGTATTGTTGGTCCCATGTTCACAGTGCATAAAATCCACCTTTAATGAGAAGGAAACTTCTCAAGGATACGTAGATCCAAATGGTAACAATACATCATTGCTTATTTCCAGATACCCGTCACCTGTTGGGGGATCCATGCAAGTTTCTGACATGTTCAGATACTATGGTAATGAGGTCATATAAGTACTTACTAATACAGACACGGTGCAGGCAAAACCAGCATCCTGTGTGTGATGAAAATTTGATTTCCATGTCTAGTGCCTTGGAATATGAGCATTTCATATCCCTTAACATGGGAGCCACACTGTAGGGTCAGGGACTCCCTGGAACAGATAATACACTACAGGCTTCAGTGCTTTCCCCAGGGCGTGGGGATCACCTTTCTCCACCCAACACAGGGCCGCCTACTCCCTGTCCCAGCCTGTAAAATCCCCACTCCCACACCTTACGGGGATCTGAATCCTACTAGAGAAGAAATATCCCTCCTCATCCCATTTAGGTGGAGGGATGAGAGCCATTTGGATCTTTGTCACGAGCTGGTCCAATAACTGCATTGTAGACCCCAGCAGCTCTGATAGTGGGGCTTTTAGTGAAGGAAACCCCTATAGCAGCACAAACACATTTGCTGATTTGCAACCTTGGTGACCAGAAGTACATGAAACACAGGCTAGTTTCAAGGAATTGGGGTTTAAAAGGATATTAGCCTTTGCCTGGTTTGGAAGTGCCTCTTCAACTCTGAATTCCTTTGCTTCTGCTGACATAAATCTTCTCTCAGCATTATTTCCACTCAGTTTTATAGAGGTAAATAAAGATGGCGGGTGGCTGCCTTGCATAATATTCATTTTGCTCACTCAGCTCCATCTAAATGATCAAGAACACAATGCACCTTCTATTGCTGCTCCCCCCATCTGGGCAATGTACAGAGAAAATGAAAATCCTGGTAACAGGGAAGTAAATGGAAGAATGCCTCCTCCTGCTTCTGCTTTCACTTCTACCAGTGAGAATCGGACTAACCACTAAACGAATTGGAGTTACAAGAGAGAATGACCAACATGAGGAGAATGACCCTATTTTCTTTAGTGGGAGCAGGAGCAGGCCTTAGATCTGTTATGGCAAGACATTTTCTAGACTATTAACTTTGTCTTGCTGATTCGGGGTTCAGGGATCCAGACGTGTGGGAGTGGGGAAGGGAAGAAATCACATACATAAAGCAGCAGATGATATTGTGGTGATTAGAGTCTTGGAAGTACCCTGGATTAGAGAGAGGCAGAGTAGACAGTTTAGATCAGAAATCAATTGTGCCTTGATCAAATTATGTTCCATTTCATTTAATTCCTACCTTTATATCCTCTATATTGATAGAGCAGCATAAAAGAGCCTTAGTTTAACTAAGAATTGGGTCTCTTTTTCATCACTGAGAGTAATTGCCCTAACAATGATTGTGGAAGGTTCAATGAAAACATCTGCTCTATGGGCAGTCCTGGAGGAGGGCAACCAAAAAATTGCTAGGCCTGGAAAGATTTCTATATGAAAAGAAACAAAAGTTTAGGACTTTCATTTTATAGAAGGTAAGAATACAAGGTATTTGGTAGGCTATGCGGCGCCCACCGCCTGGAACAAGCCTGACTACATCTCAGGCATTTCTTCTTGCCTTCCACAGCCTCTCTTTCAGTTTTGATTGGGGAAGTGATCTCTATTCCGCTACTAAGCAGATACTGGCTTTGGCGGACGTAAATATCAAGCTTTGACTTTTGAAGTATATTGTGACTTAAGTAAAACCAAGGTTATATTTTCATGGAGGGACAAGATATCTCGACAGTCAGCATATGCATTGTTACATACGTTCTGCATGTCTTCAACAATCACATTATTACAGTGAAATTTCAGAGTGGAAACAGTTTCTCCATTGAAATAAACAGTCTAAAATGGATGGATCTATTTTAACATGCTTTCATTACTTAATATTTATTCTAGATCTCAATGTTATTGGCTTTGGCTGGAGTAAACTATAGAAAATTACTCACTCATTTTTCACCCAGTAACAAGCCAGGACCTCTTTTAAGAAGTGCACATACCAAAAGTCATCATTTAGGCCCTGGTTTCGGAAGAAACCCTTCCTTAGATCATCACTTCAGAGAGATATGATAGACGGCTATAAAATTATGAATGGCATGGAGAAAGTGAGAAGAGAAGTGTTATTTACCCATTCACATAAACACAGGAATCAGGGGGTCACCCAATGAAATTAATAGGCAGCAGTTTTAGAACAAATATAAGGAAGTACTTCCTCACACCACACACAGTCAACATGTGGAACTTGTCAGAGGATGTTGTGAAGGCCAAAAGTGTAACTGGGTTAAAGAAATAAGTAAATATGTTTTAGCCAAGATGAGGGGGACAACCTCATGCTCTCATCGCCCCTACACCTCAGACTGCCAGAAGCTGGAACTGATAGGGGTTGGTTGGATTACACCCTCTCAAGCATCTGGTACTGGTCACTGTCAGAAGACAGCGCTCGAAGGACCACTGGTCTGACCCACTTTGGTCATTCTTATGTATGGTGTAACAAACAGTTCAAAACAATCATCAGGGGCTCAAAATAGAAGTCCATCACCACAACACAAACATTTCCATTTAGCTCTGTTCATCCAGAGCACTTTTTCCATCCCAGTCTCTTCTCACAGCAGCTCCTCCCAGCTGAAGCAGAACCCTCCAGCTCTGACCTTCAGGACCAAACTCATTGAGGATTTCACTCAGGAACCACCTCCTCCTCCTCCTCACTGGGTTCTGGCATCCAAATTGCCCTGATGTCAAAGTCCTTCCTGCAGCAGCCTCACTCACTCATCTTCTTGCTGCTTTTTATAGGGAACCACCCACTCCAACCCAGATGTGCTTCTTTAGTAATCTGAGTTATCTAGCCCCAGGCCCTCCAGCTTTTCAGAGGCAAGCCAGCCTGTAGCAGTCTTCTGGATTGGTTTGGTTTTTTTTCTTGGATGGCTTCCAGCAAAGTACTGATTTATCTGGTAAGTTTTGCTGAGACTGTAGCCACTGGAGGAATAGGCCAGTTGTACTAATCAGAACTCAGTGGTACTAATCAGAATCTTGCCATATGACTGAATGTCAGACATATTGGTCCATATTCATTCTGCATGTAATTCCAGAGAAGTCGATCCTATCACTGCTACAAGCAGTACATTCGTTCCTTCTTGGGCACATGAAGGATGATTTTACATATCTAAAAGGTCACATCTGCACCCTTTAATCAGTTCAAAATAGGTGACACTTTTTCATACGTTATGTGAAAAGTACAGTCATAATTCTCCTATGCGGAAATGCTGCACACATGAAGTTTCAGCTTGAAACAAAATTCTTCCAACCAAGTTATAAACCCCTGAAAATGGGGGTTTATAATGGGACTGCTGATAGACACTTAACAATAGCTGTGTGAATGGAGCTGCTACAATTAATGATACTTCAGGAAGATTTATGGTCCTTAGATGAGGATAAAACAGAAATATCATTTCTCCTCTTTGCCTCCTATCATTTTATCCTCTATGAAATTTTATGTGAAATAAGTCAAATGAAAAACGTAAGCTTTTAATCTTTTCCAAGAGTCCTGTCTCTCACTCGATGAACACTTTTGTAGAATAAATTAGGGGGGTTTATTTCTCATGTATGTACCTCTTTGTATTTGAAAAAGCAAAGAAAAGAACATTGTCAGGCTGCCAAAGTGATTCCAGATGATTGTGGTGGAGAAACTAGAAAGTAGCACTTGAAAGTACAATTTCATTGTTGTACCACCCCAATGCCAATGATCCTGATTCGGTAATAACTCAATGTAAATGGCTGGGGAGGGTAGAAAAGGGAATGGATGTTGTTCTGCTAGCATATAAAGAGCTGGACAATAAAGTAGTGTATTTTAGAGCTTCTGCTAAGAAAAGTGTGCAGTGATGTCTCTGTCCATAACAACAAGTGGCTAACTGGTCAGTCAGGGAAACTAAGAGAGGTGACTTGATTCTAGTGTATTAGTACCTTTGCAGGAAGAAAATATGAGTTACTAAAAGGCTCTTTAATCTAACGGAGAAAGGCATAATAAGAACCAATGGCGGGAAGCTGAAGCCAGACATATTCTTTTTAGAAACAGGCACACATTTTTAACAGAGAGAGATTTTATTCACTGGAATAAACTCCCAAAGGAAGTGGTGGATTCTCCATTTCATAGATTATAAGGTCAGAAGGGACCATTGTGATCATATAGTCTGACCTCCTGCATAACACAGGCCAGAAAACTTCCCTACAATAATTTCTACAGTAGATCTTTTAGACAAACATCCAATTTTGATTTTAAAATGGTCAGTGATGGAGAATCCACCATGACTTTTTGTAAATTGTTCCAGTGGTTAAATACTCTCACCGTTACAAATTTATGCCTTGTTTCCAGTTTGAATTTGTCTAATTTCAGCTTCCAGTCACTGGATCATGATGTCTTCAAATCAAAACTGGATGCCTGTTTGGAAGATATACTTTAGTCAAATACAAGTTGTACTTTAGTCAGACATAAGTTATTAAGCTGAATACAGGAGTATCTGGGGGAAATGTAATGGCCTGTGATATACAGGAAGGCAGACTAGATGATATAATGGTCCCGTCTGGCCTTAAACTCTATGAATCTATGAAGTATGTTAATAAAATGCAATAATAAAAGACGAAGGGTTGTGAAGAAGCTAATGTGGGGAGAATTTTTGGTTTCTGTTTCTGAGTTGCTGTGAGTGATCTTGAGCAAGTCACTTAGCCTCTGTGTGCGTCAATATTTATCTGAGTCACATGGCACCTTGTTTTTTTAAAATGCCAGTGTTTTATATTGTATCTATTTCAGGAGTTTATACTGCTCCCCATCAGGTCACATCTGAACAGCTTCCACGTTAAGCAGAATGGCAATTGGAAAGTCAGTTGTGAATTTCATGTGATGTCTGGCTCTTTTCCTTATTGTAAACTGTAGTGTTTTGCACCATTACAGTAGGTACTATTGTACTTTCCTTAAATAAGGACTGTGGCTACATTAGCTAGTACAGAGTCCTGAAATTGTTGGTTGAATCTTTTGTCCTTTAAAATTGCTCCAATCCAGTAGGAACAAAGAGTCCTTTTTACAGGAACGCAATGTTTTCAATGGAATTCACTCCACAAAGCAGGACATTCCCTCATGGAAAGAAATATTTCAAAGGGCCAGCCCTGTGTTATGGATATTATTGGTGCTTTTCCTAAAAAGCACCATAAAATCATTTGCTGCAATAGGCAGAAGTGGGGGCGAAAGCATATAACAGCTGGTACAGGAACAGAGAGAAAATGCAGCAACCAGAAAGAGGAGAATTGAAATCCAAAAGAAATGCAATTGTCAGTTAATATTCGGGTAGGCTGCAGCAAGGAATGAATATAAGTGGAGCGAGGGGGGAGTGAGGATTAGTGTTAATCACAGGCTAAAGGAAGGAGGAATGCTTTAAAATGAGCTTTAAAAAAGCAAAAAGTGATCTAGCAGCCAGAAGGGGAGAATTCCAGATCAGCGCATGTAGACAATAAAATGTCTGCAGGAGTTGGAACGTAGGGAGACCCCTTGTGGTCTGAGCATTCCGATTGGTGTCTCGTGATGGGGTCTCTTCTCAGCTCTGTCTGTGTGACATTTGAAAAGTCACAATTCCTCCAATCAGTAATGTACAGCGCGGAAATTAATATGTACCCACCTTTCAACATCAGATATAAATCTTATCCACCTTTGCAAAGCACTAGCTCATCAGCTGAAAGGCACTAAAGTACAAAATATTATCGCTACCAAAAATCTCTTTTTAATTTCTGCTAATTGCAACATAAGAAGGAACGTTCCTTAGCACGGAGCTTGGTTTTTTCATGTGGATTGCTGATTAAATGTTGACATGCTAGAAAAAAATCAATATGAAAAGTAGTTACTTCCCCTTGCTTGAGAACTTTCCAACTGAACACTTTGATTTAAAAATACTAAAACTTACTAGGACACGTTGCAGACTAATCATTTCCCAAACACATTTGTAATCAACTTACCCTCTCCGTCCCCACCCCTCCTTCCATGAAATCATTTTAGATCAATAAACCCTTAAGTAACAGCAGAATAAATAAGGACTGATTCCACTAACTTAACAGGCATTCATTCTGGTGTGTCACTGGGTGCAAATAGACCTTAATTGGAACTTAAGTGGTTCACAGTCCTTCAGCTGACCCTCTGCATGCTGGTGAATTTCAGTCTTTGAGAGCAGAATTTTGACCTGTTATGTTTTACCTGCATGAATTTAATTAAAACCCAAACAAACAGATTTGTTTTGTTTGGGAGGACGGGGAGGGCGCTGGCATGGAGAGGGGGAAATTTGCTAAATGTGTTTGCTTTTCACCATTACACTCAATATCAACTTTCCTTCCCATGTGATTTTTTTTTTAAAAAAAAGCAACGAAAGTTTCAAAAAACCTTCAGAGAACTGGGCTTTATGGGGGTAACACCTACACAGCTGTAACAGCCATTTCCCAAATGGGCCGCTGCTTATGAACCACAAGAATAATATGGCTAGATGTGCCAACTTTTGCAGTTTTCTCCTCTTTTGTTGAAACTAATGAGTCACGATTAGAGTAATGCTTTTCTGTGACTCCAAAACCATTTTGCTTAATGAGGTACTAAGTCTTTATAATTAGGCCCAGAAGGGAACTGGGACGTGGCCCCTTAAGAGCAATAATTATTTAGGTTATTTATGGTAATAAAAAATTGAAAATAGGAATTCTTCCTCAAAATGTGACTATTTATTCTTTTACATATTGCCTAAGAGGCAATTACCCTATTAAGGCAATGTTTTGTTGCTAAAGACATTAATTGAAATGTAAATGAAATGTAAATCGACTAATTAAATTGATATGTAATGAACTTGTCATGCAGGCCTCTGAAATCAGATGCATTCTGCTAATAAACAAGTATTACAGAAGCACAATTGCCTCACTAGAGGTAAGGTTTTTGAAGTGCTGCCTTTCTGTACCCCCTATACTCGAGACTTTGCATTGCATAATTGGAGGCTGAAGAGTGATTGTAATAAAAATGACATTGTGAGTTTCCAGATTTATTCACTCTCAATTATGTCCAAGATCAATTTTGTTCCACCACAAGATAATTTTCCAAAATGAGAGTGCTGGATTCTGGTAGACTCTTGCAGGCTGGGCTCTTTCTGCCTTTTACGTGATCACTGGAAGTTGTGGAGCTCCCCATAAAAATCCTTATGACCACTACCCTATCCCCCTTCAAGTCTCTCCTTACATCTCAGCTCTGCCATCATGTTTATAAGCTGCTCCCCAACAGTGAGGCAGCTGGTGCTCTGTGCCCGCTGCTTCTTACACTTACAATGGTCTGACAGTTACCGTTCCCGATGAGTTTGTTGCATTCATTTCTCTCTCATCTCATACAAAGACTGTAAGCTCTTTGGGGAGGAACCATCTTTCTGTTGGGTGTGAACAGTGTCTAGCTCCAGGAGTGGCCTGCAGTGAAATGCAATACATATAAAAATAATAATAAAGATTCCACAATTAGAATGGCGCTGGCAAGTGCGTTCTTGATGCACAAGACAGAAGAGAGTCGGGTTAGCATTTGGCGGTGGGAGAATGGGCTGGAGTAACGTCTTGCTTTTCTCAGTAAAGGTTGAAGGCACACAAGTTAACCAGTTCAAGGGCAGACTTTGACCCTGATAGTGTGAGGTAGCAGAATGCCATGAATAGAAATGTGAAGGAAAACATCAGCTCTCCTTCCTTTACTTATTTATTTTGTGACCTGTGGGTTAATTCATCTCACACAAATACATGTCCTTGTGAGAACATAAGGGCAGCCATACTGGGTCAGACCAAAGGTCCATCTAGCTCAGTATCCTGTCTTCCAACAGTGACCAATGCCAGGTGCCCCAGAGGGAATGAACAGAACAGGTAATCATCAAGTGATCCATCCCTTGTCGCCCTTTCTCAGCTTCTCAGACAGAGGCTAGGGACACCATCTCTGCCCATTGATGGATCTATCGTCCGTAAACATATCTAGTTCTTTTTGGAACCCTGTTACAGTCTTGTATAATGGAAACCTACTTCCACAAACAGTAGCTGATCCCCAAACATTTGGGTAAATAAAAACCACTCATTCCACTGGGTGTGGGAAAGCAAATAAAGAGGGGCCTAGACATAGCAGAACCTAGGTGTGACTTAGAATGTGAGAAATGTTTGCCAATAGCTTTCCCCAGAACTCACCTGGCTATAGTCACACCTTGACATTTAAGCATAATTGTTTTGCACTGACTAACTCTTTCTTTCCATGCATAATTTACTCCACCCCGGTGTCCTTTGTGGGTAGTGGTATTTAATAAACATGTCGATTACGGTTTCTTTTTAACTTTAATATAGGATCTTGACTCTTACAATTGAAAAACACTCCAGTCTGAAGTTTACAGAGCAATTAAAGACCCTCCTGGGGCGCCCGCTACACAGAGAGAGTGTCAGCATATGTAGATTAGAAATTGTGAAGATTCTCCCTCCGGCTGAAGAGCTCCCAGACAAATTCCAGAGATCATCAAGTATTCATCTTTCGGCGGGCTTTGTGTCGTACACAACATACCAGTGTAATTAAACTACAATGCTCCTCATCTAATAAACTTTTGGATCTGGCTATGCTTCTATTAATTTATTTTAATTAGCTACCATCAAGAAATAAAATGAACGTCAGTCTAAAGCTGCATCTTTGCTGCTGAAGAACATGTGGTCTGGGAAGCGCTTTCTGTTCTAATCTAGGTTGTTGAACCTCACGTAGAGCCATGGGCTAGGAGGACTTCACAACGGCAAAAACCTGACAAAGTGAAGAGCCTCTTTTTAATTCCTACTCCCTGAGTGAGGGAGTGTCGTTGATGGATGTATATTACCATCTTATGGAAAAGACCAGCTGACGAGGTGAGTTTCACATTTAGAAAGGACGTGGAAAGCTTTGATCCTTCTGACAAGGAACCTCTAATTTTATGAGTCTTGTCATTGATCATTCCATTGACATCCTGCGGGGGAAGGACCAATCCCTGAGGTAACCCAGTCTGTGCCATTTAGGGTTTGGGCCTCAGTCCTGCAAGCTTCTGTCTTTCTCTGGTACTTATGTAGCCTCCATCCCTCCAGTGTCTGAGCACCTCACATTTTTCACAACACCCTGTGAGGTATTATCAGCATCCCATTTTATAGAAAAGGCATAGAGACACTAAGGGATAGATTTGAAAAGGTGTTTAGATTCCAAAAGATTTTGTAAAGGATTTTCCAATGGGAGTTGGGCGCTTTTGGAGATCCTACTCAGCACCCATCTGCATCTGTAGGCACCTAAATGCACTTGCCCTTAGTGACTTGTCCAGGTTTACTCAGGGAGTTTGTGGCAGAGGAAGGAATGGAAAGCAGGTTTTTCAACTCCCAGCACTCTAACCCACTGGCCCATCCTTGTTCACTGAGCTTCTGTTTAAGCATGTGACTTCAGTGGACTACTTACACGATTAAGTGCTTTGCTGTATCAGGACAGAGTGTTCAGCCCCATGCAGGACTGAACCCTTGAAGATCAAGACCACAACCCAGAGTTGATATCTGTGGAAGCCAGTGTAGTGATAAGCAAGCAGGACTATGCATTCCCATCAGCTGGTATTTCTTAGCGGACAGACGGCTGCATGTCGGACCACATTGAGTAGATACAGCCAATTGCTTGATTACACGCTCCGTTCAATGTTAAAATTATTCACGAGACCAAATAGCCAAGCTTAGTCAGGTTACTAGCCAAAGACAGATCAGTACATAAAAACGGAGAAGCAATATCGGGAAGCAATCTCGCAGTGTTCACCTTACCAGAAGGGCTGATTCAAAAACATGCTTCTAAGACGACTCATATTTATAGCACACTTGATTACAAGTTAGAGAGCCCTCTACAATCATCTGCCAGTCTGTACCTGTTTTGCTGTACCATCCTGTACCTTTCCTTATATTATTTTGAACACCATATTCCATGTGTCAGGGGGCCGTCAAGGCACCCCTCACTGTATCAGGACATAGTGTTAATATATCTAGCTTCTGACAGGCTTTGTTTTTGCTTCTGCAAAAAGCCAAGTTCAACTGTTGCCAAGTGTCATGGGATACCCTAGAACACGTGTGAACAGCATAATACAATTCACACTTATATGACTTAGCATAACTACATAACAATATGTAAGAACTATAATATACAAAGCAATGCAATGTTTAATACGAACATACATGTTACCTAACTAGCTGCTGGGTCTTTTTTAATGGATCTGCTGCCATTCCTATGCATGTTGTGTTACAGTCGTCAAGCCTGGAGGTCACAAAAGTGCATGTTACTGTGGCCAGGTCCATATCCATCACTTGACCCTTCTGTGCCTCACTCTGCCTGCCTGATCATTGGGAATAACGTTCACCTACCTATCTAGCTGTAGACAAAGCCTGTCATGAGATCTAAGTAATCACGGATTGCAGTGTCCAACGCACAGGCTGAGATTTTCAAAGCTACAGCTTGGCTCTGAATGCTGAATTCCTAACAACATGAACGGGAAAGGGGCATCCAAAGCAGCCGGGCAGCTTTGAAAAACTCAGCTGTAAGGTGCTGCGTGAGTGCTGAGCATTAACGATTTGTTAATAGCATTAAGGATAATGTACCTCATTTCCATGCTGTTCACGCTGGCCAGACTTAGAGAAGCGGCTGGTATCGTTCTCAGTCACTGAAAAACAGTTTGGTTTAAGCAGTACAAGCTTGTGTACACATACACTCTCTCTCTCTCTCACACACACACACACAAACAGTCACAGGCACACACTTAAATGCCAAGTGACACTATTTTCTCGCTCACTTTATGGAAGCCAGTTGCAAATGATATTTCTTCAGAAAACAAAGGGAGCCACCTTCTTCTCCTAGTGCAACATCCAGGCTAGCTCCAAGGAAGCTAGCTTTACACTGGTGTAATTGGGAGTAGAATTTGTACTCTGTTCTTAATTCCACTTCCACAGTAGTTCTACCTACCACGGCAACTTTGCATTCTCCTCCTTCTCTGCTTTCTTCCCTTCTTTACAGACACAACACTTGTCTCACTTGCTCCGCCAAGCCCCTGGGTGGCAAAATTTGACCTCGTATATTTAGTACCGGTGACTGAAGCCAGACCAGGTAGTGCAGGCTTCCCCAGGTCTGTATGAAGGGATGTCCACCTCTGGAGGTAGCAGGGTAATTGACCTCCCTCACCTATTGAAGCCTCAGTTCCTCCTGTCAAGGAAGATGCTGTCATAACCATAAAGTAGCCTAGAATTCCTTCTTACCTCTAAGGGGTTAAGAAGCTAAGAGAACCTGGTTGGGATCTGATCAAAAGGACCAATGGGGACCGAAGATGCTTTCAAATCTGGGGGAGGGAAGGCTTTTGTTCTGTTTGCCTTTGTTTGTGGCTTGTTCGCTTTAGGGATTTCAAAGGAGCCAGTCAGCCTTTTCTTCTCTCCATCTAGTTCTATATCTATATCTCTGAACATCACAAATAGTAAGTAATAGCCAGGCAAGGCGTGTTAGTTTATATTTGTTTCTCACTTGTGAATTTCTCATGCTTTAGGGAGATATCCCTGTGTTTTCTCTGTAACTTTGAAACTAAGCAGAGGGGATTCCTCTGTGGTGTGGGTTTTTCTTTTAATCTTTTGTGACTCTGTAAAGTACTTCCACACTGATTTTTATAGAGGTAAATTGTTTTTCTTTTTTCTTTAATTAAAATTCTTCTTTTAAGAATCTGACTGATTTTTCTCATTGTGTAGATCCAGGCTTTTGGATCGGGCTCACCTATAAGGATTGGTGAAGGGTTTATCTCAAGCCTTTCCCAGGAAGGGGGGGTGTAGGCTTGGGGGGATTTAGGGGGAAATAGGGTGCTCCAAATGGCCCTGTCCCCACTTCTTTGTCTACACTTGGTGGTGGCAGCCTATCAACCAGACACAGGAGAAACTTGTGTCTTGGGGAAGTTTTAACCTAGGCTGGGCAAAATAAGCTTAGGGGGTCTTTTCACGTGGGTCCCACATCTGTACCCTAGAGTTGAGAGTCGGGAGGGAACCCTGACAGATGCCCTGGCCTTTCTGATAATAGTTGTGTGATGTAGCTACCCATCCACTAGGAACTGGAGTGAGAACAACAAATGGTAGCTAAAGCTGGACTTTCAGCCTCTACAGACCTAGGCTGCATTTGAAGTGGGTACCAATAGGTGGGTCTATAACATTTTCCCCCAATCCCTGAGGCCTCAAAATCCCAAAAGCTCATTTAGGACCAAAACCTGGTTTCACTCAAGTCAATGGAAGTGTTATCATTGCCATGAATGTGATCAGGATTTAGCTGGGCCTGCTCTGTTGACTCATCCGATAGTAGAAGTCCTGCTGCTGCTTTCTTTATAAAGACTTCCATTTTTTAGGCTAGACTGGATCTGAGCAGAATATCTCAAGGTACAAGAGCCATGATAAAATAAATAAATAAATAAATAACCAGCTGACTGTATCTATGATGATAGTCCTAAAAGTCATTCAGTTTAGTAATTTTGCTTGTCCTACATCCTATCTACTTTCCAGACTGAATTGCGATACGGAGTTTTGTTCAGTGGGTTTAACTGAAGCAGGCTAGCTGGAAACGGTAGCATTATCTGTAATAAAGTAACTCCTTCCATTTACTTTCTTGATCTTGTAGTTTACATTGGGCTGACGGAGTCCTAATACCTGGAAAAATGCCTATCACCTACAGGCCCTTATTTGAAAGGAAACCATGGCATGAGGTGGGATTTCATCATTTCGCTGCATCAATTTTGTAAATATATTTCTCAGAGAGAGCCAACCTGAGATGCTTGTTAATTTCACATCTCATCTTACTCTGATGACAGTGCCCAGCTCTGTAAGCATTCATTTTCACTCAGTGGATTCTCCTCTCCCAGCCCCACTAAGCGAAGTGGATGAATTACTCTTTGTAGGCTCCAATTCTCCCAGCCCTCTCTTTAAACAGAGATGAAATTTGAAAATTAGGTCTAGATCCAAATGCTGTGAAACATGCATTAGATTTTCAAAACTCTTTCAGTTTTAATAGCCTACAGTGTTGTTAATAAGACAGATAATGAATATATTGCATGTCTGATTATGTGTGTGTGTGTATTATTTTATAGATAGATAGATAGATAGATAGATAGATAGATAGATAGATAGATAGATAGATAGATATAGATATAGATATATATAGAGATATATATAGAGATATATATAGATAGATAGATATATATTTTGTGACAAAGCTCCAAGTCTGTACTTGTGGGTCCTGCGCTTCCTGGCAGATTTAGGGGCCTCAGAAACTCATCTAGGCCCCAGAGTGACCTCCCTTTCTCAGTATAATTGGCAAGAGTCACCGCCTAGTGAGTTACCTTCATCACAGGCCAGTATGGAAGATGGAAAAAGGGGGGAGCCCGGGCCCGCCCTCTACTCCGGGCTCCAGCCCAGGGACCCTAATAGTATCAGCTAAGATGGCTGACCTTTTAGGCACAAAACACAATACAATTCCCTGGGCTACTTCCCCACAGCAGTCCCTGCTTCTTCAAACTCCACTTCACCCTTACCTCAGGGCCTCCTTCCTTCAGTATGATATGTTGTCCTACACTCAGTCTCACCAACAGCATAACTTCCTTCCACAGCTCCTGACACCCACAGCCACCTGACTAACTGGGAGGTTTTTATCTGGTTTCAGCCAGTCCCTGATTGGCTTCAGGTGTCCCAATTAGGCTAGCTGTTTCTACTCCTTTCTAGAAGGTTCTTAATTGGCCCCAGGTGTCTTGATTGGCCTGGAGTAGCCTTTGTTTGGCTATCCAGGGAACAAGGACCTGCACATCCTGAGACTAATATACCTGCCTTCCAGCACTCTCCTATATCCTTCTGGTCTGACTCCGTCACAATATATATACAGACAAACATTTCTGTATACACACACACACACACGGGTTTACGCTGGTGTAATTATCATCATTAACTGATCCTATATAGGGATGTCAACACAAGATGAATCACTCAGTAAATTACCTTGTACTGTTCATGTCCTCTGAAGCGTCTGGCCCAAGCCCCTCTTGAAAGACAGGATGCTGGGCTATATGGACCATTGGTCTGATCCACTATGGCCATTCTTGTATTCTTACTTCCCACCCACTTTGCACAGGTTTAAATGACTAGATAAGCTGCAGCACTGTGGAGAATCAGGACTACTAAATGTAGTCAGGAATGGCGTTTTTCCCTACTGTGTAGATTGTTCTGGGGCTTGCATCATCATCAAGTATGTGTATTTTCACACTCACTTTTCCACTCGTCCACAGCAAATCAATCAGTGTGAGCAGAAACAGATTGTAGTGCCATTCTTCAGCTGATCTGCTTTTCTTGTATCTCCTGAAACAGTTAGCTTTTGAGGCTTCAAAGCAGAGAACCGGAGGAGCCCAGCTGAGCAACCGAGAGCTGATTAAAATTCACCCTACTGTATCACCCGTAAATAAGAAATAAAGGATACACGGCTGTGATTAATCAACCATAAATGCCCATCGCATGCTGCCTGTATTCCACACAAATGCAACCCAAGCACTGGCACAGCTTGCCAGAAGGGTAACAGGCAGATTGTTTTCATTCGTCAGGATTTTGAATGTAACCAAATACTTGATGGTCGGGCTTTTGCAGATTTTCAACGTTTATGAGAAAATCGATACATTTATTCTGGAAAAAGGCACACATTCACCCCGGGCCAGTGGATCAAAATAAATCACTCTGGGACCCAACCACAGAAATCCAAGTTTTAATTAAGGAGCATTAGTAACATGAGAGAGAGCCAACACCTACTGACTAACAACCACCATATACTGGTTTTAAGCACTGGTACCTGGGTGGTGACGAGCCCTGCACTAAACAATCAACAAGCAATAACTGGCAACCAGGCTTGTGGCTGGAACACCGGTGGGCGTAAGAATTTGCTACCTGTCACAAACACGCCTCTGTTAAAACCCCAGCTTGTCTGTCTGTGGCTCACGGTTCAGCTGAGCCTACGGGAGCTGTGCTTCCTGCTCCGTTGTCTTGCTGGCAGAGCGTAGAAGTGTCTCTCTGTTTTTGTTTGCAGTTTTAGAGTCCTGAACCTTTCATGGACTGGCCTTTGGGGAAAGGATTGAAGCTGACCTTCAGTCATGACACCATTCTACATAAAGGACAGGGAGTGGGGGGGTAATAGGAGCCAATATAAGAAAAAGTCCCCAAAAACAGAACTGCCCCTTTAAAAACAGGGCACACTAATTCTACACCAACCTCAGTGGGCTTTTCACCTGCCACATCAACTGCTTTGAGGCCATCATTGCAGTGTGGCTCAGTGGGGCAGGCCATCTGAGTCAACAGAAGGCTCTTCTGCCACAGGCCTCCTGCATGTCCACGTGCAACCCACTTAACTGTCGTATGCCTCAGTTTCCCTACCTGTGAAGCAAGGACAGTAAACCTACAAAGACTTTGGAAAGAACTTCAAGACCCAAGAGCACGACTTTCCAGAGAAAAAGTCCTAGCGCTGCGAGAGAAATTGGATCTCTGTAAGTTGGTCCAAAAATTCAAACTTTGAAATTTTTCAATTAAAAAAAAACCATTTTCAGCCAACTCTAATTTCCACAGTCCTCATCTTACCATGCTGAAAAGAACTCGGGATCCTCACATTTGGAGTGTTCACCTAACAAGGTGATTTGAACCCTTTTAGAGTCATTCTTTTTAAAATGTTTGTACATATATGCCAGCCTGCTGGAGACAGGCTTGGGTGATCTATTAACAATAAATAAATCAGATCAGATCAGATTCTCCTATATTTGATACCTAAGAACATAAGAATATAAGAACAGCCCTACTAGGTCAGACCAAGGTTCCATCCAGCCCAGTACCCTGTCTTCCAACTGTGGCCTGAGCCAGAGGGAATGAACAGAACAGATCAAATGATCCATTCCTTGTTGCTCATTCCCAGCTTCTGGCAAACAGAGGCTAGGGACACTATTCCTGCCCATCCTGGCTAATAGCCATTGATGAACCTATCCTCTATGAATTTATCTAGCTCTTTTTTGAACCCTGTTATGGTCTTGGCCATGCACACAACATCCTCTGGCAAGGAGTTCCACAGGTTGACTCTGCTTTGTGTGAAGAAATACTTCCTTTTATTTGTTTTAAACCTGATTCGTATTAATTTCATGTGATAACCCCTAATTCTTGTGTTATGAGAAGTAGTAAACAACATTTCATTATCTACGTTCTCTACCTAGTTAAGATAACCCCTTGTCTACCATAGTACTGCATTCCTGCAATGCAATTCACATGGGATGCCCTGGGAACATCACTCGGAAACTTCAGCAAGAGAAGAACATCACTCCCAAACAGTGCTGTGGGATCTTTAATGGCCACACCAACCAAAAAGGGCCTCAGTTTTTATGGCCTCTCAGAAGACCCACCCATCATAAACCTCCAATTCGCCATCTGATTTACCTTAGAAGGTTGGAGGATTGAGTTTCCCGTGCTGGGATTAGAATTTCTGGTTCCAAGAGAGTCTAGGCATTCCATGCCTAAAGCTAAGCCAACCCAGTTTACACAGAGATCTTGTGCCAGTCACAAGCCTGTGTGTCAGCTTCCCCATACATAAAATAAATATAGGATCTGCTTGCCTCCACTGGGGGTTATGAGACATAGACCTGTTTGTATTTGAGATGCAGCCATCAGTGGCCCAAGTGAAGATGAGGCAAGCTGCCATTTGCACCAGCCAAATGTATCCCTTGTACTCACCGGCTGTGAGCCACCAACTGCTGAATGTTAACGCCAAGCTTAGACAAAGCCCTGACTAATACTCTCTAAGTGCTTGGAGATCCTTCCTGCTATTCTGACCCTTACTTGTTATTATGAAAGATACAACCAAGCAACTCCACAAGCATTGCCAACCGTACGAAGGCCTCGCTACAAAGGGAAGCTTGCCCTGCTCTATTTGCAAAGTCTTTGCCATCCTCTGCCATCCTTCAAGGTGCTCATGAAATTGGTTTCTCATCTCTCTCTCTCTCTCTATGGAGGCAATGAGAAACCCCAGCGTTTGTGATCTCTCTGGTGCCAGGTAAGGAAAGCGTCTTTTTCCTTTTAACTTGCTGCTGTATATATATTGGTTCCTTGCGGTCTATCTTTAGGTGATAGCAATTCACAGGGTTTTTCAGCAGATGTGTTATTCAATTACTTCAGGGCTTTTCCATTTGTAATATTATGAAGCAATGATCGCCAGCAGACTTCTCCTGTCTTTTAGAGATAGCCAGCCTGCTAATTTTAACTCTGCCCATTTTATCCACACCAGTAAATCTCATAACATGGTTATAGAGAGATTCCAATTTTTGTAGACGCTTCTCCGGGGAATTCCTGTATACAATATTGCCATAGTCTGTAATGGACATAACCTGTGATTTGATTAATGTTTCCCTAGTGAAGAAGTCAAAGCATTTCATGTTCCTATAACTGGTTTGCAGCTCTGCAGTAAAGGTCTTTGGTGCAGCAGAGAAAATAATTGCAAACGCGGCCCCAGTCAGCATATATAATCCCCTCACAGCGAGGGGCCAATTCAACAGTGTTAGACGGGCTGCGCAGGGGGTTACGGCAGGATTTTCACATCAAGAGAGCGGGATGCACAGAAAACAAGGTAATTTCAGAGGTTTAATATTCATGAATCAGCCTCTGTGTATAGGGAGCTAATTTGCCACTGCGCTTCCTAGGGGCGCAGTCTCCCAGGATGAGGGAGAAACCAGCACACAAATGCAAGTGATTCCACCTCCCCAAAAACAAAGAGCCAGAACAAAAGGGTGATTCATTTTAAATAGCAATGCATTTCCCAACATCTGGCACAATGATCAGTATTGGGACCCACCTTGGGGATTGTGAATCTCTGAAATAGCCCTGGTTGAACCTGACCCATCTGTCTTCTGCCCTGCTGCCCATCACTGTGTTATCGTACAGATCGATAATGTATGTCCAAGAGCCTCTGAAACACAGACCGTCTCCTCAAGAAGGGACGATACAGGAATGGGTCACAGCTGGCAACTGGGACAAGTCTTTTCAGATATCATTTTTCTTTTACTGTCCTGTCTCTGGGCCCAATCCAAAGCTCGCTGGCGTCTTTCCACTGGACTTCAGTGGGCCTATGCTCAAGCCTTATGTGCCCAGGTGGTGCTTATGTGGAAGAGAGGGGGGACCAGGGAAAGGGGAGCAGAAGAGCTGGGTGATTCCAGCTCCCCCACTAGTGCTGTTCTCCCCTAAGGGCTGTGCCTTATCTTCTAGGTTACCTTAACAGACAGGGCCAGCCACTCATCTTTCGCTTTCCTTGCGTCTTCTACATACCGATATACGAGAACTTTATATTCACATCTCTTACCTTGGGCGTTTTCCTTAAGATCTTTGTTTCATACGGAATACATTTGTTTCTAATCTACACATGCAGCTCTCATTTTATTTAAACAAGGGCCCCATCTGTCCATCCAAAGGCAAAAAAGAAATTTAAAGAATGGCCCTTGAGAGGAAATAAAAGCTCCTATTTCTTTTCAAAATAGTAATGTAAACACTTAGTCCTCTTCTAAAATCCAGCTGCAGTACTTTATTGACCTGTGGAACTCACTGCTGCAGCACATATATGTCAGACAACTTGGTGATGTGCAAAGAAGTATTTCTAAATGCACTTTCCAGAGACCATTTGGCATCACATAAAATGGCAGTGATTGGTTTTCCTAGTCAAGTCAATGGAAGTTGGGCCTGCTTAGACCCGTGCTGAATTTGGCTCCTAATCCCACATATTTCTTAAACATACTAATTCTGTCCTCTTGCTTTAAAAGAAGGAGCCTTTTCTCCTGTCCATTGGTCTGAGCTTTGACCAATCAGAGGACAACCTTATTGCTAATATTAGCTGCAGAACCATACCTTGCTGTAATAGAAAAATATTATAATGATTTGGTATTGGTTATAAAATACAGCTGCCTGAAAGCACTTTCCTTTTCCATTTTTTGTTACTGTAAAAAACTATCTCACCACACAGCTGTGTCATGTTGTCCACCTTGGAGATCTTTGCATGCTCCATACAGGCATCTGTCCCCTTAATTCACAGACCTTTCATAGACCTCATTCTTTTAAAGAAAATCTTCATCCTTATATGTAGATAACTGTTTTCCCTTCAAAAGAAACTGACCGTACAGAAGAAGATGAGCTAGGAAGTACATGAGCACTCTGTGTAGCTAATCTATGTGGAGTTGGGGAGTTCTTCTGCATGCATTGGTCCATCTGTCTCCATCCAACACACATACCCCTTGACTATCCAAATTAAGTTCCTCCAAGTTGGCCCCGCAGAATTCCAGGAAAGATTTAATTTGATACAATATTTAGCACTTATGTAGCATTTCACATTGTACAAACATTAGGAGCCTGCTTGCTCCACCCTTACTCATGTTGTACCACACTCTAAATGGGACTGCTTGCAGAGTAAAATACTACTCAATGGAGGATGGTCAAATCAGGTCTCAATTCATTATTATTCTCTGTTTACAGATGGGAACACAGAAAGGTGGAATGACTTGCCAAGTCGGTGGCAGGGCCTGGGTTATTGCTTGGGAGATGATGGGTCCCAGATATCACCATTATTTAGTATTTTTATTGTAGTGATGGCCATATCGACAGGCAGGATCGAATACCCATTGTACTGTAGAAATGCACATGAAGTTGCAGAGGAGGTGACGGTGGAGTACATTGGAGGAGGAGGTGTTGCAGGGTCAGGCTGAGATGCAAGATTGAATGGAAGGAGTCAGGTCAGGAGTGGAGAGATTGATCTCCATGGCAATAAAGCCATAAGAATGGTCCTTCTGGGTCAGACCAAAGGTCCATGTAGCCCAGAATCCTGTCTTCTGACCATGGCCAAAGCCAGGTGGCCCAGAGGGAATGAACAAAACAGGTAATCATCAAGTGATCCATCCTCTGTCACTCATTCCCAGCTTCTGGCAAACAGAGATTAGGGATCTCATCCTTGCCCATCCTGGCTAATAGCCATTGATGGACCTATCCTCCATAAATGTATCTAGCTCTTTTTTGAACCCTGTTATAGTCTTGGACTTCACACCATCCTCTGGCAAAGAGTTCCATGGGTTAACTGTGCATTGTGTGAAGAAATAAATATCCATGTAAATTAAAACAGTCTCAATACCAAAGCCAAATGAAGGCACCTTTGAGGACTGGTAGCAGGACAGTGGCCATGCCTCTCTTAGCCACCCTTCGCTGTCCAGCCAACCCCGAGGGTCGTGAGAACAGCTGCAGGGAGGAAGAGAAGAAAAATGCAGAGACACACCCAGTTGTTGCATTCATCACTTTATTCATTCTTTCTAAAGTAGATTCTCCAATGAATAGGAGATTTTACCTGAAATTCTAGATACATGGAGCCATTCAGAAAGAAACACCAAGGAATTCTGCAAATGTTTCGTTTCAATCAATATGCAAAGGGAACATTTTTTTCCTCCAAGGAAACCAGCTTTGAAAGTCTTCCACTAAAACCTTATGAAATCCAACTATAGTAATAAATTAACACTAGATTAATTCAAAGGACAAGTTATCCCCGCTCTGCGTGCCTTCTAATCCATATCTCCAAGAGGTCATTTTAATTATCATGCTGTCACCACTATTCATTACTCTGCTTAGAAAGCCAGGAAAGCAGCACTGTGCCTTTTGGATGCATTGGTATTCATCATTTCACCCTCCTTAAAAATGCACACAGTTTAACCCTGTAACCTTGAAACGCTGACAATATTGAGTTTGTTTTTATCATTTTCCTTCCCGGGGGTCATCTCATTTCTTGTTCTCAACTTGTTTCCTTCTCTCCCCTTCCCAGAGATTAAAAATAAAATCAGGTTGATGGATTGTATTTGACGTCATTTGTGCATTTACGGTTTTGTCGCTTTCTTGGGACTTGCTTCTTTTTCAGGTCCAAACAGGGCCATATTCTGCCCTCATTTACACCCACCATGAGGCTGGAGGTGTGTTGGGGATGGGGGGAGGATGACACAACTGATGCACGGGCTGAAGGTTTGGCTGTATATTCAAACATCGCCATATAGCTACGGCTGAGACTTACAGCCAAGCTCCAGAACTCGAAGCCGTATCTTCTGCCCTGACTCTGCCTGCTCTGTGCTTCCTTGTCAGTGCAAAGCAAGTGAAAAGCTGCCCTAATGGGCCAGCCAAGCATTCTCCTAAGAGGGGAGTCCTCATGGCACACAGAGCCGTTTACGCTCAGCAGACAGGAGCATGCTGGGGACAGGATGGGGATATTCAGAGCGCTGTGAAGTGCCTGGCGCTTTGCCAGATCCCCAGCTGGTGCAGTAGCCCATGAGGGACAACTGCACCCAGTGTAACAAACTAAAGCTGCTTTCAGTTTTGCCTCAGGGCTTTTCAGCTCCTTGGCCAGCTCAGGATCAGGAATCAGCAGCCCTCAGATCCAGATCTAAACTACCCCAGAGTTTGGGAATGGAGAGGTCGAGCCCATCGCTAACATCTGGTTTCATAACCCCATAGAACCTGCAGCAGGTGATCAGAGAGGAGAACAGGGATTAGGTTTTTATCGAGAGTTTCAACTCGCTTTCCCTGAAAAGCTGAGGGACACTTCAGATCGGTCCCATGAGGCCTGGGGAGGAGACTGCTTGCTGGAGATGGCTTCTAGCACAAGTTTCAATGTGTGTGGATACTCTGGGCCAGACTAGCCTGTGGAGGGGGGTGGGGGAAGAAGAGTTAGGCATCCCCTCTATGCTTTGCCCCTCACCCTAATCATGACGTAACCAAGAGGGGGAGGCCAATCAATGCTGCTAACAGTGTGTATTGCCCTGGGGGCAGCTCTGAGTGTATTCCTGTACGTTACCCAGCAGCTGCTTGGGGAACATGGTCTATGCCTCATATACGGGTCCAGCCTGGGCTGTTGGTGAGTGAAATGCCTGGAACTGGCTTCTGCAGGCACAATAATGACACCAAAGGGCCCTACCTGGGCCCCACACGTCCTCCCCCATCACAGCTCAGCTCATGCTCTGTGAGCGATAACTATCACACACGTCAGTGCGTATGCGTCTCTCTCCTCTCAATTAACGGGGCTACGGGCATCTCCCATGAAAAGAGCTGTTGGAAGAGCAAAAATCTGTGCCAGGAAATGAAGGATGGTGCAAAGCGGGGTACAGAGGAGCATGCCTGCCTACTCCCATGGGCTGTTGATACACACGATAGCACATGGTAACTGGAATAGCCCACGAGACTTGCATAGAGACTTCTGAATTCTACACTAAAGGGATCAACATTGCACTGGATGACGGGGGGCGAGGGGCTTTGAAATATTTGCTCAGTGAATCAACTACTCCTTTAAAGACAGAGAGGGAGGAGGTTTGGGGGTTCTCCCCCGCCCCCACACTGTAACAATGGTTGTTGAGCTGATTTTTGTCAATCTGTTCACTTTTTCCAGATTTACCATTGGTAAAAGAAAATCAAGAGTAACATTTCTAGCTGATTTCTCCTCCTTTCCCCCCTATTATTTGTTATTTTACTTATCTGGGAGGGAAAAGAAAGACCAATTTCGACCCCACAAGCTGCTGATCCAACTCCACTTCCTCAGCCCCTCAGAAGCACCTGCTTCCCAGTGTCCTTATGACGAGTGAGAATGCTCCATAGGATTCGTTTGGCTTCTCTTCTCCAGCTTGCGGCCTGCGTGGCTATTCCCTGGGCTCCGATGGGTGGCACATTTAAAGGGAGGCATTTTTTCTTTCCTGCAGAAGGAAGAGAGAGGGAAGAAAACCATCGTGAAGTCTCACAGCAATGCATAAACCACACATTTGCGATGTTCTTAGGAAAATTCTTGTGCAGAATCTCAGAGCAATGAATGTGTTTGCAAGTGAGACTTCAACTGGAGGTCTAATCTGTTACAGACCAGTACAGGATAATTCCCTCCATGAGTCTCCAGTGTTTTCTCCAATCGAGCTTTATGGATTCCTGGTGATGGGGGTTCTCCCTCTTCCCTTTGGAGATCACTGCACTGTCTAGTAATCTCACAGCCGTTTTTCCTGGTGTTCAACTAAAACTTCTGCTTGCTTTATTCCACTCAATTTCTCTTAGTTATACCCCCCTGCATCACTGAGAGTATTTCTCCAAAGTGCGTGTAACCCAGCAGTGAATGTGTGTTACAAGTCCCCCCTCTATACCAATCCACAGAGGACATGAGTTGTTATAGCAGCTGCTTCCAGAGCCTCATTCTTCAGCTCAAGTCATAGCTGCTCATGCTTTTAGCTCTGAAGGTCCCCATTTCAGTCCCCAAGATGGCGGCCATCACACATATGCCCTTTCCCCCACTACTGGCAGACATGCCTGTATCCTCTGAGGGTCTGTCTACACAGCGCCACAGTCCACACTAGGAGTGTGTGAATTGCAGGGCGCTCTAGCTGTCCTGTGTAGACCCTGCTAGCACGAACAGAAAGGTGCCTAGTTTCCATGGACAAAGTCATGCTCAGCCAGGACTATGCTGACATGAAACTTTTCGTTCATGCCAGCAGGGTCTCCACAGGGCAGTTCAAGCACAGCATGTTAGAGCACTTTACAAGTCACACCGCCACAATCTGGACTGCGGCACCAGGTAGACGAGCCCTGGGACAAACTATTTATAGTGAATGCTGTTTAAATGTTGGCCTAAGTCAGCCCCTCCAGCCTCAGGGACGTTTGATGCTCTTCTCTGAATTCCTTCCAACTTCTCTAACATTCAGCTTGCTAATGCAAAATTCATCCGTGGGCATAAAACGGCCAGAATTTCCTTGGGCTTCTTTGCCAATAGTGTGATGGGAATTAAGAGCGCTTCAGCGCTTGGGCTGAATCCTGTCACCATGACGTGCCCTGTCTCTTTCCACCGGCTGCTCGCCACTGGGCAAACTCTGCTGGCAGTGAAGTCAAAGGGAGTTGCACCACCAACGTCAATGGGAACCACGTTAGACCAACTCCGAACCCCTGCAACTTCCCAACCTACACATTCAGGCGCTACTTAGGCCAGGTCTACACTGCAGGGCAGGGGTCGACCTAAGATATGCAACTTCAGCTATGCAAATAGTGTAACTGAAGTAGACGTATCCTAGGTCGACTTACCTCGGCGTCCACATGGCGGCAAGTTGGCTGCTGCCACTCCCCCGTCGACTCCACTTCCGCCTCTCAAAAAGGCGGAGTTCCAGAGTTCTACACGAGATGCGATAAATTGATCCCCGATAGATCGATTACTACCCGCCAATCCGGCGGGAAGTGCGGACGTACCCTTAGATTATTAAGGCTCAAAGCCTTGGCAATGTCTTGTTTTCTTTTCATTGCTTTTGCTACTCGTTTTATTTTTCTGCGCTTTGCCCCCAGCTTCTTCAATGAAACAGACCCAGATAGTGTCACTTTTGTTTCTAGTCTGTTTCACTTCCTGCTTCTCACACACAAGCAGAGTGCTGTCCTTGTTGTGCTCAGCACCGCAGGGAAGTGTTCGCTACTTTGATTTTGAAATAAACCTCTCTCCGTTTCGTTCTTTAAAATTCCTGAAACATTTAATGCCCCTCTCTTTTTTAAAAATCTAGTGCTGGGCCTAAACTCAATCCATATCCTCCAATCCTGATTCTGCTGCCGCGCATGCAGCTCCTGGAAGTTGTGGGCCTGACGTGCAGAATTGGCCCCAAAAAGCAGTGAAGTGTTACATGATTTAGGCTGAGGTCTGCCTGTCCAGAGGCTGTGTCAAGGAAGACGCTGCAGAGCCCAAGCGGTGGTACCCTAGGCATCTTCTTGCTGCAGGGCGGAAACGTCTCTCAGGCGCTGGAGGAGCGCAGTGCAAAGAGGCGTTTGTACTTGTCCCTCCCTGCCCACGCACGCCCTCTCTGGGGCGATTAGTGCTGACAGCAGTAGCACAAGCCACTGAGCTCTGCCGGCTTGTGAGTGAATTATGGCTGCCCTCTGCATAACGTGCATTCAGCGGGAGAGAAAGGCTTCCCTGTAGGTGCGCCCCAGACAGCACACCTGCACCAGGGCGGCCATAACTTACCCCACTGCCTGGTTCACAAATAATATCCTTCTATTTCATCCTGGCCTTATCTTGGCATGGCACGTAATTATCTCTCTCCAGCCAACATGGCCGGGGTGCAGTTATAAAAACAGATACGACTTTTGATCTCTTCTCCATTATAAACCGGGCTATCAGTTTCCAGCCTGACCAGAGGAAACAAAACATGCCATCAACCTGCCTCCCAATGACAGATTGGCTTAGATCAACCCTCAGTGCTGCCTTCACTGACTCAGCTGCCATATTCTACACAGTCGGTAGTTCTTGATTCTCTCCCTGATGAAGTATTTCATTTAGCTGTCATGCTGCCAGTGCTGTTTGTTCATCCGCTGCTGCTCTGAGAAGATACAAATAGAGATGGCCCCAGACTCCTGGTCTAATATTTAAGTGATCAGCAACATCCTGCCTATCCTCTGAGCATTGCCTCGAGTAGTAGTATTACTTATATGGACCACCACAGTGCCTAGAGCCCCAACTAATACTCCCATTGTGTTAGGTGCTGTACAAACAAGTAATGAGAGACTGTACCTGCCCCAATGATGTTTACAACTGAAATAAACAAAGGGTTGGGGGGGAAGTGACGTGATTTGTCCAAGATCTCACAGCAGCTATGGAGCAGAGCTGGGAATAGCAGCTAGATCTCCTGGTTCCTAATCCTAGGCACTGAACCAAGTTGCCTCTATTCCTGGATGTCACATTGATAATATGGTGGAATCTACTTTCACCTGGGAGCTGTAACGGCAGTTAGATATTGGCTAGTTCCTTTGTTTTTATTAGCAGAAAGATTTTGCAAAATAGATGTGAAAATAATGGACATTTATACGGTACTTCCTTTTGCTAAATCTCTGTCCTCAGGCACAATGATGTTTTGGAAAGGGGACTGTTTACCTTTAAATGAAACAATTGGTTTGGTTTGGGAATGGGGGACTCCTGAAACCTAATGGGGTGGGAGATTGAACAAACATGAAACTGACCAGAAACAAAGGGCCTGATTCTTCACAGCATCACTCCCTCTTTACTCAGGTACAAAGCCTTTGATTTTTATGAAGTTACTCTGGCATCAAACTAGACTAGCACACTCCAGAATCATCCCCAGAAAGTGAAAATGACCAGACTGATTACTCCCAGTCCACGGAGTGAAGTGAGGAAGTTCAACAATATGATCAAGAGGATAAATAGATCTTTAAAACTCACTCATTTTTAATAATCTAGGGTCTTATTTGCAACACAGATAAGGAAAACAGTGCATAACCTTTCAGCCGCAGCCAAAGATCTTACTGTGTGATTTTTAGATGTAATTGAAGTACCTGGTGAACTATAGCATCTGCTGGTTCATGAATATCATGAGCACTGTTGGCTTCAGGTCCATACAACAAGGTGATTTTGGAAATACAATAAACTGACAGCAGCCAGTGATCTAACTATGGCTTTTAGTAGGTGTTCACGGCGCGGAGCACATGATTGTTAATATTACAGTAACGGCAAACTGTTCTGCAAAGGTAACTCTCTCAGGCGCTTGGCATGGCAGTTACAAGGCCATCTTTAGGTCAAAACTTGCAGTCAACTTACAATGTATCCAAAACGTTCCTCTCCAGCAATCTAAAGAGACAGAGTCCTGTGGCACCTTATAGACTAACAGACGTATTGGAGCATAAGCTTTTGTCAGATGCATGCCTCATGAGATCTTACAGGTACTTGTACAATTGCATTAATACTGCCCTATCACTACAGGACATGCCTTACCAGGTACATCCTCAAATCTCAGGGTATTTTTCCAGCTGCATCACATTACTGGCTCATAGTCACCCTGTGATCACCACACACACCCAGGTGTCTCTCTTGCTTTCAACGGATGGACTCCTGGCTTATAACAGAAGTTCTTATTAGATTCTAAGTGTATCACCTTTCACCCTGCACTATTGAATTTCACCCCACTTCTATTACTCCAATCTTCAAGGTCATCCAGACCTTCCTATACAATATTCCAATCTTCCTTTGTATTGATGATGATTACCCCATGGCTCCCTTTTTATCCTAGGTTTGTCCACAGACTAAACACTCAGCTGATAAGGGGTAGATTTTAACTAGTGACTCAGCAGCCTGCAAATGAAAGGGGAATGAATTTAATTGGATCATACACTGACATTACAAGAAATAGAGGCTTATACATGTCAGGGACCAAAATAGGATAATTGAAAATGGTTACAAAACAATGGACTCTTCCTGCACTGACGATGATCTAATTTTAGCAATGTTTCCTAGGCATACACGACGGGCATTTTCCAAACAAATAATTAATGCCTGATTATTTTAAATGCTTCACTCTCAGTAACCGGCACCATGTCTGACATTGCAAAAGGATTTTCTGTATTTTCTGGGAATGCCTGACCAGTTTGAAAGACAAAAACAGAAATCAAATAGCACGGCGGAGGCGCTGGCAGTTAGGTAATGTACATGTTTCAAAGCTAGGCCAATTATAAACAATGAACGCAAATCTACCACGTTACAGGAATGGTCAGTAATCCTTAGACATCAGCTGACAAGGTATTGATTTTCTGGTGGATACAACTGCATATTTTAAGGACAAAAAAAATCACAAATTCAACCCCCCTTTCCTGTGCGCACATGTGTGTGTGTACCATTTACGCCAGCTCATGCCATCATGGATGAGGGGCTGTGTGTCACAGTCCTGCTGGGATGGCCTGACATACTCACTGGGACAGAGCAATGAAAACAATCTGCTGCACTTGGGGAAAGTTCCCGGTTCTTGCCATGAGAAGCACCACCTTTCACCTTATACCATGTGAAAAAGTGATTATTTGGGTCACTGGCTGTTACAAAAATCCCGGGGGGAGGGGGGGAATCATTTCAGCTTGATCCAAAAATGATTATTTTCTAAAAATTCTGGCTAATCCAAAAGTCAAAACCAATGTTTCAGATCCATCAAACCACTTTGTCTGGATTTCCAGGTTTTCTTTTAACACCTTTTACATAAGATTGAAGGAAATTTCAAAACAAGAGGTCATCTCGAATCTTAACATTTCATTTTGAAAATGGTGAAGCAAAAGGTTACGATTTTAATCTCATTTATTTTAATGGAAACTCTGGTGAAAGTGACATGATTTTGTGAAATATTTCGGTCTACCCACATTTACATTTTTCGCCAAAAAAAGTTTCAGTTGCAAACTTTTGCCCAGCTTTACTTGCCAGCGCTTCTCTCTCAGTTGCAGGCACAACCCCTGCTTGTCCCTCTGTCTCCTTTAGGGTGACCAGACAGCAAGTGTGAACAATTCGGGGGGTGGAGGGATAATAGGAACCTATTTAAGAAAAAGACCCCAAAACGGGGACTGTCCCTATAAAATCAGGACATCTGGTCACCCTAGTCTCCTCCCATCCCATAGTGGCAAAATATCATACGTCAGAGCATATATATTATAGAACTAAAGTCTGGACTAGACTGGCCCTTTGACTACATTCCCATGTCCACAACTCCAACCCAGTACAGGTGATGGGTGACCAGATGTCCTGATTTTATAGGAACAGTCCCGATTTTGGGGTCTTTTTCTTATATAGGCTCCTATTATCCCCCCACCTCTGTCCTGATTTTTCACACTTGCTGTCTGGTCATCCTTGATGACGCAGTCTTTGGGCCACCTACATAGGAGCATAGTAACTCCTTCTGGGACTAAGGAATTGGGTGGAGGGGGCAGGGAAGGGCTGGAGCTTTGATTCCAGGCACTTCCACTTGCTAGGCACTAGATGAGCCAGCAGGAGGGGAGGGATAGTAACTTATCAATGGATGGTCCAGGGCAGCAGTAAATTACTATCTCCAGGAATCAAAGAGAGGAGTATGTTCCCCTGGCCTGCTCCTGGCGTGCAGTGGTTTATACACCATCATTTGCTCAGGGGAGTGCCTCAAGGCATGAGCTAACCCTGCACGTTTTCTGTGGCTTGGGAGTACGCTTAGCGTGTGCTTGAACTCCAGGGCTGCATTGTTCCAGCTGGGATTGTTATTTCTCAGCCCTTGACAGGGTAATTGTTGTAATGTGGTGTTTTTGCGAACTCCTCCGCTGGCAGCTAGCCAAGCCATGCTAATCTCCCAGAGCTCCATAAATGGATCCTTTTCACTGAACCCACGCAAATGTGTCACCGTTTCAAACCTGAAAGGTTTTCTTTAATGACAGCTTCAAGTATTGGGATCTGCATAATACGTGCAGATGAATGTAGGAGTGAACTGACAGATTATAATTATCAATAGAGAAGGGGGAAAAACAAAAATTAATTCAAGGCAAAACATATAATTTGCCTTTAAACTGTAAGAGTGCTTCCATTTCTAATGCAATTTGGAAATCAGATTAAAGTCGTTTGAATTCTCAGCAATTTTTTAAAAATGCATTGACCTACTTGAGAAAGTAATGCAGATTTTTAGACATTGAGGTAGCCTGGTGCTGTCTGAACACAAAAGAGGAGGAAGCAGGTAAATGATACTGTCACGAGGCATAATTTCTGCATTAGCTTGTGATGTATCCCAAGACATCACCCATGGGTGGCTGACATACCTGGAGGAGTATAGAATATTTGTAATTCATTCTGGTGACACCTGTTGGTAGGAAATGGGAACCACACCTATCCCAGCATTCCCCTGTCATCGTAATAAAATTCACAAGAGAAAGTTTGCTATTCTCCTCTTCCGGGAGGGATCCTGACTGGGAAATGTTGAGAATGGGTTTGTTTTCTCTTATCCAGTTTGTTTCCTCCTTATATTATTTATATGACCCCTCTCCACAAGAGCATTGTGTAGTGGAGAGAGAAGGAAGATACACTATTTATTTAGCAGGAAGCACTGCCAATACCACATACAAACTGGATGCTTTTCAGTGTCTCAGGAACTAACTTCCAATCTACTTGCTACCTCTTGTGTAGAGAAGTGAGAGTTGTTGACCTTACAAGCAGCCCTAGGAGGTTAAGAGCCCCGAGCCCTCTGTGGGCAGGAGAAGCAGCCTGACTTTCAGATGCCTTTAGGAGGCCTCCCAGGAAGACTCTCATTACAGTCACAAGTCAGTTTTGTTTCCTATTAACAAGGCACCAAAGGAAGGAGTGGAGGCGCTCAAGCCATGCACACACAGCTCTTAGCAGCTGTGGCCGTTTGTCAGTGCTGCTGAAATATAAATCTGGAATCAGAGTCGCTTTTCCATCAGCAGATGTGGAAGACTGTATGTTTGACTTGATTGTTTCTGGCCTATGGAGACGGTTAATTGAATCGAATTTACTGAAATGTCCAGTCCAAGTGATCCAAGCTTGGCAAAGTTATAATGGGAAGTGTCAAGCAATTTTAACAATAGGTGGTGCAACTGGTCCCACCTATAATTAGGGGGATTTTGCTTCAGCACTTCCCTTGAGTGCAATTGTGAAAGAATTTGTGATTTATTGAGGAGCATAAAGGAGAAGAGCACAATAAGGAATGGAAGCCACACACCCTTCCCTTTATCAACAGGTCTCTCATAAACCCATCTGAACTCTCTAAACCGGATTCTTCTGGTCTGTGGGCACATAACATACCCCTAGATAGGAGCCTGTGGCTGCAGGGTAAGCTGTAGCTTAGATTTAGTCCCGCTGAATTGTTCCAAGTCCATCATGCTATGTTAGGATGTTGTCTGCTCAAACAGCTCTAACAGACTGAAGATTTCTAATTTTGAGGTCTCTGTTGCTTAATTAGCAATTCACAGGACACATATATCCTCACTCTATAATGTGTCTAGCATTTCCAGCAATGCTTTTAATTCATTAGCGCACATATGAGGACATTACAACATTTTCCCTCCCGTTGGGTCATCTAAACACACACTTACATATCTCACAAGGGAAGCTTAGCCTCCAGGAAAATAACCATTTCTCTCCCAGGTGACGCAGGCCCTTGGCTGTTTTTAAGGTGTAGACTCAGCAGTGACTTCAAGCACTGACATCCCATTTTAACCTTAGCAGGGCCCCGCCTGTACTGGACAGAGCCTCACTGATGGATGGGGCATGAGTCAGTGTAAGGGAAACATAGGCCTGCCTCATCTGCACAGTTTTTGTACTAGGAGAACTATTTTACTTAGAATCAGAGGGGTAGCCGTGTTAGTCTGGAATTGCAGAAGTGACAGAGAGTCCTGTGGCACCTTAAAGACTAACTAAA
>ML677352.1:42409483-42536341 GCA_007922305.1 Dermatemys mawii | reverse complement strand
TTTGCAGAGACAGGAAAGGTTAGCGCACCCAGCACTTTAGCTCAAGCTCTAGCAGCACAGACTGTTAGCTCTGGAAGCCTCTGGTTCAATTCCTGGTGTGTTGGCCAAACGAGCAGCCATCACATGTAAACAAGGCCTTCCACATTCAATGGTCTGGTAGACCTGTCAGTAAACAGATGATTTTAAGAGGCAGGCAGCTTGGTTCAGGGCATTAGATTAGGTGTCAGGGAACCTCAAATCTATTACCAGAGATGCCTTTGACTTCAAATGTAGCCAGGAGCAAGCCATTTCCCTGTTCTATGCCTAAAATTCCTCATCTGTCAGATGGGGACAGTGACCCTTAACTCTTGGTGCTTTGAGGTCCTCTGATCAAATGAGCTACGTAAGTGTCACCGCTTATTGTTATTTTAACTCCTGTCAATCCAGCACTAATTCCCTTAAACAACAATTGTTCCATGTACAGTAGTGGCACAAAGATTCTTTCACATATTTCACAATTAGATTCTTTCACGCATTTATTAACTTTTTGCAGCCTTCCTTTCATGAGGAAGAGACTCTGGTAATGTTATACTGTATTTTCACAAACTGTCGTCAAAACATGTCCTGGTTCGAGGGAATATCTGTGCCATATAATTAGTCTTGATTACATAGATATTTGGTACCATTTTATATATTCAGATCCATTTCTTTTGTCATTTCCAAGCCAAGGCATAATTAAAGCCTCAAAACTCTCTTCCCAATAGTAGCTCTAGGACTTTCTCCTGGAACAAATTTCCAGTTAACATGACAGCTTCAGAAAAATACTTCATTTCATTCACCTGTGTGTGTGCAAGTGGATGTATACACACACACACACACGGACGTCCTTAGGATTTTTGGGGCCCTACACAGCATTTTTAAACTGGTGCCCCTATGCCTGACTTGCTCTTAGCAACACATACATAAGCTTACAGCACTGGGAAACTTGCCACATGCACTTTATTAAAAACAGTTGAAACAAATGAAGCACACTCTAAGGCCAATGGACTATACTTGCACTAAAGAAGTAGCGCTATAAAAAAAATTCTGATTTATTGACAGAATGATGCAGAGAGTTCTGGTTTCCCACAGAGATCTGACCCCCTGCAATGCTCTCCCTTCTACCTAGTAAGGAGACAGCAGTGCATGCTGGGTGTGCAGGAGCTGACCTGCTCTTACCTGCTATCCCGGTCATGGACGTGGACTCCGTGGGTTGGTGATTTGGGGCTAAAGCACCCATGGGGAAAATTTAGTGAGTGCAGAGCACCCACTGAAGCCAAGCTCCCACCTTCTGTCCCTCCCCCCACCCCCGCCTCTTGTGCACCAGCAGCCTCGCACTTCCCAACTCCTCCCCCTCCCTCCCAGCACTTCCAGAGTGCCACAAACAGCTGAATTGCACAATTCCAGCTCTGTGAGGGAGAGCGGGATACGGGAGGAGGCGGGGTGGGAAGAGGCAGGGTGGGGTGGAATGAGGGCAGGGCCCGGAGCAGAGTGTGTGGGGGGGTCAAGTACTTCCCCAGAAAGATGAGAAGTTGGCGCCTATGGTCCCCGTGGTGCCCCAAATTTTTGGGTGCCCTACAGAGCTGCGTATGCCTAAGGATGGCCCTGTATACAGACACACACACACAAAAGGAGCTGTGATCATATGTTATGTAAATAAGACCATGACACAGCTAGAAACAGCATTTGTCTACTTACTGGGAGAATCTGATATATTTACTGAGATATCAGGACATTAGCAACATGGATCACTTCAAATCTATTCCCTAAACATATGCCATCTTTGAGGTGAGCATTAACCACTATGTAAAAATTTACTGTTGTATGCGACTAGTAGTCTAGACAAAATAATCCCCCGCTCAGCAGTAGAGAGTTGTGGGGGTAACAAGAAATTGACACTGTGCAAAATGTTTATATCTACAGGTATATAGTTTCCTTCTGGTGTCTCTGTCTCTATAGAGATGGGCATGGAGGTCTGATGAGATTTTAATACATCTGTTAGCACTGACAGCGGCTCTTTAATTTAAAAAATAATCCTTATGCTGAGGTAACTGAGTTGTGCTAACTGAAGGGCATTATGCTGCCTAGTGGTAATTAGGTTCTGTAATAGGTTTGACTTCGCAGGCCCAGAGGCAGTGGACACTAGGAGTCCGGAAGAAATGATACATTCCATTTCAGAAGAAAAGAGGAGGAAGATGCTAGATGGTTCTCATCACCAGCCCTGCTGGTTCCTGCAGAAGGACATCAATAACAACTGCCAACCTGGTGATCCCCCTTCATCC
Organism: Dermatemys mawii; assembly: GCA_007922305.1. NCBI lineage: Eukaryota > Metazoa > Chordata > Testudines > Dermatemydidae > Dermatemys > Dermatemys mawii. The sequence goes on along the minus strand of ML677352.1, from coordinate 42,534,041 downwards.
CGGCCCAAACTGTTATGTTGAAGCCATCAGTGGAGAAAGGGAGATGGAGAATGTTTCAACAGTTACTGCAGCAGAACGGGTACAATCTGACCATGTCAATAAGCATCTGCCAAAATGGCTGCAGGTGGAACATACTTAAGAGGCAGCATTCTCAAAAGAATCTCTGACAGCTGATCTGTAGCCTAGACTGTAATGTGCTATAATAATATTGTCACTAATGCTGATCAAACATTTTCCATCTGGACATTTTCCCCTCCGAAAATGCTGATTTTTCTTGACCAACGCACATTCCTACAGAAACCTCATTACAAAATAAATCAAAACCAAGTTTTGGCCTTACTGGAACAGAATATTTCAATTTTATATATTACATATATACTATACAATTAAAAATAAAATAAAGTCAGCACTGAAATATTTGGACTGACCTAAAGATAATTTTTTTTCTGAAAATTTAATTTCGCAGAGAATTTCCAATTCCTTTGGTTTTTCTCCAAATAAGAATGAAAGCAAAAATCAAAATTGCAGACATTCTAGGGAAATGGAAATGCTTGGTTTGCTTGTAACTTTTCATGGTGCTTTGTGTGTGCAAAGCATTGTATGTATTATAATCCTCCCCAAAGAGCAAAGGGTTATTATCCTTGCTTCACAGATATGAAACTGTGTGTATTTCTATACTTTAAGCTGTGGGTGTAATTCCCAGCTCAAGGAGACATACCTGTGCCGGCTCTGTTTGAGCTAATGCTCTAAAAACAGAAGCGTAATCACGGCAGTGTGAGCTGTGGGAAGGGCTACGTGCCCCGGTACATGCCTAATGTCTTGAATGGGGTCACATTCAGGGTAGCTAGCTCTTTTTGCACATTATACCATCATGGCTACACAATATTTTTAGTGCTGGTATGTCTCCTTGAGATACGATTTACACTTCAGCTCTAGAATCAGAGGGGTAGCCGTGTTAGTCTGGAATTGCAGAAGTGACAAAGAGTCCTGTGGCACCTTAAAGACTAACTGAAAAAATTTCAGTTAGTCTTTAAGGTGCCACAGGACTCTTTGTCACTTCAGCTCTAAGTGCAGATGTACCCTGAGGCACAGAAAGGTGAGGTGGATTGCCCAAGGCTACATAGCAGGCCAGTGCCAGGGCTGATATGAGAAACTGGGAACCATAAATGCTCTGCTCATTTTCTCTTTAGTTCATGCTGCCTTATATGGTGCTTTCACCCCATTTCCTAGTGGACATGTGTCTGCATCACAACAGCCGTTACAACTGGTCCCTATGGCCCCAACACCATAAACATAAATGTGTTTAATTTTACACGTGGAACTAACCCCAGGGACTGTTTATGGTTGTCACATTAGCCTCCTGCTTCAGCAGGGAAGCCAAGCGTCAAGTGGACCCAAAGTGTTACCTGCTCTCTCCCTGTTCAAGGTGATCTCTTTGTTCAGGAAGGAGGCTCACGGGCAGAGTAGTGTGTGGAATCTATCACACTACTGCAAGTGCCAGAGTTGGTCTGAGAAGAAACAGAGTCGTTTCCTGCGAGCATGCAAGATTTCACTTCCACGACGAAAGGAATTTAAAATACAACAGGTCTGATTCTCCTGTCTCTTACGCTGGTGTAAATTAGGAATAAGTCCACTGAAGACACTGCAGTTTGGTGTTCAGCTACCAGGAGAGAAGCATTCAAGTGTGATAGCTCCAAAATCCCTGGAATAATAGTTTAGGCATAACCCAGGTATTTTTCAGATCGTAACTGCTTGGTTTAGAAAGAAATTTCAGTAAAATAAGAAAGAATTAGAATAACAAACTTATTAGAAAGCCACAATCCCACAGATACCAGTGAGGTGTAGTCAGGAAAGATATTAAAAATGTAGTCCTGGTAAAGCAAGAGAAACAAATGTAAAAAGAGCCAAGATTGCTTTCTGACCTACCGTGTGTTTGGGATAGGTGCCAGTGGTCTTTCTGATATGGTGTTTAGCCGGTAGTAATCCAAGAATGTTCTGGCCACGTTTCTCCCTAACTTCATATCTGTGAGTTTTTAGTTAAGGAACTTCTTTGAAAAGGACTCGGGGGTTCAGGGGAAACAAGCAGAGTGTAAAGGGAAATTACTGTTATTTGATGCATGAACACGTTTTACATAAACCAGCCCACAATGCCAAAAGCTTCAGGGCAGGGTCAACCAAATAACTTACGTCAGCAGCTAAAGTGAGTGTCTTCTGGTTTGCTTCTTGTTTTCATAGGCAGAAAATATGTCGCATGACATCAGAAAGGGGACGAAACAGGCCCCTCTGATGTACTCATGAATGTCACTGGGATCTCAGCATACTTTCATCTCTCATGAAGGAAAGTAAATACCCAAGTTTAATCAGGCCACGTGCAAAATAACCTTGCTTCTCCTGGTCCAGAAAAAAACAGCCAGCCTCTCAGTGGTACTGCACTTGCCTCCAGGAGCTGAGATCTAGAATTTCATGGTGTGAACTCTAAATGGCTCAATATTTAACCTCAAAGTTGGGAGCAGAATGGCAGCCCTCTGAAATATTGGCTTGGGCTTATCTTGAGCTGCACACACCTGCTGACCTAGGAAGGAGCAACTGTACTTTAGTCCTGTGGTGTAATTCCTGACCTAGAGACTTGGATTTGAAAACAGAACTGGGAGGTACACAGTAGAGACTAATCCTTAGAACAGTGAAGGGGGAGGGTATTGCACAAAATTACCTATCAGACCTACTCTGTCTCTAATCATCATGAATTTCAACAAATGCCAACCTTAACATTCAGTACAAAGTAGACACTTAACTATTAGAAGTCCTTTTGGTCTTGCTGAAATGTTACAGCAAGACGACTGTTCTGAAGCTTCGCTAAAGTGATTGAGTTGGTCAGTTAAACAATCCAGGGTCATTTTCAAAAAGAAATGGGAACACTGTTGTCCTGGACAATGTTTGCATTGGGTGAAATGCACCCTTGTGCCTATGCAATTCTCTGGGCTTGCCTTCAATACCAGGTGCATTTCGCCCATTATAATCAAACAAGTTTCATCATCCATGGTTCTGGCATGTGAGATGTTGCTGAGGACATAAAGACTGCTACGTTTGCCTTCTCAGTCATGCACTGCTGGTATCCAACGAGCACTTGGGGAGAATTAAAGCCAAAGCACTATATAAAAAACACCCACTAAATTCTACTCTGCTGTATTTTTCGAGGTGTCCATTGGCCAGTGACAATTGCCACTGTTTCAGTGGCAGTTACACAGCATATGAGTTGGGAACATCACTATACAGAACCCAGTGAATCTAAATTGACCACAACACTCCTTCCACTTTAGCTGCTCCAGGCCATTTTCCTCTGCCAGGTTAGGAAAATCAATCGATTTCTGTTTTATTTTATAAAATTATATCAATTAGCTGCTGGTGCTTCCATTAGAAGGAAATTCTGGAATTGCAACGTGTCAGGGGGTTTTAAGCCACTTGCACAAAGATGACAGTTTCTGAATGAAGCCTTTCTTATCTGCCCACTCACGTTAGGATATCAGAACAAATGAGGTTTAGACATCCGGTTCATGCAGCCTGGTGAGAACCCTGTTAATTTTTTTTCCCCAGAAAGATAATAAGACTAACATGGAATAGTCAAAAGTTTTGACTCTGTAATTGGAATCTGGAAAATGTTATAAACAGATATGACCCTAAGAGGCTTGGTAAACTAGCTAAGGTCTAGCTATGGTAGATGATTCTTGATGACTATTCAGAATTGCAGTCTTGCCAATCCTGGATTGGGTCCCTCCTATATAGTTTTCTGTGCTTTACCTAGTAATGTTTTAAGTGGCTCTACCACTTCTACACAAAGTTGATTTCAAAAGGCTTCCCCTATAGGAATTTAATGCTAATGTTCATCCTACCGCTTCACATACTGTTGACATCTGTACTGTCTATCCTATGGGCTCTGTTATACCACTCAGTACAATCAGAACTGTTGATATGCACGCTATATATCTGGGAGTATGCATGGGCTGTGGGGGTGTTACCCAGGTGTGCAATAGTCAGCCTAGGAGAAAATTAGCATAGCTGAAGTGTAAGGTAAGTTTCCTTGCATTTTGGCTACATATTATAGGGATAGCGCCTGCATGTGCATGGAAGGGTGACATTAGAGATCAGAAGATCCTATCATGCCATAGGAGCAATATCTCTTGTAAAGAGGTTTGTCATTGTTACTGGAATTTGGGGATGGCTGGGGGTTTTTAGGATTCTGCAGATGCTGAACTCAAAACAGCAGCAAAGTTTATGAGTTCCAAGGAGCTGGAGAAAGAAAAAGAGAGGGCTGTTAAACATTGATGGCTTGAGTTTATGCTTTCTTTCATTTTGCCCAGCACATTAAAAACACCGAGCGATAACTTGACCCAGTAAAGTCTCCAGGACATTTTGTGAGTACTAAGGTCTTAAGAGTCCTCTGCTAGAATCAGCCCCTGCTGCCCTTCTCCTTGTCTGTCTTTGTTGTAGGTGCTGTGGTGGTGGGAAGTGCTTGACTGATAGCCCTGGGGAGGGAACCGCTCTGTTTACACCTACAGAACAAGTGCAGCCAAGGCAACCCTTGTGCTAGCTTCTCCATGATACCCCACCATTGTCCATGTTTACAGCTGACTCTGGTTTGTCTCCATGCCCCATACAGGCTTCTATGTCTTTGCTAAGGCTGCCAACTTAGTGGCATGCATACTGGATATAGTTGCCCTATAGAAACTGTCACAGTTCAGGGCAACTGCACCTGTATCCCCTGCTATACACTCCAGGGCCCTTAGCCGTTACCTCTCTGAGGTAGAGACATGTCTCTGTCTCCCTCCTGACATGGGCATCTGTAGGCTGCACAGTTCCATAACTACACTGTGATTTTTTCTGCAAAAGACAGTCTGCCTAAATAGGTCTGCTTGCTTCTCCCCCATGAGACAGTACACAGTGTAATTGGTACTGGTTACAGTAGACTCTCGATTATCCAGGATTGCGTTAAACAGGGTGTGGATTAACGAGGATGTCAAAAAAAATACATGTAACTCGCAGGGCTGACTCTGGCTTTGTTGCCGCCCCAAGCACACACACACAAAAAAAATACCCTACCAGGGCGCAGGGCAGCCACTGAACCAACACTCTCTCCCCCCGGTGCAGGGTGGCTGGTGAACCAATCCCCTCTCCCTATATTTCCTATGGATGGTGATTATCTGGGATTTTATTAACCAGGATTAATTTTTTCCCTATCATCCTGGATAATCGAGAGTCTACTGTATAAGTAACCATACAGCACTTCCTCTGCAAGTCTATTTTATTCTTAAGGTAAAAGCACTACAGACAAAACATATTACAAACAACAAAAGAACCTACATGTGTGCTAATAAGCTTACCAGAGATCACCCCAACTGTCTCCACCTTGGGCTCTGTCAGGTAAGTCCGTCAAGCCCCCTCAAGAGGTTCTCTTTTGTGGTCACAAGTTCACAGTCTCAGCTCAGAGCCAGCACACTCAGGAAAAGTTTAGTCCCTCCTTCATACAGTTCAGTGGTCTTGGACTTGGAGTTTTCAGGGACAGGTAATTAGCAGACAATAGGTTTCCTTCCAGGGCGTAGCTTCAAAAGGCCTCCCATGCCCCTCATAGAAAACCCTCTTCTCACTTGTTACCTAAACAATTCTCGGAAGTTCCTAACATTTACATTATCCAAGGCCCCAGAAATGTTACAAACAATCCTATAACACCACCTATACAACTGCATTTTTAATACAATGGACTCCAAAGGTATTAAGCCTAATTCAGTAAAGTTTAACTTAAATCCATAAGGTTTGTCCAGGATATTGTCACAGAGACCAGATGGGGACAACCTCAAATCATTAATGACCTATCTGGATTCAAACCAGCAACCTAGAGGTGAAAAGCTGTAGATTCTATGACCAGTGTTGAGGCATCCAGTCCCTGCCCTATTTTGACTGCCACATCATCGAGAGACTAGATCTTTAGTTACTTATATGGCCCCAATCAACACATTATCTGAGCAATCATGTAAAAATGGAAATAGCAGTAACAATGTCTCACTCTGTCCCTCTGCCCAGCTTTCCTCTTGAAGGAAAATAGCCTGATTGGTTCATTTTGTGTGTGCGTGTATGTGTGTGCGCGCGAAGATCTTTTTGAGGAAAGCCAAAGCAAAGTGACAACATTTGCTTAGTTCAGAATGAAATGAGGGTCTGGAGTCTGTTCTCACCCCACAGCACAGTAGGAGCACACTAGAGTGAAACCACTGCAAGCGTGATAAGAATTAACCTCTCCATGTTCAGCAGAGGTGGGGCATGCAGCTTGCCTATAGTAAGAACGGAACTGAAGACACTTGCTCTCAAACGAAACCCAACCCAGATCCTTTCTCATGTTCAGAAACATCCGGATGAATCTCCACCCTCTACCACACAGAATCACAGACATGTCAGGCTGGAAGGGACGTTGAGAGGTCATCAAGTCCAGTCCCCTGAACTGTGGTAGGACCATGTAAACGTAGGCCATTCTTGACAGGTGTTTCAAACCTGTTTTTACAAACCTCCAATGATGGGGCTTCCATAAACTCCCTTAGAAATCAATTCCAGAGCTTAACGACCCTTATGCTACTATGATAGCCTTCAATTTTGTTCACCTCTGCACTCCCTAGTTCTGACTGGAACTAGAAGCTGAGTGCAAAAAAATAAACCAAACCCCACAGTAAGAAAGGCTGTTGTCAGAGTATGGCCAGCCTGAAGGGAAGCAGCGTGTTTGGGAAAGAGGGTCTGTTCTTGCACATTAACTGCCAAATGTTGCACACACAGGAGGTTCAGATAAGGACATAAACTTTTAGAACTTCATCCGAACCAAGCCAAATGCCCCAGACTTCTTACTATTTATTCTTCTTCACATTTCTAAGGCACTGACCATCGGAAGATAGAGGCAATCGAGGCACTCATCCATTACTTGTTTTCAATCAAGATTTGCTGCTCCAATTGTGTGCCTGCCTGCTTAAAACAATTCCCTGTAATCACAGCCTCCAGTATTCTGTCTGCACCAGGACGCAATAAAAATCTCCATTTGGAACCCAGTTAGCAGTACAAGTCATTAGTGGAGAAACTAAGTGTTGCTGCTTTAATAGCTCACTAATCATTTAATAATGTCACTACCGCAGAGCGCGGTGGCACCATCCATCAGCGTTTGTTTTGCTTTTAGAAATTCAGGGTCATTCCACTTCCCAGGGTATGGATTCTCTCTCTTTCCCCTCTCACGAAGCACAGCAAACTGCTTTAAATAATTAGACGCAAGACGGCTCCTTCAAGTTTGCATCTCATTTTCATAAGGTCCGATGTCATTTCTTTGGACCAGGAAGTGAAGCTTTGGTGACGAGGAGGGTTTGACAAGGGCAAACCAGTTAGCAGCCTCGGTTCGTCTTTGATAAGTCCTGTGGGGTCTCTGCCAAGCAGATCACAGTTCTGCTTTTATGTCTCATCTAGAGGACAGCACCTCCATCAATTTGAAACACTGTGCTGGGTTATTAGTTTATGGAATTCATCCAAGTTTAGTCCTCAGCAGGATTTAAAACATTGACCTTCCAGTCCAGCGGCACCCCTTATCAGACCCACGTACGCCTTTGATATAGGCAAAAACATTTATGTTACCCTAAAGAAAGGGAAGAGGCAGGAAGGGAAAGAAAAATGAGATGCATAGAAAGAAAGATTCATCTTTGTAATAGCTCAAATTAGAAATCAGAGGTTTCTCTCTGTCAGACAATACTGAATTCTCCAGCAAGTCTCAAGCCATCACAACAAAATTCATATTATTTATGAAAAAAGGCAGCATTTTATCCCAGATGATGGTGGGCAGAGAGTGTATTGTCAGCTCCCTATTATCTCAGGAGATATGGAGGATGTTTTCCTGTACATTTAGAAGCACTCCCATCAATGGATAGAAGCCACTTCTAACTGCTTCTCTGAATGAGGATGCTAATGGAAAATGGCATTTACTGGCTTTAAACCACAGCATGATATCATGCTAGGCTGGATCAGCCCTGGTGTTATAATTTATTAGCACTGTTTTCTCCTCCTTTCAGTTGTTTGTTCCTGCTATTTCTATGGGGCTGAAATTAATCTTTCATCACTAATCCAGTGCTGCCCTGGTCTGATCTGTTTGTGAGCATAACAAGTCAGGTTAGATACAGTGATAACAGTGACTTTGTCCTGGGCTACACCGGGGGTGGTGGTGTTCGAACTAAGATACGCAACTTCAGCTATGCTATTCAATTCACATAGCTGAACTGGAAGTATCTTAGTTCAACTTACCTGGTCGTCCTCACGGCGGTGAATCGACCACAGTGGCTCCCCCGTCGACTCCACTTACTCCTCTTGTGGAGCCGGAGTTCCGGAGTCGACAGGGAGCGCATTCGGGGATCGATTTATCGCGTCTAGATGAGACGCAATAAATTGATCCCCAATACATCAAACACTACCCGCCGATCCAGTGGGTAGTATAGACATACAAGAGTGGGAAGTTTTGGAGAGAGAGAATGTCATGGGAACTTTTCTTTTCAAGCCATCACCATGTTACACACATACCTGTGCAAAGCTGAACAGCGAGTACTGATTTTCTGGGCAAAACAACACATCCTTCCTTGCAAAAAGCTACTTCTGGGAAGCATAAAAACTGTGACTGATCATAGGCTCATGAATGTTCTAGTGTATCTGGAAATGTATTTAAATCTGACACACAGAAATCATTAGCAATGGGGTTAACTTGCTAAAAGGTCAGAGGTTTTGAGGCCTAGCTTCTTCCAATTGATGCTTATGGCAAAACTCCCATTGATCAGTGGGAACAGACCTGGGGTCTTTAGGTTGGGAAAGCACCTTGAAAGCCTCAGAGAATTGAATATCTGAACCGCTTGGGTCTGCATGTCTCAAACAGGCTTTTTAGTGAGAGTTAGGGCACTTTAAGCCAAGGTTGAATGTCTCTCGAAGAGATATGGTCTAGCTCAGCCACACTATATGTGCTTGATGTGGGAATTACTGTGTGAGGTTCTCTGGCCTGCATTATTATGCAGGAGGTCAGACTAGATGACCATAATGGTCCCTTCTAGCTTTAAACCCTAGGAATCTAGGAACTTCCTGCATCTGGCCTGTCTGGACATACCAGCAGAGTTGGCTGTCTCCCAGTATTCCAGCACATGATATCACAGTAGGTACATTCCCATGTCCTCTGTCTCTGGTCCCAGTCAGGGCCTAAAAGCACAGAGGCTCATCAAAACACATCAGAATGGCCAAGTTGGTGGTTCTTTGTTATTCCTCAGATGTGTTTCCTCAGCTCAGCGATTCCTGGCTGACCTTTGCCTCCTCAGTGTATAGGTAGGAATTATGCATAATCCAACAACATGCATTTGTCTCCTAAGGAAAATCCCCAGTGATTATGAATTACGGAATTGTTACCTTGCACATAAAGCAAGTAACTAATGCTTAAATCAGTATGTAAATAAATAAATAGATGCAAATACAGCCACAATAATACTGGATGCATAATAGGGTGACTGTGTGGTTTGACATATGACTCCACATGTGATTGATCCAGAAGAGAATGATTTTGCAGAACAACTCTATATACACAGGACATGATTTCTCATAAGCACTAATGTCCCTTTAAACTGATCTGACTACATAAATTACATTTACATCCAAAGCTGAGCAAATAATTGTTTTTTTCAGTTTGGTGGTTGAACTGAAAAATCCCCCCAAAAGAATCATTTGTTTCAAACTGAAACAGGATTTTTTTTTCTCACCGAAACAAAAACACATTTTTTTTTTTGTTGAGGTTGATTGAAATGTTTTGCATGTTGATTCAAAAATAACATTTTGCTTCAGAAATATTACTTTGAAACAAAATATCAAAAATATTGGGTTTTGAAAATGTGCAAACAAAATGTTTCAATAGTTCCATAAAATTTCAGTGTTTTTTTTCAGCTGAAATTATTCATCAAATTTGTGACTAATTTCAGTACCTCAAAAATGCACTTTTAAGCTAACTGACTGTTGGCCAACTGAAAATATCATCCAGTTTTATTCCTGATCCATTTAAGGCTCCTATGCATTGTCAGGATGGCATAAAGGTGCCTTAGCATCAATGCGAATAAGGCCTACAGTATCAGAACAAAGTAGGAAATGTTTTCTCTCTCTTGCTGAGAAGGTTCCTTGAGTTGTGGGGCGGGGAGTTGTCTGAGAGACCCAGGTAGGAACCAAACCTTCAATTGCATATTAACCACCACAAAAAGAAGGTAAGTATTAACACCATTAAATTTTCATTTGTTATAACGCATGTTGCTCCAACTGCCCTCTAGAAACTGGTACACATCATAATTTTAAGTAAGCTGGCTAAAACCTGAACACTGCAACTTCATTAGTTACACCAAGAATGAAGTTGGCCCACCGTACACATGCAGGCTGAGGAGATGAACTCACATTAAACTCTGGAAATATGTTCTTATACAGTACCAGAAAGATACTCGGGTAAGTCCATTCCAGTTATCTGAAATGTTTCCAATCTTTCTACTGTTTAATTCATATCACTTTCCAAATCCGGAAAGAAACCCTTATGGGATAGCTAACCTTGGCCCTTCACACAGTTAAGGAAAATTGCAGAGCTGATTTTGTTTGTTACACAGAAAGATGGGTGGGGGAAGTAAGCAATTTATGTGAAAATTCAACTGTTCTTCTCTTCCTGACCAGTGTTCCCACTGGGGAAGGAGTGGCCAGACAACTGGAGGCTTTAGCAGTTGTTTTATTTCCTACTTCCAGTGAGGTTGGAAATGCAAGAAGAATAGAACAACAATTTCCAGCTCCAAGTGGAATCCTAAAGTACAGAGCAGCAAATGAACATCAATGGAAAATCATGTTCTGAACTTTCTCAAGATCCATCCCTGATTACACGGTACGCACTTTGCAGTATGCTATGGCATTTCTAGCTATTCTTATTAGACATTCCAAATAACCCCATCGTAGTCCAAGGGAAATCAGCTGCATGCTTGACGGCAGATACTGCTACCGGCCATTCACACCCAAAAGATGACTGAAACCATTTCACAGCTCAGAATTGCTGGGAGATAAAAGAGTCAAAGGTCATAATTGGGCACTATGGAAAGCAGGAAGCAATTGACTCTTTCTTCCTCTCCCTGCAACATGTATTTCAGGACAGGGCATAACTACTAGCATTGACAAGAGTGAACCCAAGAAGAATAAGAAATGTGCGTGGGGAAGAGGAGAGAGGTATTTTTAAAAGGCCTTTCGGTTATATTTAGTTTTCAAGCTAAAAATAGGAGATAGATTGAGATGCACAATGATCCAAATGACTGTGGATATTAGGAATGAATGAACTGGTTTGGGGAGGAAGATGATAAAATCCTGAGTTGTTGACTGCATTCTGGGTAGCCTCTGAGCCAGTAGCAGGTAGGACCCGCAGAAGAGAGAATGCGAGGCATACGGCTCACCTCACTGTTCCCTTATGATACAGAATCTGTTGGAGGATCAGTGATTGGGATTTGGGAGTTTAGGAATGGGGCAAGAAAAGGGATTAAAGGCTTGATCCAAACACCACTGATGTCAATAAGAGCCTTCAGAGGGGTGGGAGAGTGTATACGAGAACCACCAAGGAACAACTTGAAACTCGCCCATCATTTCACAGGCTACGTCCATTCTTTGAACCCCAGCTGTGGGGATGGTGGCTAGGGGATGCTTGGGGCCGGGGGGAGCAGGTGTAAAGTTGCACGGTGTTAGTGACAGTGCCCAGATGCTCTTCCGTGGAAGTGCAGAGGCAGGCAGAATGCCTCCTTGGCCCCGGACGAAGCATTCTCTGGAAGGACAGGGATTTAGTCTCTTTATCCAAAAGAGATCTCAGACCATTTCGAGGTTATGCTTCCCATGGAGCGCCTGCCTCAGAACTCCAGCTGGGATGGGGCCCAGCTAAGCTCCCTGAACTATGGTACTCAAGTGCAAACACCGGGACCATGGATACCCTGGCCGAAGTGCATATGACAATGCAGAGGGCTCCTGGTGCCTTGTCTCCTGCCCTTGTGTGTGACTCTGGGTTGCCTGGCAGTCAAGTGTTCATTTGAAAGAGTGGAAGATAAATACGGAGTCCAGTTCTGGTGCCCACAATTCAAAAAGAAGGATGATAAATTGGAGGGATTCAGAGAAGACCTATGAGGGAAGATTGAAAAAATTGGGGTTGTTTAGTCTGGAGAAGAGAAGACTGAGGGGGCACATGATAAGAGTTTTCAAGTATATAAAAGGTTGTTACAAAGAAGAGGGAGAAGAATTGTTCTTAACCTCTGAGGACAGGACAAGCAGCAATGCACTTGAATTGCAGCAAGGGAGGTTTAGGTTGGACATTAGGAAAAACTTCCTGTCAGAGTGGTTAAGCACTGGAATAAATTGCCTAGGGAGGTTGTGGAATCTCCATCACTGGAGATTCTTAAGAGCAGGTTAGACAAAAACCTGTCAAGGATGGTCTAGATAATACTTAGTCCTGCCATGAGTGCAGAGGACTGGACTACATGACCTCTCAAGGTCCTTTCCAGTGCTATGATTGTATGATTCTAAGAGCCATGAAAATGATTAAAGGGTTGGGAAAACGTGGCTTAGAATGATCGACTTAACGAGTTAAGTTTCTCCATCTGTAAAATGGGGATAATGATACTGAGCTCCTTTGTAAAGCTCTGAGATCTACTGATGAAAAAAGCGATATAATAGCTGGGAATTAGTTTTATTATTATTTAGCATAACAGACAGATGGTTACGGGTGGACTTGGTCACCGTCTCTAAGTCCCTGAATGGGAAAAAGGAATTTCGTAATAAAGAGGGTTTTCACTCTATCGAAGATTAGGGTTGTCAATTTTGGTTGGACATATTCCTAGAGGTTTCATCACACAACATAATCTTCAATTAAAGATTAATCTTTAATTCCTGGAGACTCCAGGGCAATCCTCAAGGTTGACAACCCTAATACAATAACATCCAATGGATGGAAGTGGATGCTAGACAAATTCAGATTAGAAATAAGGCCGAAAGTTTTAACAGTGAGTGTAATTAACCATTGGAACAATTTACCTAGGTTTCTGGCCGATTCTCCATCACTAGAAATTTTAAAATCAAGATTAAATATTTTTCTTAAAAAAAAAAAGTGTTCTAGTTCAATCACAGCTATTGTACTTGAAGCAGGAATTAATACAGCAAAGTCCTATGGTCTGTGTTATGTGGGAGGAAAAAGTATACGATCATAATGGTCTCTTTCGGCCTTAAAATCCATTAATCTATGAAATTGCCTCAATAAAATCAGCCTGGTGCCACAGACCTGAAAAGGATACAGAGAAACGGTCATTTGCTGGGTTAAGCCATGAGAAGTTTACTATTTAAGGCTCTGATCCAAAATCCATCACAGTCAATGGAAAGGTTCCTACTGACTTAGATGGGTTTTGGAACAGGCCTTCAGCACCAAGGTCACATCAGCCCTTGCAGCGGGCAAAAAGTACAGGAAGCTAGTTTGTCCTCCAGAACCAGCCGCTGCCGGCAGCGCTCCCCTTTCAGAGCATTTCTTCAGAGGAAAAGGATGTTGGGCTCTGATGCTGTATCTTTAACACCACTTACAGTCTCTAAGTAATAATCATGCTTCAGTGCATTCGCCATTTTGACGGAGCGCAGTACAAAACACCGTGATTTAAAGGCCTGAGTTTAGGCATGATACAGCAAATTCAGATTTATTTATTTCTTTAGCGCAGAAACTCTGGCTACGAGTTATTTACTGCGAATGGGTCTGTTTGGTGAGAGAGGGGGAAATACATTAACTGCAAATTTGCAATTAAAACAAGCGGCCTTTTGAAAAGATTGAAGGTTTTAGGAAGAAGTGAGAAATAACCCACGAGGCTGGAGTCTTTGGCCATAAAGATGAGAAAAAAAGGGAAAGAAAACTTTATTTTGTGGGGGAAGGAATAAAAAAATGGGAAAAACAATCTCATTATCATCTCTTCAGTTTAGAGTGACCATATGTCCTGTTCTGGCTAGAACGTCCCTTTTTAAAGCCCTGCCCCGGCCATCCTGACTTTTTTGGCAATATTAAGACATTTGTCCCATTTGCTCTTGCCAACTGAGCTTCAGAGAAATGTGCAATGGGGAAGGGAAGAACAAGCAGCAATGTCAGCCCTGCACGGGAGGGAGGGCTTGAGAGAGTGGCTGGGGCCGGGCCAGCCCCGCATGGGCAGGCGGCAGGGAATTTTGGGCCTGAGCTCAGGAATTAGAGGGGGGCCTCAGGACAGTATCGGGCAGTGAGGTCCTTGGGCTGGCCTCAGGAGGGCTCTAGCCAATCCTGCACAAACAGGCCGCAGGGGGGTCTTGGACCGGTCCCATGCAGGCAGGTTGGAGTGGGGCCTTGGGCTGTCCACACATGGACAGGCGATAGCGGGGGCTCGGGCCATCTCCATGTGGGCAGGAAGTGTGGGGGCCTTGGGCTGGCTCAACGTGGGAAGGTGGTGGGGGAGTGGGGAGGCTCGGGCTGGTCCCTCACAGGTGGCAGGGAGTGGGGGCAGGGCTTGGGCCAGCCCCACACATAGGGGACAGAGAGGAGCCTTGGGACAGCCCCACGCTGGGGCTGGAGGCATAAGGGGCCTTGCGCTGGTCCTGTGTGGTGTCCCATTTTCCCTTACCTCAGCTACATCATGTTTTCCTTCTACTGGTTATCTCCAGCATCTGCAAACACTGATTCAGAATGAGGCAGCATTGTGTTGTGGAGGGCGGGAGCGGTGCCCCTTCAGTGCATCAGAATGGTACCTGGGGAGGGATCTGAAAATGGCACAGTGCCCTGTGGAACAAGCAAACCTGCCCTTTGCAGAGACTGGACTTGCTTGGAACAGCCCAGGGAGCCCAGTGGCACTAGCTGGAGAGGACTTCCCGCACCCTGGAGCAGTTTGGAGGGTACAAAGCAAGGATTAATGGCAATGCCAGCCTCAGGGATGTGAGGGGAAGAAGTAAATGGCAGAACATCTCTCATGGTGCTTCCCGCACACACACAGCGCGGTGACTTTAGACATGCCGTAGCCACTGGAACTCGGGGGGAAATTTGAATCTGGCTCCACTCTGCAGAAGCCAGATACAATCCCTATTAGGGGCAGTGGGAGTGGATCAGGCCTATATTAGGCCAAACCAAAATTGTGGATTGAAACATCCTAACTTAGTGGGGACCTTTGGGTTTGGATCCAGACTGAGCTGCTCCGGGAACTGTACTGAACAAAAGCCCAGTCCAAATCCAAGCAGCTTACCCAGTCTCTGTACACAGTAAAACTCTTGGGTGACATAGCATGAAAAAAAGCTAAAAAAAAATTATCACAGTTGGTATGTTGCAACATCACTAACATACCTACAGGTACCAGTAAATTGCCTTGTGTTACATACGTCCCTATATTCATCCTTCTAAACCACAGTATCTCCGCTTAGTTTTCTACAGCAGTCCAGTGAGGTGGTTGAGTATTTTGTTATTGGAGGTGCTGCAATGCAGCCACTTACTGTGCTGACATCCTACTGCACAGTTCAGCGCAGTGATACTACGCTGCACCACTGCCTGATTTCTCTCCTCTCCCCCCACACGGCTCTTCTTCCTTCACAGGCATCCCAAGTAGCGTCCTCCAGCACCGGTCTCTTGGTCGAGGATTATACAGGAGGCCTTGATGGGGTATGAATGATTTTTGTGCTTTGTGCCTGCATTTGTGGGAGCTATGTGGTAGCACCCCTACACACACACACCCGGAGGTGTCTCTGCTGTTAACAAGAGCTTCTGGTTTGAAATCTGCGGCAGGACACCAAGGGGAACCAGCCCGGTAATTAGGCCACAACTGGTTAGCAGAGTTCCCCAAAGTCATTGGTCGTCCTGCATTTACAGCAGTTGTTTCACGGTGAGTTCACTTAGCAAACACCCATTGCTAGTGGTCTGAGCACAGCTGAACTAGGCAATACCAGGTTTAAGTTGTGCTGATCACATCTGGTGCACCTTTCTGCCTCCCTCTGTCTCTCTCAGGCTCGGCCTCCTCCCCCAGCCTGTTTAAATGGAAGCTTACAGTCAAGTGTTTGGTTTCAACAGCTAACTTGCACTTTCTGGACACCAGGCATGTCAGGTTATAAAGTTGTCAATACTGTGTTCATTCTCACAGCTACCAGTTTAGGTGGAATGCTTCCCAGACCTCATTTCAGTATGGCCACATGCAGTGGTTGTGAGTGGGAGTTATGAACATACGAAGAATGCAGGAACCGGCCCCATGCACTTGTTAATAGTTGAGTTTGAACTATGTCTGAAAGAGAGCACCCAGTAAAAATGACCCAGCTATGTAGCTCGTACTTCCTATAATGCTGCGGGGCTAACCACAAGCCACCCTTGTATAGTTTAATTCAATGAAGGAGGAAACTCCTTGTGGGACTTGCAGAAGGGGTGGGTCACAGAACCCCTGGATGACAGGCGATAAGGACCCCTAGGCCTTTTGTGTAGAAATCCTTGTTTTTGCACACTAACGTCTGGTCCCCATAAGAGCACAGCTCCCGGTGGTTTCCAAAGCTCCCCTTTGGTGTCTTCCACTCTCCAGAGGGAGGGGAAAGGCGAGGACTTAATGCAAATTGGATCAGAGTGAATATAGCTGATTTCCCATGAGCTGGGTTGGGGGAAGATGCTGCGGAGAAGTCATTCCCCACAAGCAGAGCAAAGGGGCTTCTCTGGGGTTTGAGGAGGGGCTGATGTCAAGAGATGATACTCCCCCATTCTGCACCTCGAGTGTCAGGTTCTTCAGCTATCCACCCGGGAAGGCGGAGAGGATCATCTGATCCTTAGTGAATTTCTTTCTTTTTCCCTCTTGCCCTTAAATAATATAAGGAAGTGTTTGCACCATTGCAAGGTTCCTGGGCATTGTGAAGTGACAACAACTGGACACACCTAGAGAGGAACTTAGCATGGGGACTAACACTCAGACTGCTGTGGTACAAAGATGAAACCACCCATAGATACAGATAGAATGAATAGGATTCCGACTATGCTGAGAAGGAGCAAAAATAGCTTGGAAGCACAGGAAATTTGCTGCAAATGCTCCACCTGGCCATGAGGAATTGTGTGGCCACGCCTGCCAGATTCTGCATGTGCCAGACCAGGGAGGAGAGAGGCTCTCTCTACACCACAGCAGTTTATTTTTCTATGGAAGCACCACTCAGAGTCAGAGAACAAGCCCTTGATCCATTCGTGGCTCAGTCAGGTGTCAGGTATAAAACCACTGCGGGGCAACAAACGTTGGAGACACCAAGGTGTGTTCTGGTGACGGAGGACTGGGAGTTGGAGCTCATATTCCAAACCAGCTCTCTCAGGGTGTCCTTCTGTGACTGTGAGCCAGCCCTTGCAAACCTCTTTGCCTAACAGTTCCCCTCTGTACAATAATCTCTCAAACACGCATACATTTACAGCCCTCTCCTGTCTCCTCACATGTATACACATCCAGCCCCTCATAGACCTATAGATTTGACTCGTCCCCGACATCAAACTGCTCACTGTACTGCACGAAAGAACGAAAGCAAAGCCAGTGTAATAAAATACATATTACCCACTTAAACGACAAACATAAAAAAATTAATGACTGATTCCTTTTTCTTTAAAAAATGTTAAATCATGACTACATGGGACCCCTCGCAGTGCTTCTATCGACATCTTGGGGAAATGAAGCTTCCAGGGGCTGTTACAGAGAAAAGGATAAAATGAGATGGATGTCAGGGAGGAATGACATCTAAACCATCAAGCCAATCACCATTGCCACATTCCAGCCAAGAGGTGGCTGTATTTCAGTGATGGATAAACCGGATCGTTGTGTATAGTTTGGGAAGTGCTCTGAGATCCTGTGGGATGACAGGCAGCGTGGACAATGGACTGGATTCTCTGCTGAGCTGTGTCTTGTCCAGTCCTTCCACTGTTGCAAGGGATTATGATTCAGCAGCACTTTGCACCCTCTCTGCATGGGTGTAAATGACATCACAGGGGACAGAGTAATGGGGAAAGGGTTAGCTCAGTGGTTTGAGCATTAGCCTACTAAGCCCAGGGCTGTGAGTTCAATCCTTGAAAGGGGTATTTAGTGATATGGGGTAAAAATCTGTTGGATGATTTAATTGTGGATTGGTCCTGCTTTAAGCAGGGGGTTGGACAAGATGATCTCCTGAGGTCTCTTCCAACCCTGATGTCATCCTCAAAGCAAAGGCCTCCAGGCAAAGTGATTTACAACAGGGTTATACCCCTGATTTCAGTGGAGTTATTCCAGGTTACACTGGTGAAGGGGGAAAGCAAATCACAGGTTTTATTACTAGAACAGAAGCTATTGGGAGTTTGCCTGAGTGAGAGAAGGGTAAAAACATTTTACAAATCCATTTCTTTCCCCCACAGAAATTGCCTCACTTTATATGACAATTCCCATTTCCAGATAAATTTAGCATTTTCTGAAACCTTTGATTTTCCCTTTTTGTTTTACATGCAAGCTGTAATGCAGTGATAAGGTGATTTTATATTATCCATATCCCTCCACAAATAATACTGCTCTACCGTCTCCTCTGATTGCAATCACAAAGCACATGCTAAAAGCCTCCTGAAAGCTATTTGCCAAAGCCAGTCTCTAGTTTTATGGCATGCCCCCCGGGGAGGGGTGTTGGCAGCATCGGGCCTATACCTGTCTCTCTCCAAGGTTATGAGGCTGTGAATGCCTGCGAGTCTGCTATTTCCCACACAGCGTTTAACTCAGACGCGGATGTGGCCTTCCAAAACGTCAGAGCTAGACACTTCGGACTGAGTTCTCTCATTTACACTGATACAGCCCAGGAGTATCTCCATTGAAAGGAGTGGCATTACACTATTGTAAAACTGGTGGCAGTCAGAGGAGCATCAGGCCCTTCTAACCTGAAGAGAAGTTTCTAATGCAATCAGCTATTCTGGGTATTAGCAGACGTCTGTATTAACTGGTGGGGTGGTTTTAAAGTCAGTGTTTGCCCTTGTGAACAGGGCACTTGTACTAAGATGCCTGTAAACCAACACAATCTGTAGCCTCTGAAATTTTTTCAGGGGCTTCTCTGGTAACTTGGCATTATCTAGCGTCTCATTTATGGCTGTACCATAAAAAATCATCTTACCTCCACATTGTCCTTTCTAACCATGAGCCCTGTTATTAACCGTTACTCATGAGTAACTTCTATGCAGTGGTTTGGGAGTTCAGACTGCATGAAAAGTGCTGGAAGCAAGATTCCAGAGAAGAGGCAGCTGGGACATAAATATTGTTGTTTTTTTTTAAAGAACCCTTTCTGGAATGAATGAATGAATGTTGGTGGAAAGTTGGATGCTGGTGTGCCCAGACCATGGTCTATCCCGGTGATCGATACGGTCTCATTGTTTCTGTGTACTCCCCCTCTGTCGGTATCTGTTATCTCTTGTCTTGTACTTCAACAATAAGGTCTTTGTATCATGCCTAGTACAATGGGATCCTCGTCAACAACTGAGGCCCAAAATGCTACGGGAATATAAATAACTGCTCCTAATAATAATGCCAGGAAGCGGATTTCCCTCTGTTTATCAACCAAACAAGGTCAATGGCAGTGCAGGCTTTCATATACTGCCCCATCACTGTGCCTCATACACGGGCCTGGAGGGACCTCCTCTACAGGACTGCTCAGTCCTCAGGGCCTCTTCTGCTGCCAGAAAGACATTTGTTAGGTACCAGCAGCGGTTTTGTAGCAAGGACGTTGATCCGCTGGGGAACTGGACTGAAACTAACAAGTTCTTTTTGCTGCATGGCCCCCAGAATGGGAGTTTCCACAAACTTGTTTCAAACCAGCAGCTTAGAGTCTTTGGCCCAGGTCCTCCGCTGCCCCGTCCAGGGGAGAAGCAGCGTTTTGTGGGCAAGCATCAGGCTGTCTGGTTACAGCTTCCCGCTCTTGGGGCTGGTTTTGCTTTGGCTCAGTCACGAGGCCTGCCCCAAACTCCACCAGCTTGGCAGCATGTCCAGGGAATCACCAGAGCATGCTTCAGACAAGGGTGGAGGAGATGGCTCTATGCCCACAGGGGACTACTCTGGCTTGGAGAAATAGCTAGAAGGGAAGGTATGGTTTGTTCTCACACCCTTTGCGCTGCCAAGATGCAGAGCGAGGAACCAGGTTATCCATTACTGATCCAATGAGATCAGCGGGATGCCCATCCCTACCTCGCCATTCACTAAGATGGCCTACAATTTAAAACTCAACTTCTCCCGGAAGGTGCTGTCCACAATCCCAGAAAGAGGCTCCCTTCGGGCTGAGCAACCGAGCCCACACTCCATAGTGCTGAGTCGGACTGCTTTCATCTGAAATCCCTTCTGCCTTTTCCAACTCATTCAAATATCCATTGCGCTCAGCCTTGCTTTCCAAAGGCAACTCAGAGAAACACACAAACAAACGGTCTCCATTAGGAGCATCCAGAGCTGACTGGCGCCCTTTCAGATGCACTCCTTTGAAAAGGTTAGTGCATCTGAACGGGGTCGAAGAGGTGGAGGAAAAAGAAGTGGGGCTGATTTGAGGAGGTGCTGGAGTGGGAATCAGTGGGAGAGGAAATGGCTCAGCACAACACACGATCAGGCCCTGAGAGAGAGCCCGGTTTCCTTGGCATAGCATACCTCCGAGGTCTCTATCATTCATTAGAAAAGGCGAGGTGCTGAATAATCAGCGCATGAGGGCATGGGGTGGGGGGTAATCGCTAATGAAGATCCCTTGGAGCCTGGCAACTCCAATCTGTAGCTTGAGTCCCTGGTCTCCCCGAAGTGAGCGATCCAGAAAGTGAATATTGACAAAACATAACGAGCTCATTGAAATCTAAGCACTGCAATTAGCAGAGAAGAATGGAGCAGAGGGGCTGGCAGGCAAATGGTCATTATTTATAACATCGATAATAACTTACATGGAGTTTTAACTCCATGTAAGTTACCCCAACGCTCGCTGGTACTTTCTAGCCCTCCATTAGCTCAATGTCCAGTGAGTACGTAACATCCAAAACACATGAAGGCCAATGGCTAAGGCCTCGGTCTATAGCCACACACCCTGGGTCCACCAAGGCCAGCAGGATCAGATGGAAATGAGCAAGGAGTCGATACAAGCCAAAGGAGGTGATAGTAACATCCCCCTCCTCCTCAGACATTATCCCGTGCTAATAATGGAGTCAGGGTGATGCAGAGAAGAAATGGAGCTTTCCAGACAACCTGTCCCTGCCTTATGTTCATCCAGGAACTGTTTTCATTCCCTCCCAGTCTCAGACACTGCCAGCCCCTTTTTACTTGATGTTGATATTCCCTCCTGCTGTCGAGATGCTGCTACCACGGCCCTGCTGACACTAAGGGCTCCTCACTGACTATATCAAACCTCATCCTGGACAACCTGGAACTGGTGAGGAATTGTCATACACTGATGTGGTGTGGGCTCTGAGAGGCATTGGAACTCATGGATGCAGTACCCCGTGGGAATACAGTCTTTGTACCAGACCTTATGCCCTCTGCCCTCAGAATGAGACAAGCACTTTAGCTGTGTAAAGTCCCCAAGATGAATGTAGAGAGGAAACTATATCTCGTCTCCTGAGCACTGATGGTCTTTGTTGAGTCACAGGTTAAAAGCCAGAAAGGACCATTAGATCTAGTGTGACCTGTTGTATAATGGAAGCCTTAGAACATCATCCAATTCCTTCGACATTGAGCCCAACAACAGTTGTATGACTAAAGCATATCAAACAGAAAAGCAGTCAATCATGAGCTGAAGACATCAAGAGATGGAGAATCCACCACTTCCCTTTCCTACCCACTCCCTATACCCACCCCTACCCTATCCCTCGCTTTGCTGAGCCCTGAAATGCAAGGGAGAAATAACAAAGAATTGGGACAAAAGTAGACACCTTTTAGAACTTTCTGAATATCCATCGCATAGAAAGAATAGGCAATGGAAGGAAGGTATCCTGTGTATGGGCTCGTTCCCAAGGAAAATTATATACTTGGGAATACAAAGGGAGAAGATCGAGAACTCGGCATCACCAAAATTATAAGTAGGGGGGATCCTTATCAAAGGTTCTAGTCTCACCCAATTGTCTAGGCCAACGAAGACCAACCAATGCTCTCCATCAATTAAAGGGACAGGGTCAGTCAAGTGCTAATGAAGAAATAGCTTGGAGTGGAAACATATTGAGGCAGATATTGGTATAGGACACAGAAAGGGGAAAATCGTGGTGTGGACAAGCTTGCTTCGAGCGTGCCTCACCAGGTATATAAACCCAAATATACTCGTGGACTTGGTAGGAAATGGTTTCCTTACAGATGACAGGGACTATTCATGTGCTTTTCGGGTAGAACCTGGGTCCTCTCATTGCACAGGTATACATACAGCAGCATCTGAGCCACAGTGGCCAGAATGTATTGAGTCTTCTTCATTAAAACTAAAGTGAGATGTTAAAATAAAAAAAGAAAAAGAAAATAAAAGGAGGGGTGAGGGGAAATAGGAGAAGAGTGTATTTCAGTAGAA
Source organism: Dermatemys mawii (assembly GCA_007922305.1). Taxonomy (NCBI): domain Eukaryota; kingdom Metazoa; phylum Chordata; order Testudines; family Dermatemydidae; genus Dermatemys; species Dermatemys mawii. Next base: position 42,511,463 of record ML677352.1, on the reverse strand, counting down.
CTTGTTCAGAGAGAATGCGGGAGGTGGTGGGTGAAATTGAATGGGAGAAAGGCAAAAACAGAGTAAATAGAAATTGTTCAAAGATAATTGAAAGTATGTCCGAGCACTTGTGTGTGCTAGCTAGCAATAAATATGCTGCCTGGGAAAGCGAGCCAGCATGGGCAAATAAAGGGAATGGTGGAGGGGAGAAAAGCAATCAAGGGGAAGGAAAAAGCATATGCAAGCAGAGGTGCAGTGTAGAGGAACAGAGGACAAAGAATAAAACGGAGAGGCTGGAAATGGTGAAGAACTATGCATCTTGAATTGCATTCAAATAGAGCCCTTTGGCCTAGCTGCCATGGCTTGGAAGAGCAGCAGCTGGATGGAGGTCTGTATTGTAGGTGATGGCATCTGCCAGACATAGTTGGTGGGTGGGGAAACATGGTCAGGTACAATTATTTCTCTCTAGCTACCTCTTCCAATATAGCAAGTAAGTACCTGAAATCAGGCCTTACTCTAAATGTGGTTCCACTGGGTATGAAGCAAGTGATGGTCAGCACGTAGAATAATCCTGGTGAGCAGTGTTGGCTCCCAGCTCTCCAGGGCAGGTACCAGTGTTGAGCACACCTTGCTAGAACAGACAGGTTCTTGCCTCTCTAAGCGGAGGCTGACATTGAGGATAAGCAGAAGTTCTTCAACATGAAATGGGCTCTCCTACATAAAAAGCCCATTCCTTTATCCAGAGGAAATACTACAGGAAGAGTTAGGAGATCTAGTGAGCAGATGTGAGGCAATCAAGGCCAATACAATAGAAGTACAAGGCCAATGTTTCTGTTCAGATCCGTATGGTGGATCCTGATCCTGCTTCTTGTTGTCTTCCTTCGTGGATGCCCGGAAACCCCTATGTGATCAAATGGGAGTGCCACATATACAGAGGAGTACAGAATATCACAGTGTGGATTCAACAATCAAATTTCACCCTACCGTCTTTCAAATAAATATGGTATAGAATTAAATAATGCAGGACAGCATGTGGTATACATTGTAGAGAATTAACTGCAGATAACAGTAGTGGATAATAAAACATTTAGTTTCTATCTGATAACTTGAAGAGGCCAGTAAGAATTATTATCCCCATTTTACAGACGACATAACTGAGGCACCGAGCGCTTAAGTGACTTGCCTGGTGCCACGAAGCAAGTCAGTGACAGATCCAACAAGAGTAACAAGGTTTCCTGACTCTCGGTTTTGTGCTCATCCTATAAGACCCCAGTTTCCCTATGGTACTCATCTACTCAGAAGCTACCAATTAGGGGTGGCAGTATAAAACCCCTCAACACAAAAAAACAACTGTACGATGAGCAGGGTTAGGGGAATAGTGTGAACATATTTTTACCAATATTTGCTTGAACTGTAAAAACAAAAACCCAGTGCTGCTCCCAAGCCTGGAACTGGCATCAAATTCAGTTCTTGGTGATTTCCTATCCCCTCCCTCCCCTGTTATTCAACAGACACTACCTCATTACAACTCATCCATGCTCTAATAGGGCTTGAGCCAAAGCCCACTGCTTTCACTGGGCTTTGGATCAGTTGCATGGCTAATAAACCACAGGATTCTTTCAGGAGGCTAAAAAAAGATGGAGAGAGAAATTAAGGGATCCAGGCAAGGAATTAAGGGATGTTTGTGGATAAGAGGACAGGTGCCCAGCTCAATATCATGTCTCTGAGAATGACCCTCAATGTACATATCTGATTAAAAATGGAAGAGACCAACCCACCCCAGTACACACATTCCCCAATTGTCATGGAAGCCTGATCTGTTCTGTTCCTTGCACCATTTCTCATGCAAGCCCCAAAGTACCTTTGAACTTTTGTTGTCTTGGACAATTTGGAAGGATTTCGTAATGCTTGTTTGCTGCTTCCTCCCATAATCCCTGCATCTTGGAGGACAGACAGGCTCGTTCATTTTGAAGTCAAGTATCCATCTTTTCAATGGCTTGCATAGACCAGGGCATCAATAAATTAAAGCTTCTAGAGATCAATTGACTGGAGCAGGGTTGGTTAACTTTATGACTAAATGGGAACTAATCAGCTACCAAGCAAAACGGAGCAGAGTTCCATTTGCACTCAGTGAGTTTGAGGGGAGAGAAGAATACAAAAAGATTACGGATGCCGAACACAGAAGGAAAAAAATGTTTTCTCCCTAAAGAAAACGTACACAGGCTTTCTTAGATCTGAAATGATATCTCCCTCAATCTCCTTTCTTTGTGAAAATCACTACTTCTGAAGCAGAAATGCTACTGAAGGGAAGATCCTATTATCAGCAGCAGTCACATTTCACAGCAATGTGATTAACTGCTGGTCACATGGTACCCTAGCTCACCACTTGTAGACAGCTCAATAATTTTAACGAGGAAAGAAGAGTCTCTCTTTCTTTCTTTCCCTTCAGACGTCTCTTACAAGGCAGGCAGTGAATTTGACCCTTAAGGAAGACCCCAGTGGGACCTGGATATCACTTATCAAGTCTAAATATGCATCCCTGATCCAGATTGTTGGGATGTGCAGCATTATCATCTTGAGTTCTCCCCCCAGAACAAAACCACTCACCTTGGCCAGGAAATGTACTACCTCAATCACAGTCACACTTCAATCACCAGGCTGTCTCTTGTCTCAGCTCCTGTCCTTGGTATGGAGTATTTACAGCCCATCTGTCTGTCTCAAACACACTTCTCACTCAAGAGGGAAATTAATCTCTCTCTCTGCTCTTTCTATCCTTTCCCCCGCTCCTCCTTCCTCTAACACTTGCAATTTGCCATCAACAGCTTCCCTTTTCTCATCTACAATTCTCTATGACTTTGAAAATTGACTGCATCCACACACCTGGGCACAGTGATAGATAACTGATTGCATTTTTATTTCGCTTCTTTCCTAAACTGTTTTCCTTGCTAATGGCCGGATCCCCAGTGTTTGGGGTTTTTCGTTTGGTTGGTTGGTTGCTTTTGTTTTTTTTAAGCAGACATTTGGTTTAGAGGGAGAAAAATCATCCAGGAACGTTCCCACTTCTGCATGTTAAGGGGATTTAAAATACATGGAAATGGGTGAGGATTCTGGCTGGGGTGGATCAGGTCTCCCTGACTGAGGGATATAAGGGCTAGTAAGACAGATTCTCCTTGCCTTTGCAACATGGCATGATGGAGTGGCAGTGCTGAAGGGAAAAGCAAAGCAGGTAATTGCAGGCAGATTCCAGCATCATCACCTCATCATCAAGCCACTGATGTAATAAACATTTCCACAGTACCTGGCAACCCAGGATTTCTCAGCTTTGCACAGAAGTGGGTGTTATCCTTATTTTACAGGTGAGGAAACTGAGGCATAGAGCAAGTTTGGGTGATTTATGCATGATCACATGGCAAATCCCACTCCCCTGACCTGACCCTCACTAGCTCAAATCGACTCCCCATGGCACAGAGTATAAAATTTCCTCCTGGGGTTTCCTAAATGAGGTGCGGGACTGCATGAGCCATGAGGACATTGATACCAGCAACATTTTAAACTTATACATTGCACCAAACCAGCTCAGGTCATGCTTCTGAGAAGGAGCATTAGTGGTAGACTATGGGACTGGGCGACAGGACTCCTGGGTTCTAGTCACAGCTCTGTCAGTCTCTCACTCATCAAGGCAAGTCCTATAGACTAAAATGGTTGAACATGAATACTTAAATTTAGGCCTCTAAACCCATCTTGCCTCAGTGGCTACTGCCAGTCACCATCTAGCCCCCACTCACTGGGGCAGACTGCAGTCTGTAATGGCCACTCATTGGCAAGGGGTTAGGATCAGCTGCTTCTGCTTATTCCTCTACACCCCTGTAGCCCCAGAACCTTTGTAGGCCTTCAACAAGGCCTGCAGCCTAGGGGTTTACCAGGCTGGAGCTCCTGCCCACTCCAGGGCTAGAGTGAGACTCCTCTTCCAACTCTGGGCCCCCAGCCCTCTTATCCAGGCCAGCTGGGCCCTAATTGAGCTGGCCACAGGTGTGGCTGCTTCCCCAATCAGCCTAGCTTGGCTTCTTTTAACCCCTGCCTATGGGAGCGGGGCAGCAGCCCCACAACAAACATGTACATCTCCCTTTGAAGTCAATGGGAGCTGTGGGTGATTAGTACCTCTGAGCACCAGGCCTCCTATTTCGGATCCTAACCGCAGACACTCATGGGTGAAAATACCGGCCTTAACTATTCCATGACTCAGTTTCCCCATCTGTTAAATGGTAGTAATAACATTGCCTCCCTGACAAGATGTTATGACGATTAGGGTCAGATTCACAAGTTGATTGCAGCCCCTTTGCACCACTCAGTTTCCTCTGTTGAAGGAGGCACAGCACCACACCTGCCTCCTACTGGCACATAACTATACCTGCCCCCACCCTCCTGGCACAGGAGGGATGTTGCAGGAATAAGGGTGTTTCAGAAGCATGTTGGCAGTGGGAAGCAAGTCTCCACTGACATATTGGTCCCTCAGTGAAGGTCAGTTAGATCTTAACAGAAATCAAGGAGAAGAGGGAGATGGTCATTTACCTCCCCTCAACTCCTGATAACCTAGGAAGACACTGGGTTTCACTGTTCAGCACTTGCAGACTGCCTGGATCACACTGACTGTGTGCCTCTGGGCCAACTTTTACATGTATTGTTTTTTAATTTGAGAAACTGACACCGTTTGCAGTGGAAGATAGGTCAAGGGCACCTTGGAAAGTATTTTCTCTTGAAAGCCCATGATTACCCTGTGCATTGGTTAGCCAATTAACAGCCTAGGGAAGTGGGGAGATAGGGCTGGACTTATCATGAGGCGAACTGAGGCGGCCGCCTCAGGTGCCAGACTGTGGGGTGGGAGGGCACCACTAGTACCCAAAGTGTAGAGAATTGTGTGCCCTGCTGGTGCATATGTATTCTCTCTGCTCTAGATGCACAGAGATGGGGGAGTGCTGGGCTGGAGGAAGGAGGGCCCAAGAGACCTTTCAAAGTTTTGACCCACTTCTACTTACCTGCCAAGACCCGAGTTCAGTGTTCCAAGAGTCCCTTTGCATTAGCAGTTTGTCCGCAGTGCAGTCATGAGGTGTAAGTGCAGCACAGGCGGACACACCCGAGCGAGGGGGAGTGACGCCGTAGCAGCATGAACTTCAGTGTGGGTTAGCCACCCAATTAATTAGCCAGGCGTCTGGGCAGGCTTGTCCAGGTTGTGCTGTGCCATCTCGTCTTCACTGCTATTGGCTACATGAGCTAGCTAGCTTGGGTATGTCTACACATGTGACAATCGTACTCTCCCTGGCTGCAGTGTAGACAGACCCTAAATCTGTGAGTGGGCAGCAGGCTGTTTTAGTTCCAGGGGCTAGCCACTAGAGGGAGACATGTTCACAAACATGATAAGGGCTTGTGTATTTTACCTGCTGGATCGACAGGCAGTACTCTCCCATCGACACCAGTACTCCACCAGGGCGAGAGGCACAGGCGGAGTCAATGGGAGAGTGAAGACACCATGGTAAGTAGATCTAAGTACACTGACTTCACTGAAGTTGTGTAACTTAGATCGATCCCCCACCCCCACAGTGTAGACCCTCAGCCAGTGTAGCATATAAGCAATTCAGCTCCCTTCCCACATTAACCTGTTCCTGTTGTCGTCAAGTGTCCCATGTGAACCATAGAACATTGCACACTAGGTCCTATTAGGTTAACATCTTAGTTCCTATATAAAAGGACACCATCAACTTGACACCTAATCAATTTAAACCAGATTTAAACATTTCAAATGCTAGACCTGCCACTGAATCCTGCTGGCTAATTTTTCATGGGATTACAATCAGATTTTCCTATTTTTTTAAAAAAAGTTTCACGCAAAGAAAAGCAGAAATTCACTAAATAAATGGTTACGCTTACCACATATGACGTGCTGCCGAATGCAAGAAGAAATCAAACTTGGGGGGAAGAAATAGAGACACATTACTTTTCTCTAAACTCTTTCAGTTAGCGCAATCTTACCTATAGCAAAAGTAGGTAATAACCCTCCACCCCCAGAGAAATGTGATTTGTAAATTGAAAATCCCCCTTTACATGTAACAAGCTTGAATGAGAAAGCCAATGCCTGCTCTTTGTGACTCTACACCTGTTAGGAGGGGTATCCATCAGTTATTAGAAATGTCTTCAATATCTGTCCTGTGTAACGTGTCATACAGGGGTTTAATCGTCCAGTGGGGGATTTGCATAAATAATTCCTAGTCCAGTTAATGAGAAAACAATCTCCCCAACCGTCACAAATATTAGATCTAGCTATAGATAGGCATCTCTGCATGGAAATTAGATACTGCAGAGTCCAGCTGTATCAACACTTTAATACCTACCAAATCAAAGACTCGGGACAGTAACTTTAGTGTTACTCTGTGAGTGATCTGTCTTAAGGATCTGGACCTAACAGGAATAGATATGTAATTGCAGTGTTTGTAAATGGAGCAAGGCTGGAGTTCTTGTGTAAACAAGCTATTTCTTAGCCACACAGAAGCGAGCTTTGTGCCATTTAAGAGGAAGCATCACAAGGATAGAATGAAGGATTCCAATGTCAATTACCTTCTTACCGAGAAAAATCCAAGCCTGAAAGCTCAAGGAGGGGAAGCCCATTGAGATCAAGCATGTGAGATAAAACACAGCCCTGCTATTTAAGGTACAGGTGAAGACTGGCATCTGAGGCTGAAGGAGCCTTGAAATTTAGAGAAAACTGTGATTCCAAAGCTTGTGTTATGCTCTTGGAGGCTGGAAGGAAGGCCATGTGGCATGGTGCTTCAATGAGCTTGCCTGCTGCTTTTGGAGACCTGGGTTCAAATCCTACTCTCAATCAAGCATGGAAAGCTGTCTGGTTGTGAAAGTCTAGTGCCTAGTCAGACAACATCATAAGCCCCTGCCTGCCACATACTATAATTGATGTGACTGGCAAACCAGGCTTATAACAGGCTTTAGAGTGGGATGTTTTTGAGAAGATCTGAAGATTAGGATGGAGTCTACAAGAATGAATTGCGCTGACCAAACAAGAAGCCAATTACAATACCCCCACCACCAGACAGTGCTGAGTTCTTCACCTCTGTGACAGCTACATTCAGCCACAACTTTTCAGAGGGGTGGAAGAGGAACTCTCGCTGCAAGATGCAGCCTTTTGCTTGTAGGCTGCTGTTTCACCTACAGTTCAGGTAACTTACCTTCCCATGGCATTCAGTGCCTTCCTGTGAAGTGAACCTGGTGGTTTCAGTCCCACCGCAGGTGGAAATGTGTCCACAACACAAAACATGGTGCCGTATTTGGCACCCTTGTCTGATAATGTCAGCAGGCAAGCCAGGCACTGAATGGGCAAGGGAGGCTTTTATTTATTTCTCACCTCTGAAGCTAGTCTCTCCAGATCAGGGTTAAGGCACTCTAATGTGGCTAAGTTCTTCGGTGGAGAGAGGATTTAATTCTTCAGGGCTATCAATCAGGCTCCTTGCATCAGCACTAAATTTACCCCCCCCCCCCCAACACTCAAGTCAGAAGGTATAAAAGTAATTCCTTGTACATGTCACACCATTCACAGTGGCTTCCGATAACTCCCCTGAGTGTTCAGATCTGACCCAGTGAAACCTACAGAGATTTGTTCATTGGAATGTAGGATGGGCCCTTCCCCACACTCTAGTGGCCTGGCTGATAATGGATTTTGCAGGAAAGAGCCCAGGAACACAGCAGCTGTCTCGCACCAAAAGCATCTCCGACTGCATTTCAGAATGCACTGCCCTGAGAAAGACCGGCTATTCTCAAACTGTTCTTCACAGCTAAACAAGCCAAGGAAGCTGATAGCCCCTGATTGCCAAAAACCTGCTTCTCCTTGGCACTGAGAAACACCCCCTTACCCCCCCGAAAGCAACCCAACTGAACTATTACATGCCATTCTGCCCACTATGTTATGCTTCGAACTGACAGGTCAGGAAATCAACCCAAATGCGTGTGCCGTGGGTGGAAGACGGCTCACTAACCACGTGTCCCTGTAACCTGCACTGATCCTGGGAGTGTCTCGTAGGCACGTGATTTTGGTACACATCTGTTAAGCACGGTCAAAATCAGTACACTGTGAAGACTACAAAGACACAAAGGGAATTCATTTCATGTTTGGATGTGACCATTAATGTAGCTGATATTATTTATAAGCACCGTGTTCTTTTATTCCTCTCCCTCCACCAGCATTTATGCCTGCTTTGTGACACAGTTTCCAGTTATTGTGATAGATGATAAATGTGCAGGCGTAACCCTGTGAACATGAGTCTGCACGACAGTGTCTGCAAAAGGAGGGAGGAGCCATAGAGGGGGAGCACTCAAGTCTGTATGTGCACATATATGTTTCCATTATATATTCACGTGTGATTGCACAGGTGCAGGGAAGTTAACATGTCTAGGTCCCAAAGCACAGATGAGTGCAGTTATCTTCTATTGCACTAGCCAAACATACCAGCTAGGGTGAATAATTGTTGACTGAGGGTAGCAAAATGGAAGCGAGGAGGATGTTATTTGGTTTGCTCACATGACTTTATGCCTGGTCATTAAACAGTGTGTCTGCAAGTTTAGCAACCGCCCTCTCTTATCCTTTTCAAAACCTCAGTACAAGCCAGAAGACAGAGAGAGAAACAATTTATCTTAATGACACGGTTTGGCTAAGAATTAAGTGTTGATGAAAATTTGAAAGCTAAAGCCCACTTTTTAATTCACAGACCAGCTGCAGCACAGCATGTTGGAGTTGGGTTAAGCAGCTTCATTTGCTAAAATACCTCTTTCCTAGCACGGTGATGACTATACTCTTCTGTAATTCAGTTTAATTGAAATTCTATGCTTGTTAAATTCCAAGTCCTATATTGATCAACATATGTCAACTGTGGAAAATTGTACGAAATCGTGCTGTATTACTGTGGAACAGTCAACTGTCCATTGGTGTCTGAAGCTAGTTTATTTCACCTGCTGGAGACTGGGCCAGGACTGAGATAGCATCTAGAATTGGATTGTCTTAATTTTTAATAGAAGCTTTTCTGTGCACTCAGAGATAAATAGAGTCAGCAATTTGGGTTGTTAATCCATCAGATTGTATTGGCTAAACAGGGTGTTGCCTGGTTAGGAATTGGATGGAGATCTTCCAGGAATGGCCAGAGACTGTCGAGAATGGAGCTTGTGATTCAATTAGTACTTTCCTCTTACAGTCAGTAAAGAGCTAATACCCTGGCCTGGGGCACTGTACAGCTGGAGACACTATCAAATGACAGACTGGCCATTGTGATGATTTTCACAGTCATTTCATCTTGTATTTATATAATGCCTTCCCTTCTGAAGAATCCCACAGGGACTTATACCAGCACATATTTCCCATCACTGAAATGCTGCCTGTCGGGTGGAACATGGGAACTGTTAATACTACACACCAGTATAAAACAGGAATAAGAGAAGAATACTGTCTCACAATTCAATCTGCAAATACAATGATATATTTCCAATCGAAAGAATAAATGACCACAAAAATATTGTCACTTACTTCACCCGCCATGGAGATAAGCGAATTAAACTAGAGGGAACTAGCAGATTTGGGCTCTGACAGGTTAAAATGTCTAGTCTTCATGGACCATAGATCACTAGCTAATATATAACTGACTGAAGGGAAACTACAGATCATATTTTAAGAAATCATGAACTTTGCTTATCTCCTTAGTTACATTCCAGATCCGATGCAATTCTTTCTTTGTGATTTTGAAGGTAGGTCTTTTAAAAAGGCAAATATAATTTGCTTTGCTACCCACTCTAAGAGCAGAGGGTACTATCTGATATGTAAGTGAGTATGAGGTAGGTGAGGAAACTTTTTGTTTTAGAATAAGAAAAAAAAAAGATATTTTAAAAGCCAACCAGATTTGTAGGACATCTGCTGACAGATATTTAATTTGACCAGGATCTGGAATTATAAAAATTGTGGATTACACCATGCTGGCAGGGGTTGCAAACACTTTAGAGGGTAGGATCAGAATTCAAAATGACCTTGATAAATTGAAGAATTAGAAATCAATCAGATAAAATTCAATAAAGACAAGTGCAAAGTACTACATTTAGGAAGGTGAAATAAATGTACAAATACAAAATGAGAAATACTTGGCTGGTAGCACTACAGCAGAAAAGGATCTGGGAGGTTAGTGGATCACAAATTGAATCTGAGCCAACAACGCAATGCAGTTGTCCAAAAGGCAAATATCATTCTGGGTTGTATGAACAGGAGTGTTGTATGTAAAACAAGTGGTAATTGTTCCACTCAGCTTGGCACTGGTGAAGCCTCAGCTGAAGTCCAATTCCGGATGCCACACTTTAAGAAAGATGTGAACACAAGAACGGCCATACTGAGTCAGACCACTTGTCCACCTAGCCCAAGATGTTTCTGGCAGTGGTCAGTGCCAGATGCTTCAGAGGGAATGAACAGAACAGGGCAATTTATTGAGTGATCCATCCCATTATTCAGTCCCATCATCTAGCAGTCAGAGATTTAAGGACACCCAGATTATGGGGTTGCATGGCTGACTACTTTGGCTAATAGGTCCATCAAAGGCTATCCTCTGTGAATGTATTCAATTCTTAGAGCACTGCACGGATCCGCATGTGATCTGCAATCGTGGTCTGTGGACATCCACGTTCGTGGCTATAAAGCAGATGTCTGAAGATTTGCAGGCTCTACTAATTCTTTTTCAAACCCAGTTGTACTTTCGGCCTCCACAACACCCCGGGCAATGAGTTTCACAGGTTGACTGTATGTTGTGAGAAAAAGTACTTCCTTTGAAACCTGCTGCCTACAGATTTAATTGGGTGACCCCCTGGTTCATGTGTTATTGAAGGGGTAAATAACACTTCCTTTCTCACTTTCTCCACACCATTCATGATTTCATAGACCTGTATCATATTCCTGCTCAGTTGTCTTTTTTCCAAGATAAATAGAGATGGTTACTTGTTCCTGCCTCAGCACGGGGTGGGGATAGGGTGGACTAGATGACCTCTCGAGGTTCCTTCCAGCCCTATTTTACTATGATTTTCCTTTCTCTTATGGAGATAGAGAAAAGAACAAATGATCCAATGAAGTATCACAGTCTAGACTCTATAGTATGGGGCTGTGAGAGAGGATGGGTTCTATTTCTGACTACCACTGACTCACTTGGCAAGTTACTTTCTTGCTCTGTGCTTCGTTTTCCCCACTTGTAAAACAAGGGATTATAGTCACTGTGATGCTTTGCAAACTTCAGTGTTTCTCAAAAGTTTATTTTTCTGAACCTTCCTATAGCCTTCTGTCCATTGGCCGTCACTGAAGCCCACCAACATGTCCTTCTGTGATTCCATGGGATGGAGCGGCAATTCATCTTCTGGTGGTTCCCTTTGGAAGGCATATCTCCCAGATGTCCTGAGGTTTTTTTTTTTTTTCCCCCTTGGACCTAATCTCAAAAAGTGTCAGTGATGAAAGAGAGAAAGAGCAAAAGAAAGAACAAAGAAACGAACAAAAGAAGGTAGCTTACATTGGATCTGGTTGGATCAGAGGCATCTGAATGGTATCTGGATCTTTCATCTTTACATTGCTGATTGAAATTTGAATTAAGTCATTAGTGGCCAAAGGTCACTCCCACCTTATGACCATTTGGTGGCTCATATTAAATGAGTTGATGATCTCCTGGGCAAATGCCACTATCTGCTGATATGTTTGAAGTACCAGCCCTTGGGTTTAAATGCGAGCGGGCCGTCAAGGAGCCTTAAGTCTGGAATTTACTCGTTCAGCAATAGTCTGACATACTCCAACATGGATGATCCATTTTCCTTCAAGGAGGGGGCATAGAAGGAGGGCGAGCAATTGCATTTATGACGGGCTTGATGTGATTTCATCAGGTAACTATTCTGTTTTGTTAAAATTCTGCAGGTGCACCCAGAACTCCAAAGGGGTATGGTTTAGGCTGTGTCTACACTACAGAACCTATATATACAAAGCTATGTTGGCATAGCTCCCTAGCATAGATGTGGTGTAAAATTTCTCTGCTGATATGGGAGCACCACCTCCCTGAGCGACGTCTGAGATGTCAGCAGATGCATTTTTCTGTCAGAGTAGATGGGTCTGCTGGGGTTTTGTTGGCACAACTATGGCAGTTTAAATTTTCAGTGTAGACCAAGCCTAAAAATATCTGAAAAAAATAAACACATTGGATTGATGTATATGTCAGCGGAGCTACACTGATTCATACCAAGGAGGAGCTGGCCTACTGGCAGAGTAGCAGAGAGGCCAGGGTTTCGATGCTCTTATTAAAGTCGATTTTGCACTTGTGTAGTCTTTTCAAGTGGAACCTCTTGCACTGAGCAGTCTCTACAAACACACAGTGCGGTTTAAATTCCCAAGTGTTGAAAGTACAGATTTGGCTATAAAACACTTCTGTGCTTTTTATATGTAAATAGCAGCTCAGTGGGACCAAAGCTACACTGTCTGCAGAGGCATCCTACAAAAAAATCCATTACAGACTAAAAAAAATAAAAACCACACAAAACAAAAAACCCAATGGAATTGAATTTACAAGCTCCATATCAAAATCCTCCTCAGCGTAGAAATTTACTTTCCATGCAAATACACCTCCCTCTCTGCTTTTATCACTTGACCTATATGTTCACGGTACATCTCTTGGGATTGACAGGTTGGTACACCATTGATTTGACAATACAATATTGTCAAATATTTCTTCAGCAGTAGCAAGCTCCTTCCCCCACACAGCCCCAATTTTGTCCCTCATTCCTAGTTTTCCTTTGTTTTTGTTTTTTAAGCACCTGTGAGTGACAGCTGCCTCCGGTTTCCCTCCTTTCACTCTGCACAATGTGATGAACAGTAATTAATTCTAATCATGGGAAGAAAAGCAGGACAGCAGAGTGCATTAACTGGAAGAATACAGTTGGAAACCTCCCACTCCAAACCCCCTGCCTGCCCTCCAAGGGAACTATCTAGTAACTACAATTAGAGAGGGAGTACGTCCCACTGCAGTCTCAGCCCAGCTCACCAAGCCAGCGTGCTTTCTTTGGGTTCTTCTAAACAAAACAAATCAAAAACTTCCTTCCACAAGGACCACCCATACATTTAAAGTTTAAGAAACAAAACCAAACCCCTCCCACCTCTGTGTTTCCCAGCATCTCCCATTGGAGCGCCCAGCTCTTCCAGACCGTAAACTCCTTGCAGCAAAGGCCGCCTTTGTTTTTGCGTACTGCACGACACACTGTCAGTGTTTAAAAAACAATAATACAAGTGGCGAGCCCTTTTTTGGAGTTCCTGCCGAGGTGTTTGTCTAAGTGAGATCCTGCAGCAGCAGTGAGTTACACAGGTTAATCATACACTGTGTAAACAGGTTGAGATGGTTTTAAGTTTCCTGTATTTCATGGAGTGCACATTCTTTTAGCTGTATTAGAGGGAAGGCACATCTCAATCAAGATGGCAAAATAAAGCCAGATCTCTCATCTATGTGCTTTTCCTGACTGCTAACTCTACAGTACAAGCCATGGATCTCAAGCATCTAGAGCTCCCTGGATAGCCAGCTCTCGCCCTCAGTAAGAGGTGTCAGATATATCTACCACTCGATTAAAGAGGCAGTGAAGAGGAAACAGGAGAGATTATTGGACACAAAGAATTGGAAATGAGGTGCTAGTGTCCTTCCAGGAGACACTTGAAGAGTCTCAGAATTGAGGATTTTGCCTGTGTAAAACTTTAGTGGGAAATTCATGTTTTAATGGAAATCGAATTCTAATTGTGGCATAAAGTTCACAACAGTAATAAAGAACAATCTGAGGCAGAAGTGTACGACGTCAGGTTCAGCGAACAAGGTCTGCATTTTAGGTTTGACTCGGTCACCTTGGTAGATCGATCTAGGCCAGTGCCAGTGTCAGAGACCTTGTCTTTACATGAAGAGCTGTACCACTAACTGTACCAGCATAGTTAACGCAATACAATATGCCTAATGTGGATGCAGTTTTATCACTATAAAAGTGTCTATATTAGTATAGCTTATTCCTGTAGGGGGAGGTGTAACACACCTTTATATAGCAGCCTCTTTGCTACGGGTTAAAAGATGTAACTGTTTTGGTAAAAAGAATCACACCCTGACATAGTTATCCTGGTATAAAATCTATGTGTAAGCCAAGACTGACTCAGTTCATCTAGAAGAAATGGCTTCAGACGGACATCAACTCAAATTCCAACAATGACCTTTTACTCACCTGTAGTTGAGCATTTCAAAGCCACCTAAAGGATTTAGATGTGTCCCTTCTTTTAATTGTCATTGAAGATGTGTCTCTAAATCTCACAGGCCTCTCTGAAAATCCACACATATGTGTGGATATCACTCTTTGTATATCACCTCCTCCACCGTCAAAATCATAAAAATGACTATAAAATAATAAGAATACTATAAAATTATATTTATTTGGGCATAAGCCTTCAGTTTTAGCCCAGGAAAGCTTATGCCCAAATAAATGTTAGTCTCTAAGGTGTCAAAAAACTCCCCATTGTTTTTGCTGATACAGACTAACACTGCTACCACTCTGAAACCTGTCATACACTGATATGGTTCTTTTAACTCAAAGGATCCCAAACCATCCACAACTCTACTCATCACTGAAATGCAGCCATTTTTGGAATGGAGCATGGGAACTGCTTAACACTACACAATTCTTTAACATAGGAAGTGAAGAATACCGTGCCCAACTAAAACTGGAGAAGGAACTGAGGGAGAGAGAAGATAATTACCCACGTTAGCGCCTGGTTAAGATAGCAGCAGTAACTCTCACAGCTGTTGTGATCATCAGAGACCCCTCTTGTCAGGTATTACTTCTCATCCAAAAGGATGGGAAAATGTACTGGATTATTTGTTCTCTCTCTGAGTCAGTGGCAACCAGGCATTCAGATACTCCAGCAATGGGATCCATTCTCCTGATGGGAGTGGCACTGTTTGCACCATCTGAGGATCAGGCCCTTTGTTTTCCACAGCAGTTTAAGACAGAAGTTAGAAGAATTAAAAAGTTTTGGAGCTTGGCTTCATTGTAACATTTCAGGTCCACCAAATAGAGACTAAAATCCCCCAAAGAGCTGGCCCTTTCATGAGATTTCCTGTGTGGCTTGCTTTCAGGTGGGCTATAGACTTTTCTTGGCATGTTTGGCCACTTTCACTGCTGATCCCTCCCAGAACTGAGATCCGTAACTGCATGAAAACGCAAGATACCAGGAAGCACTTCCCAAGTTTGCTCTTGTGTTGCTGTTTTACACAGGGAAGTGGAATGTTCTGATTTTATTGGACCAGTTTGCCGACCCCTATTTAATCAAAAGCCCACCCTTTGGCTTTTGCTTGGGTTTCTATTGTTTATTGCAGGCACCCAGGAAAGCATTTCCCGTGTTACTCCATTAGCCTGAGCATCATGTCATGAAGGCGGCAAGAAAACCACCTGTCCCCTTCTCTCTAACATGTCACTATGGGGAGACAGACAGGAAAAGAACCTAGGAAATACGTGTGTCGACTAGCTGGAGGCATGCATACAAGGAAGCAAAAAAGATGTAATTTCAGGTATTTTATTATATTCCAATTTTCACTCAATCTGATTGTAACAAGGCAATTTCAGAGCCAATACTTTCTTCATTCCTTTCAGATAAGCCCCAGAAGCCGGGCTGCTTTTTCTCTGTTTCTTTTTTGTTTATCATTCCGAGAACCAGACGGAATAACTCGAGGCCAACGGAAAGCTTTACTTTCTAACAAACAAAGGACAAATGCAACTCATGATGGTGTGGTCTGCTGAGACAGAAACGCTTGCCATTTTGTTCTCTAGAGTGGAGTCAATGAGTTTTTAATGAACTTGGTATAATCCTACAGACGAAAGAACCTCAAAAGATACAGAGTTGAATCTGTTCATATCAACACCCCAAAAGGTTGAATGTTTATTCTCAACCTCGTAGGTCTACAGAACGGGGCTGAATATTACAACAGATTTCTTGGAATTTGGCAAATATATCTTTCTTGGTGAACCAGAGAAACGGGAAGTTTGACATCTATGCCCTTCATTTCCTCCCCTGGCAGGAACCCAGAGATACAGTGAAAAAGACAGATACCAGGAGGATTACAGTTAACCAAATCTTTTCAAACCACAAAAATGGTTCAAGGTTGCTGACTATGAGCAGAACATGGGGTGGGGTGGAAAAGACTAGAGCTGAGGACAGAGGGAAACTTTCTTATTTTAATCGTGTTCTCCCAGCTAGAGCTGAATGAAATTAAAAAACAAAACAAGCTGGTTTGCCAGATATATCTAGGCGGATGCCAAGCTCCTTTCCTGATTGAAAGCTCAATGTTATTTTGTTGTATGAGTAGTTCAGTAGTTGTACAGTTTGGCTGATGAAATTCAAATTAAGTACAGGCCATTCTACCAAAAAGGTAGGAACAGGTTCCCCTAGACAATTTTCTGGGACTTCCTCATGTAACCTACAATAGCCTGAAGTGGTTTAGAAGTGCCGCCATTCTGTGATTAGAGGATGGATTTTGTTCTATCCCTCTGAAAACTGCTGCACAGAGAGATCCAAGCATGTCAATACCGCTAGTGATAGCTGACACTGGAGACCTTAATATGGTATAAATTCAGCCATCAACACCTGCTGAGTGGGGCATGACTTCAGATAAGATTTAAAGAGAAGCCATTGATTAAGTTGCAGCTCTAGCGCTGTTTCTTTTATCGCCGGAAAAAATATATTAAAAATAAATAAATAAATAGAGTCAAGTAGCATTTTAAATTATAGGTGTTTCCACTTCCAAAAGCATTTAGAAACCAAATACACACACACTTTTCTGCAGCTTAATTGACATTGTTTTCCCAACTCCTCCAAATTACCTGCAATATCAAGTTAATTAAGTGTTATTTTCACAACCTATTTACTGAGCTACCCGACAATCAATCCAACTACACGCACATAGCGTTTGGGGGATGGTAGAGCTTAAAAAGCTATCAGCATCCTCCTCCCTGAAGAAGAGCTCTGTGTAGCTCGAAAGCTTGTCTCTCACCCACAGGAGTTGGTCTAGTAAAAGACATTACCCCACTGTGACAATGTCACCTGAAAGTGACAACAGGTGTTTGCATGGCACTGTTGTAGCTGGCGTTGCAAGATATTTACATGCCAGATGTGCTAAAGATTCATATGTCCCTTTATGCTTCAACTACCATTCCAGAGGACATGTATCCATGCTGATGATGGGTTCTGCTTGATAATGATCCAAAGCAGACACATATTCATTTTAATCATTTGAGTTAGATGCCACCAGCAGAAGGTTGATTTTCTTTTTTGGTGGTTCGGGTTCTGCAGTTTCCTCGTCAGAGTGTTGCTCTTTTAAGACTTCTGAACCCATTCTCCACACCTCGTCCATCGCAGATTTTGGAAGGCACTTCAGCTTCTTAAACCTTGGGTTGAGTGCTGTAGCTATCTTTAGAGATCTCACATTGGTACCTTTCTTGCATTTTGTTAGATCTGCAGTGAAAGCATTCTTAAAACAAACAACATATGCTGGGTCATCATCCGAGATTGCTATAACATGAAATATATGGCAGAATGCAGGTAAAACAGAGCAGAAGACACAATTCTCGCCCAAGGAGTACAGTCAAAAATTAATTAACTCTTTTTTTCTTTAACAAGCATCATCAGCATAGAAGCATGTCCTCTGGAATGGTGGCCAAATCATGAAGGGGTATATGATTTTTTAGTATATCTGACACATAAATACCTTACAATGCTGGCTACAAAAGTGCCTTGTGAATGCGTCTTCTCACTTTCAGGTGACATTGTAAATAAGAAGTGAAGAGCACTATGTCCTGTAAATGTAAACAAACTTGCTTATTTCAGTGATTGACTGAACAAGAAGTAGGACTCAGTGGACTTGTAGGTGCTAAGTTTTACATTCTTTTGTTTCTTGAGTGCAGTTATGTAACAAAAAAAAATCTACATTTGTAAGTTGCACTTTCATGATGAAGAGATCACACTACAGTAGTCATATGAGTTGAATTGAAAAATACTATATCATTTTTACAGTGCAAATATTTATAATAAAAATATAAAGTGAGCACTGTACACTTTGTATTCTGTGTTACAATTGAAATCAATGTATTTGAAAATGCAGAAAAACATCCAAAAATATTTAATAAATTTCAGTTGGTATTCTATTGTTTAACAGTGAGATTAATCACTGTTAATTAACAGAGCAATCAATCAGATTTTTTTTTGAGTTAATTGTGTGAGCTAACTGTGATTAATCAACAGTCCTAATCATAATCTTGGCTCTGACAATTGTTCCTTACATGGCCTCACACATGTCACTTGAGCTCTCTCTCTCAGTTTCCCCAATTCCAAAATGGGGAGTACAATACACAAAATAAGAGGAAGGAGAGTCATGCACTCAGAGCACTGGCCTGGGGTCAAGCAATATGGGTTCAGTTCCCAGCTCGGCCGCAGATTCCCTGTTTGATCTGTTACAATTGCTTTGTGCCTCAGTTCCCCATCTCTAAACCTGTGCTTTAATACTAGTGTCTTGGGTAGTCAGATTGTAAGAAGGGACTGTATCTTACTACATGTACATGATGCAGCTAACACAATGGGGATCCAATCTCGGGGTAAGGAGCTCTAGACACCAGCAGCACAAATAATAAATAAATCATAACACTTAACAGTGCTGGTACAATATTTAAATAGGAAATGTTTAGATTAGAAAGCTCTTTGAGGGTGAACCACCTGCCAACCTGAAGCATATTCTCAGCAACTACACACCACACCATAGTAACTCCAACTCAGGAACCAATCCATGCAACAAACCTTGATGCCAACTCTGCCTACATATTGACACCAGCAACACCATCACAGGACCTAACTAGATCAACTACACCATCATCAGTTCATTCACCTGCACGACTACCAATGTAATATATGCCATCATGTGCCAGCAATGCCCCTCTGCTATGTACATCGGCCAAACAGGACAGTCCATACATAAAAGAATAAATGGAGACAAATCAGATATTAGGAATGGCAATAACAAAAACTGGTAGGAGAACACCTCAATCTTCCTAGACACACAATAGCAGATTTAAAGGTAGCCATCCTGCAGCAAAAAAAACTTCAGGATCAGACTTCAAAGAGAAACTGCTGAGCTTCAGTTCATTTGCAAATTTGACACCGTCAGCTCAGGATTAAACAAAAACTGTGAATGGCTAGCCAACTACAAAAGCAGTTTCTCCTTTCTTGGTGTTCACACCTCCACATTAACTGCTGGAAGAGGGCCTCATCCTCCCTGATTGAACTAACCTTGTAATCTCTAGCCTGATTCTTCCCTGCATATTGCTACCTGCCTCTGGAAATATCCACTCCATGCATCTGACAAAGTGGGTATTCACCCACGAAAGCTTATGCTCCAATACGTCTGTTAATCCATAAGGTGCCACAAAACTCTTTGTCGCTTTTGCAAATCCAGACTAACATGGCTACCCCTCTGATACATAAGTCATTGTTTTTATTTTTATGGCTGCATTTAGTAGAATGCTAGGTCATAGCTCTGTATAAAGATATACATTTTGGGGCAGAGAGCGAGGTAGTAATAATTGCGATTGTGACTAGTCAGGTAAGCTGAGATCAATTTGCTTTAGTCATTTTCACATCCTTTTTTGTGATCATTTTCACAGCACTTTCAAGTGATCCAGCTTCATCGTACAAATATGCACGGAATATAAATGTCAATATTCACAACAGGTGGGTTTCCAGTCAGGGAATAAAACGATACCATGTGACTCATCTAACCAATTGCACCGAAGTAACAGTTCATATTAAGGATTTTTACAATCCATCCACAGGGTTTAGTCATCTTCTTCTTCCCCTCATCCCATCAACTTGGGTTGGATCACCACACAAGCACCCACCATCTTTTTCTGTCCAAGGTGGCATTAAACTCCTTACTTTCTTCTTTGATGCAATCCATCCACCACTTCCTCAGCTTCCCTCAGGGTCTCCTAATACTTTAATTTGGAAATGTGTCTCTTTGGATAAGATATCTCATGTCAAACATCTAGAGACATTGAACCAGCTGGCTCTTTTTTGGCCATGCTTCTGCAGGATACAGCATTGTGGGGTGCACTGTTGTTCTATACAATTGGGCTTGTAGTTTCAGGGGCCTATGCTCAGTTCACAGGCTGTAGTGTCAGGCACAGGTCACTTGCTGGTTTGAACTAGAATAAATGGTGGAGTCTTTGTAACTTGAAGTCTTTAAATCAAGATTTGAGGATGTCAATAAGTCATGCAGAGGTTATGAGCCTATTGAAGCAATGGGTGTGTGAAGTTCTGTGGCCTGCAATATGCAGGAAGTCACACTAGATGATCATGATGGTCCTTTCTGGCCTTAAAGTGTATGTGCCCGAAGCTAAAATTCTGACAAATCCTCTCTCATGGGACTACATCTTGCCTTTGCAGCAGCATCTATTTTGGGGTTTTAAATGAGGCTGATGAACTAATGGCCTTTCCCACATCTAACTACAATGTTCAAGTCAACCATGATTTAATCCAGGGCTCAAAAGCCATACTCAGGTTTCCTCATTGAATCAGGCTCCCATGACAGTCCATCTCAAAACACAAGTCCCTAGCACTCACTCCTTTTACATGTGCGAGTGTTAATCCTACCAGCCATTGATGGTGCTTGTGTATCCGAACACCATGAAGTCTATAGTCAGCTATCATGACACCATTGCTCCGATTGTCTTGTGCAGTGCATGCATACTCTTCCATAGCGCTTTTATTCTGAAAATGTCTTTTTCACAAAATTCAGTGCACCTACACCAGGAGGAGAGGAAAGAACGGAATCGTAAAGCAGCCAAGGTTATACACTGTGGATAGTCTTGGAACGGACACTTTCTCCATTACCGTTCTTTTCCTGAGAAACTCACCTCGCTTCCTGTAAATCATTATTGCAAGCCCACGGTGTCATTTATTTGCCAAAGGAATGATTATTGATTATTCCCATTCTACTGCTCCTAGAAGCATGTGTAAATTTACAATCAGGGCTATGGCCAAGCCAGCCATTGCCCCAGAAGGCAGCGATATCCCAAAAAACTGAGAAAATCTGCAATCGGAGAACATAAAATGCAAGGGGGTAAAGAACCGGAAATAATGGGTTCTAAATGAATTATCTCCTTGTATTGGAATCTTGTATTTTAACTAGGCTGATGCACTGCATATTAATCAAAACGGCTGCAAGCACAGTTTATCCTTTTGAGTCAATCTTAATAGGGACTTCTACCATCTCTCCCCAACACATTAATACTTAATAGAAGGAAAATAAAGTAATGTTCCAAAATATAAATTAGGCAAAATAATTAGCAAGGCATTTGGAGCGAAGATCAGTCACTTGAAATTTCAGTCCTGGTATTCTGATCTGTCTGGCTTTCCAAAGGTAGGCTGCATACTCAGCTAATCAAACTGTATCACCGTATGACAGTAAACGACATGGATTTACTACATGTTTATTCAGAGATTCAGCATGTAACTCCTCCAGCTGTGGGAGCTGGCAGACTCAAAGGGCTGCCCAGGGGATACAAGATATCCCATCCCTACTTCACCAATGCAGATCAGTTCACAGAATCATAGAATGTCAAGATATGAAGGGACCTGAGGAGGTCATCTAGTCCAGCCCATCAAAGCGGGATCAATCCCAGCTAAATCATCCCCGCCTTAAAAATCATTCACTCCTACGCTGATTATTCACACCGAGTGCTTTTAAATGATGATGAAATCTCCAGGAATATGTCCCACCAAAACTGGCAACTCTATTCACACCCCATGCCCTACACAACCAAAATCCACCCCAGAATGAGCTGGCCTCAAAGTAAAACCTGGGATGGATTCTCTCAGCCCTTCTTTGTGTTTTTAAACTCACGGTCTCCCTAAGCCGGGCTACTGTCCCGATCTCACTACTGGGAACTGACCTGATGGCGCCAAACTCATTTCCAACAGGCCTTCAGTGGGCAACAACTCACAGCCACTCCTGACCCGGGTTTGAACCCACAATTTAAAAGCTATTGTCAATCCCCACAGCCATTCCACCTGACTTCCTCCTGCTTGGCTTGATGGATCCAGAACATGGGAGCCGGTGTATTGTCCAACACAGGAACAGTGAACTGGCACACAGTGATAAGGAGCCAACAAAAGTTGGGATCTTGCCTACCATGAAGTTACAAAGGGAGATGTTCCATCTAAACGGCTTCAAGTGAATTTTCTTCATTTGTTTCATGCCCCCACCCCACCCATATATCCGATGCTGGCGCCAGCACATTTTCTCTCCAGCAGTTCAATAATTTGGAGACGGCAATGCATCACAGCTCTCTGTTGGAAAGCACATTCAAACATTTACCATTCACTCCTACGCTGATTACTCACACCGAATGCTTTAAAAATAACAACAACAACAATGCAAAAAATAAAATAGGACTCTGGAAGTGCGCGGCATTAAAATAAACTCTAACTCTCTTGCCAAACTCATTAATAATTTTGGCTTTCAAAAAAAAAAAGTTGGATTGCTCTGCTCTTCAAGTATCAAAACATCCAATTAACACAGCTAATTAGCGTCACAAACAGCAGTCAAAAGAATGGTAATTTAGATTCAGGATTTCAAAGGTTTCCTAATCGCAGGCCAATGCAACTAATCTCCCGGAGCCTGAAAGTGTTTTGTTATTGCAATGCAATTGTATAGCATCCATCAATTAGCAGCATGGCAGGGAACACTCACTTGCATGATTCATTTGTCTAATCAGAACAAAAAAGGGACGGAAGAGAGAGAGAAATCAAGCTCCTTAAAATATGCAGTATCAATTTTTCCAAATAATTTATACCGTGTCTGGAAAGGATTGTGAACAACACAACGTCCTTCCTGAGACTAAGCCAGCAAACAGGAGAGCTTCCCTCGGTTTTGAGAGATTAATAGGACAGGAAAGCCAGGCCCGCAAAAGATAACGGCTGGCATGCAGTTAGATACGTTGGCTGATATGAACATTTTTTTATGGAGAGAGGAGGAAGCGAGTTTTTATGCAAATTCCGTTTCCTCACTGTTCCCACAAACTCCATCCTTCTCTCATCAGTCACAAACACCAAGAAGTTGGTCCAGTAAAAGACATTTCCTCACCCACCTTGTCTCTCCAATATCCTGGGGCTGACATGGCTACAGCAATGCTGCACACAGAGACAGAGAGACTAAAGGGCCGGAGCCTCAGCTGCTGTGTATTGACATCTCCACTGAACTTGTAGGAGCACTGCCAGGATCTGTCCCCTCACCAACAATCACAATCTTTTTGAGAGTCTTGCAATAGCTGGTGCTTTTTAAAGCCCCAGCTCCAGGAGTCAGGGGATTACGGAAAAATCTCAGCTTTCATTTCTGAATACAGCTGTAAGTTTGTAGCCCTCATAATTGCAGAGAGCAGCTTAATGTGAACCCTGAAGGCTCAACATGTGTGTGTGTCTAACTCATGATTTTTGAAAGCTTGGGGTTGGCAACACAGCCCTCTAATACACATACATGCAGAAATGGGTATGTGCACCCCCACTTTGCCCAGACCCAGACACATACATGAACGCATTAGGGACTTAACGTGTTAACATTAAAGAAAACCTAAACGATCAGGTACATTCCATAAGATTTAATGTCACAATCCTATCAGTTTCCTATTGTTCCTGAGACAAAAAGTAGGAAATTGACCATTTATCTATGTTTCATTGTATATATAAAGTGCTTTAAACAACAGAAATACCATTAACAGTAGTTTATCAAAGGTCCTGTGTGGTTTCTGAGATCTAGTGGATTTAACAAATGTAAAATACGAATGAGAGAAATCCGCTCCCCAATGGTAAGATTTTACTGTGTTTCTCCTTTCCATGCTGCAGAAAGCAGATGCATAACTTATTATTTATATACACACCATCAGACAAAGGGTAATTAATAAAAAAAAAAACAAAAAAAACCCTAATCATGGCCGGATCCTTTGTTGCTGTAAATTGATGCACCTTCACTGACTTCAGTAGACCTATCTCTATTTACACCCGTTGAAGATCTGATCCATTGTGCCTATTACAACGCAATATACAAACAAGGCAGCAAGAAATAGTATTCACTTCAAAAATGTAAAATGAAGGAGGCAGAGGCAGACACAAGGACTGGAAAGAAGAAACCCAGCATGTTTTGCTAGGATATAAAGCACTTTTGGGGAATGGGAAAAGGCCAACCAACTTAACACACCTGCTCTTTGTGCACTTGGTTAAATGATCCAAGCCACCAAATTCAGATCTGGAACCAGATTTCAAATACCCAAACAGTCAAATCTGAGGGTCTATCTTGACCCTTTTAGAGAGAGGGGCCATTTGGAAAGGAAGCCCAGGTCCATGTTTAGATTTGAGCCACATTAGGGTTTGGGATGCTTAGATCTGGGGTTTGGGTTCAGGTCCATCTCCAACCACAACTTTCTGAATTTCACTTTTATTTTTCCTCTTTTCGTCTTGCCTGATCCTCTTGACATAAGTAGGTGTCTCTTGGCCTATAGCTCAATTTCTCTTTATTTCAGATTACAGGGCTCAGCTTTTGCTCTGGTCCACCACCACCATTAGAAATGCAGCATGATCTACTTTACCCCACAACAGGGTGGGAGGCAGGCACTTCTTAGATAACACTTGCTCTACATTTGGCTCACTTGGGCAAGTCACCGCTCTGTGCCTCAGTTTTCCCATTAGTAAAACAGGGATAATTATTATCATCATTTACTCCCTGTATACCATAGTGCCCATGAGCCATAGTCAGGGACAACAGTTAACTACACCATAAGGGCATGGAGAGGGTTAATGAAGGTGGATATGACATTTTGAAAATGCAAAGTGCTACTCAAATGCTAAATCAAAGCAATACAGCCCATTGGCATGGCAAGTTAAGCAGGTGATAGCACAGCGAAAAAGTAGTAAAATGCTGAGATGTCTGGAAGAGATAGATCAAGTTTAATTACCAGCTATCCAGCCTGTGTGTCAGGCTGCAACTGGGTCTGTTCAGTATTGTCCATTCCTCTCTTCATGGCAGGTAGCTCACAAGAATGATGCTATGAAAATGCCCCTCTTCCCACATGCAAATCTGTGTGTGTTTCCACAGTTGGCCTAGCACAATGGGGTCCTGGTCTATCACTAGGGCTCCTCGGCACTACAATTGTACAAATACCACAAATAATCATCAACACGCAGCTGCTTTCTCAACACTCCAGAGCACTAGAGCCTTTAACACTTCACCTACATTCCCGCTTCACATCTGTCCCCATCACGGGTATTAGGCTGTATTTGTACTGCAGTAGGGGGTAACGGCCCATTGTACTACGTGCAGGACACACACGGAACGAAAAGCTGGTCTTTGCTCCAGGTCAATGGCAACAGGGAATCTTTGCTCTGGAGACCCTGGGAATGGGATATTCACCACAGACCAGGTGTGAGGCACAGGGAGCAAAGTTTATAGCAGAACTTTATACAGGTCCTTCCTTCAGCGCTACCCCAGGCTACACACAGCCCCTTCCCTCCAGCGCTACCCCAAGCTACACACGGCCCCTTCCCTCCAGCGCTACCCCAGGCTACACACAGCCCCTTCCCTCCAGCGCTACCCCAGGCTACACACGGCCCCTTCCCTCCAGCACCACATCTAGCTCCAGCTATCACTCTTATCCCTTCACTTTCACTAACAGGAATGAACAGGAAATCATCATTTAAAGCAAAGTGAGGGGAAAAAAACAAAATCTCTAGCCCTCTGAGCTGGATCTTTCATGACATACTTCATACTCCACCCTCCCCACAATTCACATCTAGCTCCTGCCTTGGCCCCAGCACACACTTGTTCTGAACATGGCTAACTAACCTTTTTCCCACCCCAAGCAGAAAAAAAAAGGGGGGGGGGCGGAGGAGCAAGGGGAGGCGGTGGCGCGGCTGGAGGAGCAAAGGCGGTGGGACACGGCCGGAGGAGCGAAGGGTGGGGGTGGCGCGGCCGGAGGAGCGAAGGGTGGGGGTGGCGCGGCCGGAATGCCGCCCGTTACTGAGTGCCACCCCAGGGACGTGCTTGCTATGCTGGTGCCTGAAGCGGCCCTGGTTCTGAACAAGACCTCAGTCTATCAGACAGCCAAACTCCTGACACATGATCCCCGTCTCTTTTCTACACGGTCAAACCCTGCTAACCACCTACCACAAAGCTTAGCTGAGGACAACAATGGGAAACATACTAAGGCCCGGGATATTTTCATTTTGAGCACGCGCTCTAAGACCACGCCACTAACGCGTTTGTCGCAGTCAGGACTCTCTGTTGCAGGGATGAAAAAGGTAACACACTAATTCCATGCTCCCTCTTGGAACCATTATCACTTTCTAAGGCTTAAGCCACTAATGAAGATCTATAGACTCAATCTCATGGATTCATGGACTGAATCTTTGCCTCATTTTTATTAAGCTCTGGTTGGTCTTGCCCACTCAATCTTCCTTAACACACAAGAACTCATTGGCATCAGCCACTTCTTCTGGCCTCTATAGAGAAGGATGCTCACATGGCGCTGTGGATTTTGATACAATATCTAAAGAGCGGGTGATTATGAAAGGCTCCGTGCAGTGTGTGGAGCGTGTGTTCGTACATGGAGGGGGGTGGCCATTTTCTTGTGAAACGTTACAAAAAGCACACAAAGCCCACACAAAGCAGAACTATATCCTTGCTACTAGAGATGGCCAAAACCGGACCCTCTAATCTGACCTGCTTCACAATTCCCGGGCTAAGGAATCCTCAAATCCAAATCTGCCCTAATTGTTCGGAGCATAGGCTGGATCCAGAAATAGGTGTGTGGGGTGAGGGGATCTATTTGCCATCTCTGGGTCAGGTATAGCCAAAGCCGGCCATGCTCATGAGACACTGACAAAAGAAGGAGGGAGTCTCAGGAAACCAACAGACACCAGGCAAGTTCTATCATCTCTCATGTGAACAGAGTAATGGACTTCAGGGATCGGGAGTGAGTTAGAGGGCACCAATGTGGTTGCAGAGTGAAATGCTGCAGTACGCCAGGGACACCCAGTTACGCCCTCTGCTGGCCAAGGTACATAACCACAGCGCCCTCTCCGGGACCTTGTTCCCTGGTATTTCCCCAGCAATCACCTCATACACCAGGGGTGGGCAAACTACAGCCCACGGGCCACTTGTGGCCCGCGAGCCGTTTTTATCCGGCCCGCGAGCTCCTGCCAGGGGAGCGGGACCAGTGGTCCCACTCTCCTTGGCCAAGCGCTCTGACAGCGCCCCAGAGAGCAGGCTGGCTGCTGGCTCGGTGCGCCGCTGGCACAGCGGGGCTGGTGCGCCGCTCGGAACAGCAGCCCCGCGGCTGGTCTGAGGCACCGCTGGGGACGGCGGCCCCAAGGGAAGCGGGCCAAGCGCGCCAAGGGGGACAGCGGCCCCGTGGCCGGCGGACCGGACGCACCATGGGGAACAGCGGCCCTGCGATAGGTTGGCTGGGCGCACCGCAGGGGACAGCGGCCCCGCGACAGGTTGGCCGGGTGCACTGCGGGGGACAGCGGCCCCGCAGCAGGCCGGCCGGGCGCACCGTGGGGAACAGCGGCCCCGCGACAGGTTGGCCGGGCGCACCGTGGGGGACAGCGGCCCCGCGACAGGTTGGCCAGGCGCACTGCGGGGGATAGCGGCCCCGCAGCAGGCCGGCCGGGTACACCGTGGGGGATAGCAGCACCACGAGGGACAGCAGCCCTGCGGCCAGCAGGCCGGGTGTGCCACGGGGTCAGCAGCCCAGCGGCTGGCCGGCCGGGCACCCTGTGAGGGACAGTGGCCCTGAGGCCTGCTGGCTGGGTGCACTGCAGGGGACAGTGGCCCAGTGGCCTGCTGGCCGGGCAACCCACAGGAGAGAGTGGCCCTGCGGCCTGCTGGGTGGGCTGCCAGGGCTTGGGTGACCAGAGAGAAAATGTAAAAAAACCGGGATGACCCAGGCGCGCCACTCAGAGAGTGGAGCTGGAGGGCTGCCCAGAGCAGGGGACAGTTGCCCGCAGTGGGCCGGGTGCCGCCTGGAGAGCAGGGCTGGCCCATGAGTGGCTGGAAGTGCCGCCCCGGCTGGGCGTGCCGCGCACACCACCTGGAGCCCATGACAGGTGTCCTACAGCTGGCCAGGCGCTCCACTCGGACAGCAGGGCTTGTGCGCCGCCCGGAGCCCGGGACAGCTGGCCCGCCTGTAGCTGGGTGCCTTGAGCCCGGGAGAGCTAGGCTGGAGGATGGCCCCACCTCCCCTCCAGCTCTGGGGATCAGGACTGCTGTTTTGCTGCTCTTCACCGTGCTCTTCAGTGATGGGCAGTCATTTTTAGCACCATCTTCAGGGAAGATTCTGCCGGCAAAACTCCACATTCTTAAGGTATGACCTCACCACCCCTTCAACAGAGCTTATTTGAATATCTCTGAATTGTTAATTTCTTGAGTGTTCATGGCCCACCATGAGGTAGTTGGGATGCGGGAAGTGGGAGGGGCTCGGAAAGGGGCGGGGCCAGGCTACCCGGCCTTCCATACAGTTTCGCAGTGCCGATGTGGCCCTCGGGCCGAAAAGTTTGCCCACCCCTGTCACAGACCCATTGCACCATTTCAAGCAATTCTGTGGATGACTGTTATTGATTTATTCCACATCCTTTCCTCTGCCCCAGGCTCTTCAAGCCTTTAGTCACCTTTTCTGCGCACAATAGCCAGTTTTCCCTGAAACAATCAGTCCAAAATACTGCTACCCCATTCTGGGATTACCAAAGTCTTTTCAACATTCATATCACTGCCCTCTGTAGGTATGCCTGCCCCTCTCCCAAGATTCACCCCAGTCAGAGCTTGTATTCCTGCCCTTCTCTGGGCCTTCTTTCTTCCCAAAGGGATCTGTGTTGCTTCACACTGCTGCAGTTTATTGCAGCGCCTTCGTACTGGCTCTCTTTCCAGCTCACTCCAAGCAGCCTTTTTCTCCTCTTCAGCCTTTTCCAGACCCTTCCCCGGAAGAAGGAACTTCTCACTTCAGCCAGGGCCAGTATCCTTTCGACGCAGCTCTGGTGCAGTGCTCTGCTGTATGTACATAAACACTCACGAATGATGGATGAGCCCCAAATTGGGGACAGGTTTAGTTTGGCAAAACGTCCAAGCTTCTGGGTGCTTAACTGGACCTTTACTTAACTATTCAACTTGTGCTAAAAAAAGGTCTGGAGAGCTCATGAGAATAGTCTCCCTCCAAATGCTTATGGTACCAGTATTTCTCTTTGGATGGGGGATATGGTGGGTCGCCCATGTTCCTTTGATATTTCCACCTCTTGCACCAACTAGAAATCAAGGCAGGAGAAAACAAAAAACGGAGGAAAAGTATCCAAACACTGATGCCCCAGCAACAGCGTTTGGTTCAGCTTCAACATGAATTTATTTGAACGGCACGGTAGCTGAACTGGGTCGCCTTTCTCAAACACACCCATATATGGGTCGAACCTGCTTAACCATAGCCTCATAAACTAATTCCTAGTGTGTGTGGTTATGATCTAGTTGGGGATTGGTCCTGCTTTGAGCAGGGGTTTGGACTAGTTGACCTCCTGAGGTCCCTTTCAGGCATGATATTCTAGATTCTATGTTATCTCCCTTTATGTCAATTAGCTTAACACATTCCTGCTCCCATACATCTGAAATCCTGGGAGAAATAGGTGGTACTACATATGTGTTTATTAATCAATTATACTTAAAGGAGTAGGAAATAGACCTAGGGATAGACCTAGGGATAGGAAATAGGGATAGACCCTATAGGAAATAGGGATAGACCTAGGGATAGGAAATAGACCTAGGGATCAGGAGACCCACTGACTTATTCTGAGATGTGGTGGAATCATTTCGCCTTATCTGTACAAGGGAGATGATAGTCGTTCCTTTGTGAAACGGGCTGAAACCTACAGACCGAAAGTGCTAAGTACTGTTAGTTTTTTTTTTAAAAAAACATGCCCTTATTGAAGGAATCCAGCTCACCCCTTTATGCCTAGGTAGGGTACCACACATACCCCAGATCAATACCCTTTTGTAATTGGCCAAATGAAAAGTGACATTCCACCATGAACCCTGAACTTCCTGGCTCTTGTGAGCCCGAGGCAGGTGCGGAAACATTACATTAGCTTGATTTCTCTTTGTGTTAATTGAGTGTTAATAGCTATGCAGATAGATGCACATTACAATTAATAAGCCTAGCCAGGGAAAAAGCAAGTCCCGTAACATACCTTTTAGATGCAAACCATTATTAATCAGCATTTTAACGAAGCATAATTACAACAGCTTATGGCTCCCACCAGGTAAAGCAATAATTATAGGTGCAACCAAATAAACATGGAAAATAATTCCCTGTTTCTCAGAGCTAATATTAATTTAACAGTGCTCAGAGTGATGGCTGGTCAGACAGCCCTGCACTTCTGTTTTGTAAGCCAGCTACAAATAACAGCTTTCATGAAAAACAATGAGGACGCTTGTGAATTCCAAAGCAGAGGGTGAGGCTGGGGGAGAGATGGGAAAGTCACCTCCCTGGTTTCTAGGATGGAATTACCAGATCTTGGCAAAGAGATGGAGGCATCTGGTGGGCACTGGAAGCTGTCCTCCATGGTGCACAAACTGTGCAAGGGCAGACTTCCTGGGAGCAGGG
This sequence comes from Dermatemys mawii, assembly GCA_007922305.1. Taxonomy (NCBI): domain Eukaryota; kingdom Metazoa; phylum Chordata; order Testudines; family Dermatemydidae; genus Dermatemys; species Dermatemys mawii. Next base: position 42,480,683 of record ML677352.1, on the reverse strand, counting down.
AGCGTGACACAGCTCCCTAGCACTTTGGCTGAATGAAGAATCCCCTTTGGTTCAACCAGCCCAACAACTCTCTCTGGCCTAAGACTCCTGGCCCTGGTCTATATGGGGCAAGCGGTGGGGGTGGGGGCAGGAAATCGATCTAAAATACACAACTTCAGCTATGGGAATAGCGTAGCTAAAGTCGACATATTTAGATCGACTTACTGCGGCGTCTTCGCAGCGGTGAGTTGACTGCTGCTGCTCCCCCGTTGACTCCGCCAGTGCCTCCCATGGCAGTGGAATACTGGAGTCGATGGGAGAGCGATAAAAGTCTAGAGGTGATAAATCAACACTTGAAAGATCGATCACTATCTGCCGATCCGGGGGGTAGTATACACCTGCCTTTGGTGAAGTTAACACGCAGGATGCACAGTTCACTCCATATGGCATGCTCTCCAGAGGGGAAGCGGTGAAATCCTCCCAAGTCACGTAAAACTAAACTGGACAAAGGACTTGAAAACATACAGTCCTTTAGGGGACAGTCCTGCTACATAGGCCACGGGGAGCAGCAAAAGAACTAACAGGTATTTTCTCTCTGTACTCAGTCCTGTGATCACTCCTTGTCTAGTCACTAGAGGGGAGACTCTGCTAACTAGATAAAACTGCTCATGTCTTTATAGTGTATTTACACAGTGCACATGGTACTGTAAACATCAGCTGGCAAAGACAATACGATTTTCTCTTCTGCGCTGATCTTTGTTCTGCAATACATTCTCGCCATATACAGCAGCAACATTCTGTGATGCTGTGAAAGTACATGGTAATGCATCCTAGGCTATTTCTCTTGGCATTACAATTGTTTGTATCGGCACTTCCTACCGGACTTAACGAGTCATTTCAACTATGCAGTCTTATGGGTGGGGACCAAGCTCTGATCTTATTCTATGTGGGCTCTAGATTTGCAAACAAATAATTTGTTAAGCTGATCTGATGGTTTTGGGGGTTCCTGACTCACGATTTTTGAGCAATTGAGTATGACAACACTGCCCACCACACGGGGGAATCTGGAGTGGAAGTACTTTTCTCTTTCTGTAGGTCTCTCAGAAGGCAACAGAGGAGAAAACTAGGATCGATAAGATAGGAGAATATGGATGAAACCCCACAAAACTTTGAAGGGTAACCAAGGGGAAGATGGCAGCCTGAAACTTCCTTTAACTCATTCATTACAATTGACTAGAATTCAAGTTGACGGCGTCTTTTAACTGTACAGTTTCAGAACAAGAAATGAAGAACACTGTACCCAGTGAGAACACTGATGAATGTCATCAGCACACCAATCTCTTTCAAATTGATTTGTGGGGGCTGTGGATCCACCTTTCTGGGTGTGAATGCTGGGCACAGCTTTTATTGACTCTAGCATTATAAGCACAGTTTTTGGTCTTTCAACCTGTTCCGGAAATGGAGAGAGTTTTCTTTTCTTTATGACTAGGCACTGTAGCGTGGTCGATTCTGTGCTGAATCAAAATTCATCAAAGCCTTCTTTGTCTCAACAGAGTCATAAAAAGCCTAAATGTTATTATGCAGGAAAAGGTTACAGTGAAAGGTGGTTTTTCCCCCTCCTGCTCCAAAAAGGGGGAGAAAAATGTGCCTGGCCAGAAAACAGAAAGAGTCTGAAAGAAAGCTAAAGCCCTTGATATAAATCAGCTGTGTGAGCAATGTGTAAGGGGAGCAAAACCATGGCACGGCTGTTAGAAAGAGAACCCAAAGATTAGATTGGAACTTATCCTGGTTTGGGGAGTCCCAGACTGGAGTTCTAACTCCCATCTCAGCTGAGAAGTAGCCTGTGTTTAAACTCAGTCATGTTGCTCATCTGCCATCCACCCTTTGCCATTTTCATGCATCGAATGTGAAACGCCAGCTGCCTCAATTCTGCCAAACACTAAAGCAAGCGCTTAACTTTAATGCAGCTCACTCGTGTCTTCACGTGCGTAAACAGATATGCAAGACTGGGGTTGGAGGGCTCAGAACATTACAGGATTGAGACCTTACACCCAGACCCTAGTCCTCCACCAAGCCCTGTCTCCTCATACCTGGACTCCCCCTGCTGTACCCTAACCCTCTTCACCTTGACCCCCTGTAGAATCCCCATTCCCCCTGCATTCAGGACCCCCACAATGAGCCTCTGTGCATCCAGATCTCCCACTGAGCTAAACTGCTCCACACAGAAACCTCTAACCCACACCCGGATCCCCCCACACTTGGATCCTGCTGGGCTGAACCCGCCCATCCACACCTGGTGCACCTGGCACAGTGGGGCAGGGGCCCGGGGTGTTTCTGGGACAGGCCCAGCCCTTGCCCTGTGTCAGTCAGATACAGCCTCACTGCCAAGTCCCTGGATCAGGGGAGGTGGGAGCTTCAGGGTGTTCTCTCACTTCAATCCAGCCAGTAGCCTGTGCTCCCCGCTACCATGCTGGAGCCACATTCGTTTATTGACAAATGCAATTTGCAGAATTTTAAAATATTGTGCACAGAATTTTTAATTCCTGGGTGCAAACTCTTAATTTTGGAGGTGCAGAATTTCCTCAGGAGCTACATATGTACGCATCATTACCGAGCATTTCTCTAGACCACTATATTATATATATACATATAACTCAATGGGAGTTTTGCCTTTGATTTCAGTGAAACCAGGATTTAGGGGGACCAGACAGCAAGGGTGAAAAATAGGGACAAGGGGTGGGAGGATAATACAAACCTATATAAGAAAAAGGCCCCAAAATCAAGACTGTCCCTATAAAATCAGGACATCTGGTCACCCTACCCATGATTAGCTCTGCCCTGAGGAGCACATATTCCAGGCACGCCCACCCAACCCATTGGTTTAAATGAGGTCTGGGGGTGGCCTTTACTCTAAGCTAAACATCAGCCCAAAAAAGGATGGGCGGGGGAGACACTCTTTTCACCAGAGGGATCCTCATGAAGGTGGCTGGTTTTTGGCCCCCCGGTGACTTTTCAAGCCATAACTATTACAATGTTCTTGCCATTTGTCTAACGCGATGCCATGCACCACATCCATCTTTGGAGAGCTGACTTTCATGAACACTTCAAAAATAATTTAAGGTTTGCGCGGCGAAGGTTAGAAACTTTTCATCGCTCAGAGCTAATAGCTCTGCTGTTTACATGCTATAATGGCTCCATAACCTTTTCAGACACGCTGTGGCCAGCAGCTGGGACCTGTCCCTGCTATTTTCGTTCCCAGAACGTAACCGCAGAAATGCAATGACTCTTTGCCCCTGAAATGGTCACATTTCTTCTCTTTAGGCTTTTCTTCCATTACCGCACTCATGGAAAGGGCTTCACCTTTTCAAGTGGCTCCCGATGTATTGAAATACAGCCACAGCCGTGCTTCCTCAGGAGAAATGAAACAATCGGATTGTCTCGCTAGAAATCCTGTTTCTGGGGGTGAGGGAGAAGGCTAGGCAGCCAGCCCTTCCTCTCTAAAGGAATGTGGGAGAGGACATAACATGAGGTGAACAGCTTTGCCTAGAAGCGCTAGGGGAGGATTCTTGTTTCCAAGTCCCAAATGGAACAAGGTCATGATCCCAGAGTGTTTGATGACACTGCAGCAGAACATGAGCTACAAACTTTTCTACGCCGTATCATTTATTTGTGTGCAATTACAGACCCTCAATAGAAACAGCACACTGGACATATGAGCAGTGCAGAAACGGATGCAAAATAGGACAGCCAAGTGCCAGAATCCACAGGATGAAGATAGAGTGTGGTGAAATGGACAAGACTCCCGCTGCCTGGATCTCGCAGAAAGTAGGAATCTTGTCTGCTTCAGCACCCCACCTGCCGACACAAACAGAAGACACAGCCAGAGAAAGAAAAGTGCAACAACAGAGATGTCTTTTGGTGCCTGAGGTGACTTCCTCCTTAGCTTCAGGACTTGGGGTCTAGACCCGTGTTTATTTAGGGCCTTCCCAGCTGGACTGCCCACCAGACTTCGATTGTTGTCCTACCATCAGGGGCTGGTAGGGGCCCGCAGGCTCACCTGCTCCACCAGATTCCGATCCAGGGCTCAATGGTGGGCAGCTACGTTCTGCACCTTGCGGTGCTAAATTGCTGCCTCCTTGGATCACTTCCTACCCAAGTTCCCCACTTCTGAGCTTCCCAAGCAGCCGCCAGTCTCCCCTCTGAAGGCTCGGTTAGGGGAGTACTGTCAGGTCTTGGGCAACAAGATTTCCTGGGCTGTGATTTCCCCAGAGCTGAGGCCAGAGATCTGCTCCCTTCCACAGCCTGTCCCCTATGAGTTGCTCTGCTCTGCTCTGTTCTGCTTCCCCGTTTAAGCTCCACCTCCAGATTTTACAGGCTTTGCAGGTGTGGCTGGTTGGGGCTGCCTGGGCTTGAGCTGCTCCTTAATCCCTTGTTCTCTCATATCCCATCACAGGGAGTCTGTGGATGGCATCCAGAGCACATGCCCCCAAATATCTGCAATGCTTCCCTCTGGTTCTAGGTGAGACAAGCTGCTGGTTGGCAACTCCTCAGATCTCTTTGTTGGTGCTAATGCCAATCCAATGCTCAGAATCTTTTGTAGGTACTTATCAAAAGGCATCTTGTTTTTTATCTAACATTTTAATAGCTCTCCAGCTTGTGCAGCCGGACACTCGCACTGATAACATCTGAGCTGAAAATTCTGTTTTGTTTTGGTGCTGGGTATACTTGATTTCCATATGTTGCAGGGTTTAGTGAATGCTGGGGATGCCTTTCCTATCTTTGATGTCGCATCTTTCTTGAGGTCTCCATTGGCTAATATGGTGCTGCCCAGGCAAGTGAACTCTTCTACTTCTTGGTGTTTTTGTCTTCGAATGAGAGTCTCACATCTGGCTTTGTTTTGAAGTAAGTGATGTGGGCCCTGCTTGGCCCGCTGTTTCTGACAAGGTGCCTCTCTTTGTAGCTTTTCAAGGATGTCACTCAACAGCACAACATCAGTAGCAAAGTGTAGCTCTTCTAAATACCTGCCATCTTCCCATGCTATGCCAGGGTTTGTGTTGTTAATACACTTCTGTTTGGCAGTGGTACAGACTGGAGTTAGAATTCAGCCCTGTTCATGCCATTGTCCAGGCCGAATCTTCCTGTTGTCTCATTATTCACCCTTCCCATGCACATCGCATGGTAGGAAGCAACCTTGATGATGTTGATGACTTTAGCTGGAATTCCATAAGCCTGAAGACTATTCCACCATGTATGCCACTGCAGGCTGTCAAATGCTTTTCGAAAAACAAATAAATTGATAATTAGGGAGCCTGCCATTTGTTCTTTAGTGTGAATATCTGATGCCCACAGGATTTCTTGGACCTGAATCCAGCTTTTTTTTCCCTAAGCGTTGCAGGCACTCTCTCTTTCATCCTGTGTAGATGACATTACAGAAGATTTTCCTTACAACAGAGAATAGGTGACTCTTCTCCGGTTGTGACAGTCAGTAAAATCACCCTTTCTGGGTATTCTGACAATTATTCTAGGTTTCCACTGGTCAGGAGGGGTCTCGTTTTGCAAGACGTCATTAAACAGTGCTGCCAGTTTCATCCGGGGGTTGTGTCAAATGCTTTTAGTATTTCTGCTGTGACTGGATCATCTCCTACCCCTTTGTTATTTTTTGTACTTCTGACATCTCTGTTGGACCGGTGTTGATCTCAGGTTGATCAGATTCCCATGTTTCATGAAACTCTGGTGCCAAGGTAAGGCTGGGTCTGTTGAGGGCTTCTTTGAAATACGGTGCCCATCTGTTATTCTGCTCTACTTCACTTGTAAGTGTAACCCACACACTTTCTGGGTGTGGTGTTCTGTCCCATCTAATGGCGCTGAGACCACTTAGTCCTTGTCTACACTGGCGGGGGGAGAATCGACCTAAGATACACAACTTCAGCTGCGAGAATAGCATAGCTGAAGTTGATGTATTTAGACAGACTTACCGTGGTGTCTTCACGGCACTGAGTCAACTGCTGCCATTCCCCCATCGACTCCGCCTTTGCCCCTTGCAGTGGTGGAGTTGATGGGAGAGCGTTCGGGGATGAATCGCTACCTGCTGATCTGGTAGGTATTCTAGACCTGCCCTTGGAAAGAGAGTTGCCTTTTAGGTCATGCGGTAGAGGCTCATGCACTAAGCTCCAGAGATCCCAGGTTCAAGGCCACCTGCCGATGACCACGGTCTGTCAGCGTTACATAGGCATTTGTCCATCATTACTTTTATTGGCCCATTTCTTGAGTTTCCATGCAGGATTTTAGTCACTCAGTAAACAACTCTGTGGCTTCCTATCATAGCAGCAACTTCAACTGCTAGGTCTTCAAGATATTTCCATTTTATTTGTTTGCATGGCTTTTCATTGCTTTCTCGGCATTCTTGTACTCCTCCTTTGCTTTTTCCAGTATTTCATCAGTCATAGCACTCAGGAGTTTCCGTTTCAGTGCTTGTCTCCCCCTCGGTAATACATCATACTTCTTGGCGTAGCCAATTCTTGCCCTGTATTGATATCCAGTGACAGCAGCTTGAATCACATGGTTTCTGACCACTGCCCATTTTCCTTCAGGTCCAGTCAATGTCATAAGATGACAGGTTTCAGAGGGTAGCTGTGGTAGCCTGTATCAGCAAAAACAACGAAGAGTCCTTGCGGCACCTGAACTCCTCGTTGTTTTTGTCATATGATGGTTAAACATGATGGCAAGATATGGCCCTGTGCTGAAAGCCCATTTTTAATTAGATACAGCCGTCAAACCCCATAGCAGGACCAATGATACATCCAAGGGAATTTCATTGCTACAGCAAGGTGAATAATCCCTAAAAACTCATTTAGTTGATGATTATCCTCTCTTTTGCAAATTTCCTACAAGATGGATTATAGCATCTTGAATGTATTCCACAGCCACCCCACCCCAATGGCTGTGTGTGTGATGGGCTCTGTGCTTTCAGTCCATAGCCTAGTGAAATGAAGTAGGGGCCACAGTGCAGTTCCCAGTGGACTGATGGCCACGTAAGAAAAAACACAACTAGCATTGATTTCCACCTTTGCCATCAGCCTGGGCAGAGGCCAAGGACTGAACAAGCCATGGGGACAAAACTATCTTTCATGGTGGATCCCTCCTGATGGTGTTGAGATACATTTTTGTTCCTGATGCCTATATCATGCTTGCCTTGTGGACAAATCAAAGATTTCAGTCTCCCAGAGAGTCAAAGCCCCGCCCTTCCACATGGATTGACATTTGTTTTTAAAAAAGATCATAGAACAGCGACACTTTTTAAGCCCCTCAACCTGAGGAGTGAGAGGAGGGCCATTGCATAATAGAGAGTTAAAAGTAAGTTACATAAAGTTCAATTCATTGCAGCCCATCTATGTTTTGTAGGCGGCTTTGCTAAATTCTGCACAAAAAGCTGCAAATTCAGCAGAAAGTGGTAAGGAGTCAGGATAGCAAATGAGAACAGATACTGATTGGGCTAAAGAACAGAAAACAAAGTCATCGTTAATTAAGGGACCTAAAGGATGGGCCTTGCTGAATGAGGGCGCTGAGTGTGCCCTTCCTGCTCTAGTTTTAGATTATGTAAATAACTTGGAGAGATGGAGTTTTCAGATTTCACACATTTGCCGGTGGGGCCATAAAATGGACATGGAAAAAACAGGCCAACAATTTAGATCTACTCTAGAAATGGGTCAACATACAGAAAGAGAAAATTAGAATCAACAAATGCAAAGTAATGTTCATCTCGGTGCGATCTTTTCCCCTGCTGCTAAGTCTAATTTATATAAATGGCTTTGAGAAGCTGACTGCAAACTGATTAAGTCTGCTGACAATGCAAAATTGAGCAGCATAGTGTACGGGGGGCTGGGGGCGGTGTGTGGAGGGAGGGGCAAGCAAGGAAATTCTAAAGAGTCCTTAGCACTGCCAGATAATTTGGCTGATCCACAGTAAATAATGCTTAATGTCGACAAATGCAAAAGCAATACAATTTGTTTGCAAAACCAGAACACAAATTGCCTTGGATTTCAGCAAGAGGAGTCCGACATGGTCACTGGGAGTAGAAGCCTTTCTAAGGCCGCCCTGTGTGGCTACACAATTCATTTTCAAATCAGGAAAAATGATCTAGGTGTCGAGAAAAACAAATGAAAAACATCAGGGTTCCTTAAAGGTGACCTGCAAAGGGGACAAAATGGGATTACACCTATCTTTACTTCTTTATAGGTACTGCTACATCAGGAAAAAATGTGTTTACACGACGAGATAGCTAACATGGGTTAGCTAAAATATTGCATAGCCTGAGTGTAGGCAGGACAATTTATAGTTTTAATTCAGTGTAGCTGATCAAGGTGAACCTTGTGGCATACCCAAAGATGGAAAAAGGGAAAGGATTTCTTTAAGGGTTTTGGTGCTGGTCTTTTAAGAGCCTTGTTTTAAACATTTGAGAATCAGGTCCCGTCTAGCCTGGAAAACCCTGGAGAACTGGAAAATGAGGACATCACAAAAGGGAAAGTTGGGCAAGAGACAACAGAAAGGATTTTGATCAGGGTGATTACAGCTTGTAGGCTTAGTTCATCCCACGAGCTGGTCTTCCCAATTTTGTGCATTCATGGCACTGCTTCCTTTCTCCTGCCTTAAATCTCACAGTAGTGCTGCATCAGAGGGAATCCAAATGCTAGAGCTGAGTCAGCAATTCATAAGAAATCACTGATTACTTCTTACAGACCTAATATTAATTATAGAACAATACACACTCTGTGCGACACCCAATAGCATCCCCTTTCAAAACAGAGCAGACCAGAGATGACATCCCCAGTGATTGTAAGGTACAAAGGAGGCAGAATCAACCCCTTGTTAAGAACAAAACAAGTTACCAGAAGTTTTTTATATCTCAGAAAGCAACCATAGAGGGCAAAGAGCTTTAATTCTGGATATTCAACCCAGATTTTTGAATGCCCACACAAGATCCTACTCCAACAGCAGCCATCAGTTGCAAGCGACAGGTGCCACAACCAATAATACAAAACACACTATAGCAGCCAGACAGGCAGCAGGAAGACATATCTGACTAATAGGGAGTTAAAGAATGAATAATGAGGACAGGTTCAAAAGGAAACCTTAATGAGGCAGGATCTCTGTAGTGTAGATGGCATCATAAATGCTGTAGTCAAGGAGACAGTCGCATCATTTTTTACACTCAGCCCAAACCATCATGCAATGCACAAAAATGAAGGATTTAGAGGGTATAACCCCCCTGCAAAAAACTTACAGAGACAACAGAGAGCAATTCTGATTTCGAAATGTAAGTCTGGGACCAGAACCTCATAAAGGCTTGATCCTAAATTATTTAAGTCCATTGGAATTTTGCCACTGTCTTCAGTGGTTGTTGTACCAAGCTCAAAATGCACAGAGCACAAATCAAGGGGTGGTGCCCTTATGTTGGTTCTGCTCTGCGTATGCCTACCCCCACATACTGCATGTTAGAGCAGCCCAAAGACTGCTCTAATTTACACCTGCTTTCAACAATCAGAAAGGACTGAATAGCTTGCCTCGGATTGCATAGTTTAACTCTATCCTCACCATACCCCCTTTTGTATTCACCACGCCTCCCTTTCGCTGACAGCAAAGAGGATATGGTGCACAAAGCTCTATTGTCAACTTTGGAATCAGACGTATACTGAGCTGATGCTCCCTGGACCATCTAACATGCCTTTGGAGCCCAAGAGATGCAGTGACATGGTATAAAATGGGAAAAATGCACCTGAGGGTTGTTATTTTAAAAGAGTTCTACAAAGCAAAGCAGTTGAGAGTTTGAAACACCCAAAAGGATTTAGACACACCAAAGGATATTTCCTCAAACAAGCAGAAATAATAGTAGAGTTCCCATCACAATGTGATGCGCAAAAACTTGTGCACAACCCTGGGAGAAAGGAGAGAAATGGCAATCATCTTAACAAAAAGCAGCTTATCACCGGATCTGGAATGGACACTGTGCTGGCCAATAGACAGTGGGAACAAGTCCCGAAATATGGTGTGTGGTTCTACAGTGCGTGGATCATAACTACTTCTGACAGAAACCTTAGAGAGCTAGCTCGTTTGCACTTGTGATGCCAGTTGAACTGAGACTGAAAAATTGTAAGATGTTTGTCTATATCCTCTGATGAGTATTTTAAAAATTCTAACCACTGTGTGGTTACAAGTCAAGCAATATCAGGGAAAAGAGCATTTGGGGGTTGGAAATGGAAAGTTTAAACACTTCCAGCAGTGAAAGCCTAGACACGACATTGGAATATTGCCGAAGAGTCAGGACGTGAAACTGACCAATTCGCTTCAATATCCAATTAAGATGAAATTGAGAAAAATCATCATAAAAATAAATCAGATAAAGTTATTTCTTCCAGGTGCTATTAGCAATACAGATGAAAAATAAATGGGTTTGCATATATTCCAAAATCAATGTTCTTGCGATGCAGATCAGTTTATTAGGAAAGGCTGAAATTGGAAAGATACACTGATTTTCTACAAATTAAATATCCTTCGGAAAAGACAACTGTAGTCTTGCTCTGTCATAATGGGAAAATATTGATCTGTGTAAGTGGGCATCTGGGAAGAGCACCATGAGTGACAACACAGCTCTCTGTCCCTTCTCACCTGATCAATCCATACACAGTTTGAGAGTAAAAGTTCTTTTCATGCTTAGAAATTCACCGTGCCTGGAATGAAGAGTGACTCCAAAGACTAAGACTGTTGAAATTCAGAGAAGAGAAAAATAAGAGGAGACATGATAGAGATACCCGAAAGAATGAATGACGCAGATAAGGCAATTTTATCCTGTCTCATAACACAAGAAAGAGAGGGCAGCCAATGAAATGAAAAGTCAGTACATTTAATGCTGATGAAATGAAATCTTTTCTTCACACAATGTATAGTTGGCTGGTGGAATTATTTGCCACAAGATATTAATGAGGCCAAAAATGTAGCAGGATTAAAAAAGAGATTAGACGATGAGACTGTTTGGTTTGCCTCCCTCACAGTCCCTCTGTGCACACCTAGAGGTGTGGGGGGCAGGAGGAAGAAAGCAAGTCAGGGGCTGGGGGGCAGCAGTTGCCCTGTGCACGTGACCGATTGGGAGCGGATCATGCACCTGCTATGCCAGTGTTTAAATGGCCCACTTTGTCAGTGGGAATGACCGTGGGAGGCAGGTAGAAACCCCACTTCTACCTGAGGCCCTGCCCTACCCCTCACCTTCCACTCCCTCGTTGGTGTAGTCCTGACCGCCCCCCGCAACCAGAGGAACCCCGATTGAACCAGCACAACCCTGAGCACCCACTGGACCCCCGGGCTGCCAGCTTTCAGGGAGAGGAGGGATGTGGCGGCGGGGGAGACCTCTCGGGGCTGGAGATGAAGAGGGATGTGGCAGCTGTGGGAGGAGGAGGAACACGGTGAGTGGAGGGGACCTCCAGGGTTGGAGGGGGTGGAATGGAGGAGAGTAGGACAGGCAGGCAGCAGTGGTGTCCTTGGGGAAGGGGCGGAACAGGGAGGGGAAGAGGTGGAGCGCCGACAAGGCCACCATGGGAGGCTTAACCTTCCCTGGCCTATGATACCCGGCACCCAGGGGAATGGCTCCCTTTCCCAAGTTTCTCTGGCTCTGTTCTGTGACACAAAGTTACTTCAGTTTCCCAAAGAAATTAACACATGGGCTTCATTCCACCTTCTGGTCACAGGACACATCTGTGTCTGCCCTATATTGTTTGCCTGCCTCCACTGTACATTCCTTGGAGCAGGGACCATACCTCCCTACAGAGGCTCAACTCTGTACAGGGAGAGGATTCAGAACACTTCTTCCCAGCACTCAACTCATAACATGCCATGCCATTTTCATGCCGTGTTGTGGTCTGATGCCATTGCATTCTGGAGAGGCTCTCTGGGCGGACTCTCCTGCCAGATTCCCGCTCCAGCTCGAGTGCCCTGAAAGCATTTACCATGAAGGACAGAGCAGAGCAGAACAGTCATTTCTACATTTGGAAGTGTTGCAGTGACTAACACAGCAGGTTGTATGCACTGCAAGAGAAAAAACATACCGGTGTGTGTGTGTGGGGAGGGCGGGGGAGAACGACTCAGGCCTTATAAAACAAATGATTTCTCCAAAACGCAAAACTGATTTTGGTCTCAATTAACTGTTTCTTCTGCTGCTAGTGGGTGGGTGAGGGGAGCGATTTTCATATGAAATTAAAGTGATGTGTTAAGACAAAATGTTTTAAAATAATTTTCTGCCTTCTGTCATAATTCAAATTATGCAAACACAGATTTCCTTTACTCTCTCATCAGACATCATTCTAAATTATATAGATATATATACACACACACACACACATCTATCTCAGGCACATCTAAGGGCATTATTGTGCTAACTGAAAACCTCAAAATCCACAATGAATGTATCCTCACAACACCCCTGGAAGGCCGGGCAATGCAACCATCCACATTGTAAAGTTGGGAAACTGAAGCACGGTGACTTGCCCAAGGTCATACAGGGTGCTTTAGCAGAGCAAGGAACGGAACCCAGGTTTCTTGAGTCCCAGGATAATGCCCGAATTCCTGGACCATTTTTCCTTTCCAACATAAATGTCCCCACACACATAGCCGTTGACTCCCTTTTTGGTAGACCCAGCAAAGAGGCCAAGACTTGATCAGGCATGGGAACCAAACTCCTCTCTTAACCCTAGAGGTCAGACATAAGGCACACGGACAGGACTCTTGCATTGCAACCGGCTATCCTGTGATTAGTGAATTTCATTCCCTCCACTGCTCAGCCCAGCACTCCCTTCAGATGCACACTCACAATCGGTGTGCGATGACCTTCGGACATTTCCTCTCGGCTGGATGTTCAAAATGAGCAGACAAGCACTACAGCAGAGTTCGCTGACTCAGAGAACTCCAGTTGCTGGGGATGAATTCAATGTATTGTTTGCAGCTTCAATGTAAAGGAAGAACCGTAGGCAACAGCGCTACCAGGTGAGCAACAAGGTGAAGGGGTCTGGCAGATGGGAGCTAGCGCAGGAGATAGGAACAGCAAGAGGTCTATCCCACTGGTCTTCCGACAGTCACACCAGTGCGGTGGGATCAGGCAGAGAGGACACTGAATGGAAGGTCAGAGGAGGGAGAGACTGAAGGTCAAACAAATTCTGCTTGCCCCAGCTCTCCTGCTAATTTGGCCAGCGTGCCCATCAAGCAGAAGGGCAAAGTGCTCTCGGTGCCGATTTCCTGGTAGGCGGCAGTGATGGGAGGCAGGCCCAGCGATAGCTCTGTGAGCGTTGAGCAGGTGCCAGCAGAAAGCGTTGGCAGCCGCAGAGTGTCGTGCTCTGGGAATTTCCGCAGCCGAAAGCGTTGGTCTCGCTGCTGCAGTCAGACGACACCAGTCCTGGTGGTGCCAATGAGCCTCACAAGAAGAAGTGAAGGTGTAAAAACAAGATGAAATCCAAGCTGCCTTACTCTGAAGGGCAGGAAGGGTTTGCTGACGTCAGGGCTGCAGCTGGTGCCGTTTCAAATGTATGCTGGGCCCAAAATAAGCCTAGAGAGACCCAAATCTCACCTGGAAGCTAGATTTCATGGCCTGAGAGCTCTGTACAGCTTGGCTTCAAACAGCACTGATCTTTTACCTTTGCACCGCCTGCAGAGCGGGAGTCTCTGGCCACTTTTGCATGGAGGGTCAGAGAGAGAACTCAGCGGTGGGCGCTGTCCTGTCAGAGCCTGATCCACACCATGTTGCAGGAGGCACTAAAACAGGTCACGAGATGGGGTGTATTCAGAGCTCAGGAAGACGAGGGAACCATTGCAGTAGCTAGCCCCAAAACGTGGCCTGTGTAAAGCTTTTCTCCAACGCTGCCAATCCACTGCAGGGAGGAACAGACAGGTACCATGATAGATGTGGATGGGGCATAGGGGAAGAGGCTGTTTCTAGAGCTGAGAAGGTGTAAGGAGGAAAGAAGGGTTGGGGCATAGGAAAAGAGAGATGGAATCTAATTGAACTAGGCTCCTGCCGTGCAGCTTTGGCTCCAGATGAGGTGACTACAGTGGTGCAAGTTGGCTGGTACAGTCCGGTACACAGCGCCAATAAGCTATACCAGAAAGACACAGGAGGAGCAAACGAGGGGCCGCTGGGTGGCCCCATGCTGGCAGCTCCTCCAGCATGGCTGTACCGCCTGCTTCTCCCACCCAGGGTGCTGGATCTAGGAGTGCTGCCAACCGCCTGTCTCGAAGTGGTTTCCTTTCTATACAGGACTGACAGTTTGGTTCAATAGTTCTCAGCACCCCCAGGGTAAAAATAGTTCCAGCGTCCCTCGTCTGTACAGCCACCCCACAGGAGGACAAGGCTGGGGGAGGAGCTGCCAGCACGGGGCCGCCCAATGCTCTGTGGTTCAGGACTCTCCTAGAAACTGCAATGGCGAAAGGAGCAGGACTCTCCACCGGCAGCTCCTCTGGTGAACCGCCCTTAGCCTCACCCCACCGCAGCCCTATCCTCTGGTGGGGCTGCGGTCCAGACCCCAGGACACGCAGCTGTGTGGAAGGGCTTGGGGCTGGATAGCCACGCCAGAGGAGCTGCCGGCGTGGGGCTGCCCAGGATCCTCACGTTTGGCCCCTTTCACCACTGCGGTTCCAGAGCGCCCTGAGGCTAAGAAGTCTTCTGTGCAGTGGGAGTAGGACAGAACCCACCCTCCAAGTAACGTAGAATAGATCATCGGGAAGGGAGGGCAGAGAGCATGAGGCCTGGCCTTGGGGGCGGGGTCACATGAGGAGTCACGTGTGTGGGGGGGGGTCATGTGAAGAGGTTACGTCCCCCCTTCACCTTTAGCTGGTGCAGCATACCTGTAACAAATGAATGCAACTTGCACACTGGGTGAATAGATTTCCTCTAAAGGCTATAGGTCTGAAATTTAAAATTCAGTGGGACAAATTCATCTTACATGCAACTTGGATGTTTCAATGGCATTACATCAGGGAGGAAGTTTGTCCATTGTGCTCCTATATTATATATACGCACCTGTGTGTGCATTCAGACATGAGTCCTTGCATAGACACACACGCATTATTCACAAGTGTGCTGAAATAGGAAATTACACATATGAATTTAATCAACTGGCAACTCCAAATAAAAGCACCATGACACTGCAGCCTGGCTACTGTACAAACTCCTCCTGGAAATCCCATCCAAGTTATGGTGTTCAAAACAAAAGGGTGATTCCCCATCCCACCCCCCAAAAAAAGAAGAAAAGGAAAGGGAAAGGAATCTATAAGTCCGGAATAAAAAGTCCTGTTTCTCCAGGCTGCTCAGATAAGGAAAGAAACTTTCCAACCCTTCCTCTCTCCTGAGCCTTTAAAAACAGCATAGTTTGAATTTCTCTAAACCCGCCACTCAGTCAACAAATGGTAAATAATACAACGATCCAGGGGAAATCAAGGCTTTCTTGGGAAACACACCACTGATACATAACATGGATCCGGACTCCCAGCAGGCGCTGTTCTGGGTTTTTGTTTTCCCCGCAGCAGTATCTAAAGTGCGGAGGTGTTGGTAAATTGTATCCTGCTGCTTTCTGCTACACAGCTCAGCTTTTTCAGATGGATGGGGAGCTGATTAAATTTGCTAAGGGACTGCCCTGGCTTCCTCAAACACTTTGACTCATTTTCTGTTGATGCTTCTGGTGTGGCTTGCTAGCTCCCAACAGGGTTAATTTGCAGGCCCAACAGGGGAAATAAAATGCATCAGCTCCCCAGTTGCTTTTGGTTTATCCTTGTTTGTTGTCCAGATTGTGGGACAGTAAATTCTCCCACAGGGTTAAGTGGCTAGCACGAACAGCCAATTGCCCTAGAGCTAGATTCTGGCTCTTTCATGCCACTCCAGTGCCATATAAAAGCTCTAATAGGCTGGGGGAGCATTCTCCAGGTGCAGGAACAGTGTGACTGACTGATGTAAATGATACAATCTACTTCCTCTCACTCTCTAGTCTAGAGATGTACCAGAAGTAGGAGACGATAAAATCATGGGCAGAAGAGGGTGTGCTCAAAGCCCTCAGCAGTGGGGGATTCTACAGTGCAGAGCAACCCAGTTAAAAGTGTGGTAAGTTAGAACAGCCTCCAGGGCCATTTTGGTCTCTGAAGCGGCCCAGAATACAAAAAGCCCCCAAATGGCATAAAGATGCCTTTGTTCGCCCTTCCTCCCTCCCGAGCTGCATCTTCTGGACTGGTTCTCTCAGGGGACATAGCCAACAGAGTCTCAGCCCTAACACTTCCTTCTCTCAAAGCACCTGGTTTTCTCTTCACTGTTAGCCAGTTTCCAAGAGATATTTCTCACTCCAAAAGTATTAATTGGCCAGCGAATGGAACAAGATGGCCTGAAAATGTCCTTTCTTCCAGCATTCACACTAACAGAGCATTCCACCAGGCCTCCAGGCTCTTGAGGAAAGGATTGGTGAACTATAATCACCCTTTTCTTTCAATATTATCACTATTAGTGATCTGTATTATGATTCATAGATCCTAAGGCCACACGGGGCCATTGTGATGATCTAGTCTGATCTCCTGCATAGCACAGGACAGAGAACTACCAGAAAATAATTCCTACAGTAGATCTTTGAGAAGAACCTCCAGTTGTGATTTAAAAATTGCCAGTGATGGAGAATCCACCACAATCCTCGGTAAATTGTTCCAACAGATAATTACTCTCCCTGTTAAATATTTACGCCTTATTTCCAGTCTGAATTTATCTAACTTCAATTTCCAGCCACTGGATCAAGTTATACCTTTGTCTGCCAGATTGAAGAGCCCACTATTAAACATTTGTTCCACACGTGGGTACTTGCACTCTGTAATCAAGTCACCCCTCAACCTTCTCTTTGTTAAGCTAAATAGACTGAGCACTTTAAGTCTGCCACTATAAAGGAGGCTTTCTAATCTTTTAATCACTCTCGTGGCTCTTCTCTGAACTCTCTCCAACTTGCCAATATCCTTCTTGAATAGTGGACACCTTAACTGGACATAGGATTCCAGCAGAGGTCTTACCAGTGTCAAATACAGACGTAAAATAACCTCTCTATTCCTACTTGAGAATCCCCTGTTTATGAATCCCAGGATTGCATTAGCCCTTTTGGACTCAGCATTGCACTGGGAGCTCATGTTCAGTTCATTATCTACTCCTCCCTCCAAATCTTTGTTCAGAGTCACTATTTTACAGGATAGAGTCCACCATCCTCTAAGTATGGCCTACATTCTTTGTTCCTAGATACATACATTTAGCTATATTAAAACATTGTTTGCTTGCACCCAGTTTGCTAAGTGATCTATATTGCTCTGTTTTAGAGACCCGTCCTCTTCATTTTACTGCTCCCCCAGTTTTTGTGCAAATCTTATCAGTGACGACTGGACCAATACCAGTTACAGGATTTGTTCCTAATATACTGAAATACCTCCTCCTTATTGTCTTATCTCTGCAGGCCATAGATTTGTCCTGGGGTCCTTTTGTTTCCTTTATCAATTTTCTACAATTCCTAACTTTTGATTTATAGTCATTACTATCAACTTCCTCTCTCTTTCATTTGTGTGGTTTTTTAATAGCTGCCTCGACTTCCCTTCTAAACCACATCAGCTTTTTAACTGGGCTGGTAGGGGAGCACCCAGAGGAACACACATCTTGAAGAATTACAATTATTGCACAGGGTGAGTAACCTCTCTTTCTACTTCAAGTAGGGTTTCTAGGGTTGTTCCACTTCAGGGGACTCCCAAGCTGTATCCACAATGGGAAGAGGAAGCTTCGAAGTCGAGTCCCTTACAGAGGAAAGAACTGCATTGCCAACTGCCACATCAGCTCTGGAGGCATTGACTAAAGCCAAGTGTCTGGAGAAGGTATGTGACAAAGACTAGATTGCAGCTCTGCAGATCTCAGCAACTGGACATTTTAAAGTAGAGCTACAGATGCATATTGTGACCTTGCTGAGTGAAGAGCCAAAATCCATTTGCTGTGGATGTAAGATCTTAACTATAGTTTCTGCTAAGAACTTTTCATATAGGCCTGGAGTCCACAGTTTGGCCTGGGCATGAGAGCCTGCTAACAGAAGAACAATACCTGGCTGTGAAAAAGCTGGGGTAAGCAGATAACCTTGTGAGTGTTTCCAGTCAGTGAGCAGAGTCAGCATAACTCCAAATGTAATAGGGCGTCTTTATTGTGAGTTATAGACACATGAAGCACTGAGAAAGGCCTCCAAGTTAACTCCCTAATGTGGGGAGGAGATAGTGCTACAAAATCCCTCAGATACCAGATAGAGTCTGGGGAGAGGCCTAATATGATTGACACATCCTCCCCTCCCCAGATGAACGCTAATCCCAGCCCACAGAAATGCAAGGGTAAACTTATAAACAATTTTTATTGTTAAGAACTAATTACTGCTTTCTTGCTTTAAATCTCCAGGAATGCATGAGCTGCTACCTCATTGCCCTGGACCCCAAAATTAGGATATGACCTAAACACTTTAATAGATATAGTTTGGGGGTAATTACCTGTGTGTCAGCAATATGTTAATTTGGGCCATGGGCGGAACAATTATGTAATCTTTTAGACCATTGGCTTATTGTGCTTCTCTTGTTTTGCTACTAGAACCTATCCCGGGGCATGGGAAAAACTATTCCCATTTCTTCTCTCTGCCCAATGAGCAACAAATATAACCTATTGTAATTAACTGTTCTACAGTGTCTCTGAGCTGAATAAGCAAAGTGACACTCCACCAGCGCTTTGCATGATAAACTTCTGTGCTTGACTCTACATGGTGTGGATTACAGTTCCTTCACTGAGTTGAAATGTCCGCAGGAGGTATGATGTTGACCGCAGTGTAACACATAATAAAGGCAGAAACGTATTTTGATAGCCTCTGGGTAGAACCAGCAGAGCTTTTTGATCCATCTACTAACAAAATGAACAGTTTAGGGGACTCACAAAATGGTTTAATCCATGTAGATTGAAGGATAACACCCTCCTAACATCTAGAATATGGAGCAGTCTTCACACTGGACTTGTGGGTTTTGAAAAGAAAACTGCAGGTAAATTAAATTACCTGATTTAGATTAAACTCTGTAGACACTTTAGGAAGGAACTTAGGATGCAGCCATTGTAGAAAATTGGTCAAGGGGGGGTCCACCATTAAGGCCCCAACCTCTCCATTCTCTGGGCTGAGGTAATAGCCATTACGGAGGCAGTTTTCACAGAGAAATTCAGTAAGGAGCAGGTCACCATCTGTTCAAAGGGAGGCTTTGTGAGACTTTTAAGAACCATGTAAAGGTCCCAGAGAGTGTCAGAGACTTTCACCAGTGGAAAGAGGTTTTCTAGGCCTTTCATGAACCTTGTGCAGGGTGAATACTGCATGCAGATTTGGTTGCCAAAAAAGATATATTGGAATTAGAAAACATATAGACAAAGGCACAAAAATGATGAGGGGTACAGCTTCCATACGAGGAAAGATTAATAAAACGGGGACTTTTCAGCTTGGAAAAGAGATGACTAAGGGGGGATATGATAGAGGTCTATGAATTCATGACAGGTATGGAGAAACTAAGTAAGGACATATTATTTGCTCCTTCTTATAACACAAGAACTAGGGGTCACCAAATGAAACTAATAGGCAGCAGATAATTAAAACAAACAAAAGGAAGTATTTCTTCACATAATTCTCAGTCAACCTGTGCAACTCTTTGCCAGAAAATGTTGTGAAGGCCAAGACTAACAGGGTTCTAAAAAGAACCACGTAAGTTCATGGAGGATAGGTCTGTCAATGGTTATTAGCCAGGATGGGCAGGGACTTACAACCATGCTCTGAAGATAGCCTCTCTACATGACCTTGGTAAACAGGGCATGACCCCCATGAGAGGATTTCCACAGAGGAAAAGAAAACCCTTTAAAAAAACCCTACAAACTACTACCACCACAAACTAAGAACTATTTAGCTAGCTATAATGGGATAAACAACCACAGCAAAAGACAAGGCAAAGACCAAGTAGGTACTCCAAGTGCTGACTCAAACCGAGGCAACCTGATATGACCTCGGTGCAGGGCCTGGGGATATCAGGAACTTGGCATGGGCTATAAGGACAATGCTGATGAAAATCACCGGCTGAAGGCATGTGAAGTGGAGCACCCATAGGGACAGTACTTGAAGAAGGATATACATTCCCCTCCTCCCTGCCCTGCACACTTTCAACCTATCCCTTCACTCCAGTCGAGCAAGGAAGTTCTTCAACGTGACTGTATCCCATCTTCTTCTCCCATTCCCCTGGTCAGATTAGGGTGCTGTCTGTCATGGATATTTGTGTTAGGATATTACTCCACCAGGGTGGACTCTTTAGCGGATGGATATTGTTTTGGATCCAGGTGATGCTATTTGTGCACAAAAAGCAATTTGCTCTTGCTGTCGTCACAGGCTCTTAAAATGTCTGTCTATGGTCTGTTTTCATTGTTGGCTCCCCAACAGTCTCAGGGCTGTTCCTTTGGGATGCACAGACACTCAAGTCATGTTTTTCTGGGGTTGACTGGCAAGTTCTTTTGTTTCCAGGGCTGGAGTTCAGGAGCTAGCCAGCACAAGGAGAGAAGTCACAAGAATGCAGGAGTCACTCAATAAAACCAAGGATTCGCCTTGAAAACATGCTACTTTAGGGCACACAATTTGCCTCAGCCAATCATTATTAAATGTTTATACTGTAGCACCAAGGGGGTCCAATCAAAAACAGGACCCCCCCCCCCGCCACTCTGCTAGGTGCTAATCAAACACACAGTCAGAGATAGTCTGTGCCCCAAAGAGAAGAGCTATCCATCTGAATAGAAAAAATACAATACAGAAGAATGAGAGGCATAGAGCAGTGATGCAATTGCATAAAATCTCACAACAGGTCAGAGCTGGGAGCAGATGCCAGGCCTTCTGAGTCCCAGTCCAATGCCCTGTCCACTTGGCCATCATTCCTATTTACTAGACCTCAGTTAGCAATGTAGGAGTGACATTAAGACATGAATACAATGACTGCGATCCTAGCTGCACTGTGGCTGATTTACACTGCACCACCAACATACAGCAGCCTAGAAGGGGTATAACAGGTCAGGGGAGGATCACCATAATGTAGGGGGATCCTTTAGTGGCACAGCACCATTGTAACATCCATTCTGACCCTGCCACCAGTTTAGGGGAATATGGAAAGGGGAAGTGACCTCCTGCTGCACATGGTATAAGCTGGTGGCAAATGCTTCTTTCAGTTCTTTTTGCGCCTCCTTCCCCTACCAGAGGGCAATGGGATGAATGTCCATGTGCGCTTCCTACAAAGACTTATGCCAGTCCATCAGGATTTGCATTCCAAGAGCCTCCAGTAAGTACAGAATTATTAACGGGGCTCAATAGCCAAGACATGGCTGGTTTAAAAAAATACAAACCACAATATTCCTACTGTAAAGGATCTAAATGGGACCAGACTCAGTCTAGTCTCATAGAGTAAACGCCCCGACCTGATGTTCCCTGCTTTGTAACACAAATTCAGCTATAATCAATTACTGCTTGAAATGCTCATTAACTATATCGAGAAAGCCATAGCGCATGAAAGGCCTTCGACGATAACTGGTGCACTAAAGCAGCCCGGGAAACTCCTTTTTCATACGAAACACCGATTTTAATCCTCAGCAGAGAGATGCAGTCGTTGCTCTGTGCACTGCCAACCTTGAATTCACATTAGCTAGTGTATCACAACTTTGCCTCCCCAGCTGAACAGTCAGTGACATCACTTTTAGACAACTTGCTGTGTTCTCTTCCCCTCCCAGCTCACCAACCCTCTCCCACTAAACATTTCTTCTCCATCAATAAGGATCAAATTCTGATCCCAATGGAGTCAAAGGCAAAACTATTGACATGAATGGGATCAGGACTCGCCAAGTGTGCACCAGGAAATGGTTATAAAGCAGAGCTAGAGACACCCACAGATCCTCAGCTGATGTAATTTTGGGTAGCTTTTGATTTACAGAGCTGAGGATCTGGCCTGGAAAGAGAAATCTTTCATCTCAAAATGTTTTTTATTTACAGGATCAATTGCTGGCCCCAAAACAAAATTACATCTTAGCTTCAGTGCACAGGGGTAGTAGGGTGACCAGATGTCCCGATTTTATAGGGACAGTCCTGATTTTGGGGTCTTTTTCTTACATAGGCTCCTATTCCCCCACCCCATCCTCTGTCCTGATTTTTCACACTTGCTATCTGGCCATTCTAGAGAGTAGAAACGAAAAACTTCAATCTGTAAAGACCAGAGCAGGAGGGACGGTCCCTTACTCCTAGCTACTTCAGAAACTTCTTGGTTGTTGTTACAATTACTGCCCACCACTGCCCATTAAGTCAAAGCAGGGCCTTTTAAAACAAAACCCATCTTTGTTCTTGATTTCAGCAGCTGCAAGAAAAATCCCTAATTCTTCTCATTTGAGTGCCACTGAGGGACGAAAGAAAACCTCCCTTGCGCCAGAAGAGGGCACTTTAACTACAAGCAACTATGAGCTCTGCTGTCTCGTGCTGACCCAGGAAGAAAGGCAAGGGGGGTGGGGGAAGAAACTGCTTAACTCTACTGGAAAATAACTATAGGGAGGTGGAAAGAGGCACTAAGCCAGTGGACCTCAAAATCTCCCCCCTGAGAACTGACATTGCATGTTCGCCCTCAGAATATTTTCCTCAATGCTGCTTGGGATTCCCTAGTCACAAGAAACACTGATTTATACCCCTGGGCCGCATGGATCCTGCATTCTGGGACTTATTTTGAGAAAGAAAAACACATTCCTTTCCCTGATGACTCTATGTGCGAGTCGTAAGTAAGGGAGATGAGAGACATGAGGAAAGAGAAGGAATGATGACCCCGTATGTGTTAAAGTCAGAAATGGACATAGCAGTTTTGTTTTGTTTAGTATAACATGCTCCCCACATGCCGAAATTCAGCTCTGACTGGAGACTGTTTGAAGTAGGATCACTCAGAGTTAGGACGGGTATGCCCCAGTCAGTCCGGTAAACGCCTGTAGTTGTCAAATGCCTAGATTAGCACAATCTAATTTCCAGTGGTTTGCTAAAATGGGTTAGTCCATTTTAGCCTTCAAAGATTCTAGACACATATCTAAACCAAGCACGGATAAACGGAGGCTAAAGGTGCATTTCTCAGACAGTGCTGGCACCTGCCTTCATTTATTGGCAGGTCATTTATCATCTCAAGAAAAATATTGATGGCTCCTACGATTCAGATGGCTCCCGTCTGAAGGAGTGCTATCATTGTAGGCTGGCTGGGGGAACAGCCAATACAGTGAATTCCACCTCACAGAAAGACAAGGGACAGCCCGCAAAGAGAACTCATTAACTGTGGAAGTCGTGATGACAGGGCGGGTGTCCCATGAGGATGGTAACACATCAGCCCCACAGGGGATCAGGCTAAAACTTTCAACTCAGCTGTGACATTCAGGAACATGGTGGCAAAGCAGGAAAAGCTGGGCATTTGATCGCTGCTACAACAAATGATCCCAAACATTTCCTCAAGGGGGACTGTCCCTCATAAGCAAAACCCTCATATTGTGGGGCAGTGGGATTTGTAAGCCGATTCCAGTCTCCTGCATTCTGCAACAGCGGATTTGCTTAACCACTTTTCAATCAGGAGATCAGAGACAATCCTTCTGCTACTGTACCATTCCCATAGTGCCAGCAGGAACCCGTGCAAAGGTTACGGTGAAACAAATATCTGACTACAGGAGTCATGACCACAAATGTTTTAGAACATCTACTCTACAACATTCAGCCAGCAGCCTCACATAGTGCCCTCCCCCAGCCCAAGGGAGCACTAAGCAAGGGTTTATTAAAAGATCCATTCAACCTCCTCCTGGGAAGCCCAAACAGGCCATGGCCCTCTATGGACACGGGGCTCCCATTAAAACCATTGGGATGGACAGTCATACACTATAAGGAGAACAAAATTCGAACACGTTTGCCATTTTCATTTCAGCCACCTTCATGTGAACGTAGCTGATTTATCCAAGTGGATTTGGGATTTACAGAAGGGAAGGGTATACTGAGATCCACCCCGATACTTCCCCAGATAAAACCTCTGGGTAGTCAAGGCAGATTTGTGCTTTTGATGCACATTACACTTAGCTGCCTTACGGATGATTCTTTCCTAGAATTCAGCATTAGGGGTTTGATGCAAATATTTTTTTATGCAGGGGGGAAAAAGCAGCAATGGATCAAGACCTCCTAAATAAGATTTTGCAGTGGCCATCCAAAGTAGCCGGTTTTCTGGGTATTGGGTAATTGTGAGAGCAGTAGCTGCAGACTGGTAGAATCGTGACAGGAGTTAAATTGTGGGAATGTTACGTCAAGAGGTGCTGTCGATGGAGGATGAACGCTGGACGTGTTGGGCGTGTTGTGGAGGAGCGCGCTGTATAGGTTAGCGTGTGAGAGTGAGCAAGGCTTGTATTGCTTTAGCTTGGCACTTGTGAGGCTGCCATAACGCAGCAATTTTCAAAGGAGCCAAGGAAAGCAAAGCAGTGGCACCCAAATCCCATTGGCCTTCAGTTGGAGCTGAGCGCCTGACTCCTTCAGCCTAAAGGCCTGAGCTGACCTCTCATGACTTACAGTGGTTTTTGGATCAGACCCTAAATCCTGGGACTGGAAAAGTGGGGTGGGATACATGGGGATTTCCTAAGCTCATGATGAATCACATGCTTGGTGATCACAGCGTATGTTTTACTGGAACACGGAAGGTCAAATCCCATCCAACTTATTCACGTAAAGCTCCTCATTGGCATCAGCGGGAGTTTTGCTTGAGTGAGTTGGGCAGGCTATTTGTGTAAATTGGTATATGCGCTACATACAGGACTGACATTATGAGCCCAAATGATAAACACAGGGCTTGATTCTCCACTGCCTAGCCACTCACATAATGAATTACAGCTGGGCAAAGTGGGTGTAAAATAATACAACTTCAGTGCAAATTTACAGAGAATTCTGATTCGGTAGCACTTTACACCCCCTGTGCGCAGGA
This sequence comes from Dermatemys mawii, assembly GCA_007922305.1. NCBI lineage: Eukaryota > Metazoa > Chordata > Testudines > Dermatemydidae > Dermatemys > Dermatemys mawii. The sequence goes on along the minus strand of ML677352.1, from coordinate 42,455,621 downwards.
ACAAACGCATCTTCCGTTTCCTTGCCCTTTGGGTATAAGGCTCATTAAAATACAAAGATAGCACAGGTGAACTAGATCAAAGCTAGACTGGTTTTGTTAACCACTGAAAATCCTTCTGTTTATTTGCTGTGGTATTTTCTGCACTAGGTATGGTCTGTATGAGAGAGATGGGTGAGACTGCTGTAAGAAGGGACTCCTGAGGTGTTTTTACAAGTAACTCCCTCTGTTCAGGCTAGTCACATGATGAGAAATTTAGCCTTGGCATAAACAGATGCACTGACTTCCCTGGGAAGGGCCCCACTATACCTCAATCTCTCTGTCTCGGTTTCCCCAAGACTAATATCTGTCTTGCATAATGTTGTGTGACGTTCTCAGTTAAGATCTGCAGAGAGTCTTAAGATGAAAGCTGCTATAAAATGGGAAATATTAACTGATTGCATTCACCAATAGATTAAAAAAACCAGATGTGAACTCTTTGGGGGCTTTGGAATTTGAGACTAAATAATATAAAGTAAGGGACAACTTAAGCTCCAAATCTTTTAAATTCCCTGTCATCACAGAGCCTCGCTGAGCCATCTGTGTAGAAAAGGGAGGAACAGAGGGGACAGCCTGCAGATCTAGGTGAAAGAGGTGGAAAATGGTAAATAGCGGGGAGTGGATGAAAATCAGCTATTGCTAACGGCTGAGAATGAGGGAAGGAACTACTGCCTGCAGAAAGTATCAAGAGATACAGACAGGAAGGAGAGTGGGAGAAATCGATGTAAGCTGAAAGTGAAAAAGGCTGAAAATTAAACTCTGAGGACCTAGAAACAAGAGAAGGAGGTACAGGAAGAGAGAGAAGAAGAGGAGAGAAGAGGGAAGGGAGTCTCACAGAGATGGGCCAGTCTACATTTAAAAGTTATGGCGACACAGCTCCGGTGCTCAGGAGTGTGAAAATTCCACTCCCTGAGAACTGTAGCTACGCCAACCTAACCCCTGTTTATATGTGGAAGAATTCTTATGTTGACCTTACTACCACCGCATAGAGAGGTGGATTCCCTACAGCGATAGAGAAACCCCTTCCATTGCCTTACGAAGTGTCTACATTATGGCCCTAAAACAGCACTGCTGAAGTGCCATAGTAATGCCATGGTAGCTCCTGTAGTGTAGACATGGCCTGTAGAAGAGGCATCACAATTCTTCCATTTCTTACTTTAAAATATGCCCCAAACCCTGATTCCAATGGGTTATTTTCTTTTTCTCCCACTCCATGGCCAGGAAAGCTCAGTGACATCTCAAGCCAACTCTCACCCTAGATCTTCAATTCCATGGAAGTTATCCTATCGCTCGTATTAGACTCACTCCTCTCAGACATTTCCAACACATTATTGTATCTTTTAAGTCCTGCTCTCCCTGGCCATGCAGATTAGCCTTGCCCTTTCTGTCGCACTTAAGTTTAGCAAGTGTTACTAATAGGAATTTAACGTTTACCAAAGAATTATTTTAACTGTAGGTCTAATAGCATTTTTATGGTGCTCTGGAACACCCAGGAGTGTAGCTATCAGAGCCATGTGCTTAGTTTCCTCTGGCGTTGCTTATAAGACAAAGGAAAGATATAAGTTTGTAGAAAAGTATGTTCATAACAGAAATGTACAAGACTTCAAAAGTCAGCTCCCCAGGTGAGGCAACAGGGCCCACAGAGAGCGTTTTCCCCCCTGTTTATATCACAGCCATAACTTCATGATCACTCATGCACTAAACTTTTCCTTCCCATCCTCATAAGTCGTTCATAAAAGGGTATTGTTCAGGGTAAGGCCTGGCTAAGCTCTATTGTATCTTCTCTTAAATTTAAAAGAATATTTATCAGTACATTCTGAAGGGGTTTTGAAAAATTATTATTAAATGGTAAATTTCACAAGCAAACCAAACCTAGTGAGTTATGGAGTCATTCTCTTCTAGGTCACTGATTTAAATCTGGCCTGGCCGGTCGCAATCAAAAACCATTGTTGAGTGTCTGATGGCTGATGTGGAATGAGCTGACAATTATTTTAATCAGATCCTGGACAGCAGCAAACCACCAGCACAATTTGGCACTCATTAGCATGCTGGCAGTCACAACAGAAAAGCTAAGGGCACGAGATCCCACTAGCTCCTGGGTTCCCCTCGGTCTGATCACTAGTGCTGAAGGGCTCCTCACAGGACCAGACCCTCACTGGGCCTGGAGAAGGAACCAGCACTGGTCTGAGGTCTCTTGGTGGGGGAAGCTTGCCTTGCCACCATCCATGAGGCCCCTGTGCTGTGACAAGGATGATGAACAATTAAGATTCCTGAAGTGGAGCTTGTGAACCCAAGATATCTCACATGTTCAGACTGTTGCTGACCTAAAAGAGTCAGGGACCAATACTGCAGGATGCTAAGCACCTCTCGAGAGTTCAACAGCATACAAGGGTGCTGAGTATAACAGGCCCCTGTGTAGGAATAGGAAAATAGCAGTTACACAGCCATGAGATTGCTTACTGCACATGTGGCCTTTAAAACTCTGACATCAAGATAAGTGAAACATGAATTACCCAGGCTTAACCATGATACATAGAAGGGACCACTGTGATCATCTGGTCTGACCCCTTGTGTAATGCAGGCTATAGAACTGCCACAAAATAATTTTGAGAGCAGATCTTTTAGAAAAAAGATTTAATCTTGATTGTAAAATGTATATGTGATGAAGAATCCACCACAACCCTTGATAAATTGTTCCAATGGTTAATTACTCTTACCATTAAACATCTGTGTCTTATTTCCAGTCTGAATTTGTTTAGCTTCAACTTCCAACCATTGGCTTATGTTATACTTCCTCTGCCAGATAGAACAGCCCAATATTAAATATGTGTTCCCAAGGTAGGTACTTTTAGATTATAATTAAGTCACCCCTTAACCTTCTCTTTGGTAAGATAAATAGATTGAGCTCTTTGAGTCCGTCATAATAAGGCAGGTTTTCTAATCCTTTACTCGATCTTGTGGCTCTTCTTGGAACCCCTTCCAGCTTATTAGTAACTTTCTTGAAATATGGACACCAGAACTGGACACGGTATTCCAGCAGCGGTCTCACCAGTGCTAAATACAGAGGCAAAATAACCTCTGCACTCATACCCGAGTGTCCCCTGTTTATGTATCCCAGGTTTGCATTAGCTCTTTTGGCCACAGCATTGCACTAGGAGCTCAGGTTCAGCTGTTTAAACACCATGATCCTCAAATCTTTTTCAGAGTCTCTGCTTCCCAGGCTAGAATCCCACATCCTTTAAGTATGGCCTCCATTCTTCATTCCTAGAGGTATACAGTTACATTCCGCTCTATTAAAACACATTGTTTGGCTGGCCCATTTTACCAAGTGCTTCAGATCTCCCTAGACCAGTAACCTGTCCTCTTCATCATTTACCATCCCCCACATTTTTGTGACAACTTTGTCAGTGATGATTTCATGTTTTCTTCCAGGCCAGTAATAAAAATGTTAAATAGTGAAGGGCCATGAACCGATCCTTGTCCAACCCCACTAGAAACTCAACCACTCAATGATGATTCCTTGTTTACAATTACATTTTAAGACCTATCAGTTAGCCAGATTTTGATCCACTTAATGTGTGCCATGCTAATTGTATAGTAATCTAGTTTTTTTAATCAAAATGGAATAGTAGTTAATTGTAAAACACTGTAGTGTCAATTTCCAAACCAACATGTACAGCTATAGCCACATGGCTCCCATTAGAACGGTAATGGGAGTCCAATGATTAAATCTCCAAGCAGTGCTTTGAAAATACCATCTGGGATTAATGTGTTACAATTCAGCAAAATCCACAATTCTTCCCTTCTTGAACATTTGTAACAGCACGTTACACTCCAGAGCATCTTTCAACTGAGGATACAAAGTATTTTGGGATGCAGATACCAAAGGACAATTATAGAAATTATAGACATTGCTAACTTGATTATAGTAACAGTTTTAATTTGCATTTCAAGCTGACACTGCCAGCCACTGTGTGTGTAGACTTATGTAGTCAATGACACAGACAGCTAGATAAACAGATCTACATGCAAACACACACAGAATAAAACCCTCTTACAGAGAAGTTTTTCTTACAGCTCCATTCTATGCAGAAAATCACTCTGTGGGGAAAAGGAGTTCGCAAATTGCAACATTGTAGCTTGCTCTGGACTAACATGCTACTACACTTCACTAAATAGAGTTTTATTAGTTTTTAATTTGCTTTGAGCAGGTCCCCCTGTATATACTCTATATGAAGAAACAGGCAGATTCCTTCTGGGTATTGGCCAACAGCTGCAACCCTGAAAAATGTCAGCTTCTTATATCATTAACTGAGTTTCCATGGTGCCCTGAGGCAGAGAAATTGATGCTTGACAGCATTATCACTGTACAGTAACTTTACAACGCTATAATTTAACTCTATGCTCTCAGTGATATTAAGAGCGTTTGACGCTCTGGCTGTAAACTCGACACCGTTTCTCCCCGGTGGGGATGAGCGTGTGAAGGGGGTTTGCCATCGTTGATCTGAGACAGAATCTGAAGCAAAAGTGTGGAGGAAGAGCCCGGTTGAGGAGAGAGGCACGCCAACAGGCTCTTTTGCCCCATTGGTTGCTCTCCCAGCTAGGCTTTAACAAGGGTGCTCATTTTTATGGGAATCCGACGTCTAGTTTTAACTGCCCTTCCTGCTCAGCACTCAGAAGGAAGCATCCCACAGGCAGGTGTAACAAGGACCAGAGCAGATGGATGAGAGGGAAAGACGGGATCAGTATCAGGTGTAGGTTGGGTCTTATTGTAGGGATTGGGAGGGACTGATTTAAAGCTGGGATAGTCTCTCTCTGTGCCTTTCCTTCCATTCAGTTTTACAAGCAGTGATCTCAAAAATACAAGCCAGACAGTGCAGAGCTCCCGGCTTCAGCTTCTGGTCAGCTATTTCTCTCCCCAAATTAGCTCCTGGCTGACAATGCTTCCCTGAATGTCTGGGAATTCACCCCTGACAGCATATTTTTAGGCTTGAGGAAGCCTTCTCCTAGGGACCCCACTGAGGTGACAGAGGCAAATAGGTCATCAAGACCCCTTTAGGGACACCAAAAGACCTGTGTTCCCCATCCTAGGGGATCATTAGTGTATCTCAGAAATCTCTCTCTGTCCTGTGTTACAACGCATGCCCTGAGTTCATGTTGCATTATATACTGTCTACGTTTATAGCTATAGTTTCTCATGTATAAATGGTTACACATGTGAGGTTTTTTCCTGGTACAGGTGGAGGATGGCACCTCCAACTCATTAACTGGGATCCTACACGCACTTTCTGAGGAATCGGTAGGCACACATACTTCCTAAGGCACTAGCGACCATATTCCTTTCCTGTGGCTCAATTTCTCCCTGTGGGGTCTTTGCTTCTGAGCCCTCATTGGGTCCTCCTTCCACTAACTTTTAGCTATTAAACACAGGTGAGCCAAGTAATTGCAGCTGCGTGCTAACAATTTTCACTCAGTCTACATTTCCTTAGTGATGAGTATCAGTTGCCCAAACGAAATGACACTGGACTCGTCTAAATTTTCATTTTGAATGTATAGACACAAGTGTGCACACAGATTTCTATGGTGTGAATACATCCTGCATGTCCAAAATCACCTGGGAGATCTGGCATAATATGCAATTATGCCTTAACTTATTTTTTAATGAGTGCGCGTTTTAGAGTCCCTCCCAATACACCTAGTGAAATGAAAAATATTTGTAAATCTTTTCAGCTCTGATGTTAAAAAGCATAGATTTCATTCCTTAATTGTATACACCAGTGAAAAGACTTTACTAGAAATAATATTAATAAATACCTAGTGCTTGTACATTGGTTTTCAATTACAGATCACCAAGCATTTTTCAACGGAAGGTAAATATCATTAATCTCATTTTACAGCTGAGGCGGAAAGAGGAGGTGATTTATTCAAAGTCATACAAGAGGTCCACGTCAGGATTAGAACTCAAGTCATCAGACTTCTAAGCCTGTGTCTACCCACTGTGCCATACAAAAGAAATCCCAGCAAGCAAAGCTCTATTCAGCTGAGGTTGATTGCAAGGAATTAAACATACCCAGCTCTGACTGAAGTAAAATAACTGTGAAGATGTAAAATAATAAGCGACATAGCCAGGGTGATACACAATATGATGGCCCTGGTGCTACCATAAACTAATGAGTCCTATTGCTAAGACTGCCAGACAGATTTGATTTTGACAAAACTATCATCAAGCCTGATCCTACAAATCCTTGCTTTTGTAAATAGTCCCATTTCAGAATTGGGCCCTTAGTTTTTTAGGGAATATTCCCTTCGTGCTCTCCTCTTATTATTCTTTTTAGCTCCCCTATGGGCTGCCTACTTTACAGCCAGAGATCCATTTCAGAGCTCCAAGAGAGGACCCCAATGGGTTAGAAATTGTCAACATGAGACAGAGAACCTGGCGCTGCTCCCTTGCCAGCCAATCACAGGTCCAAGTTCTGATGTATGCTGGATCCAGGACAGGTCGTGCTACATTCCTAATGGCGAGGAGCTCTGTGAGCGCTATCAGAGCCCCCAGGAAAGAGAGGGACAACGTTATCTAGTCTGCTCATCTGCTGATCCTTTGGTGAGCACACAAAAAGCCTTTTATGGGCCTTACGTCCTAAGCCCTACAAATGCCATGTAAAATGTGGTGTTTGTTTAATGGACCCACAGCAAGCTCCTTTTAAAGCATTTTTACCTGGTGTTGAGCAGACGCCTGCAGTGCTGCGTTTTTAATCGGCTGCTACCAAACGCGTGCATATGTGAGAGGGGCTGTAAGTGGACTGAGAAAACCTTGTTTATTTCCAGGCAATAAACCCACAAGCCTACAATCCTCTTAGTATGCCTTGCAAGCACAGGCCTTTCACTGTTATCTACAGTACATGTTATCATAAGGTATGCTGCCGAGCTGAGCTTACAGAACATATGCCTGGTGTTTCTGGTAAACCGGCTACGTATCAGTCAGATGCAGCCCCTACAAGCCAAACATATTTTTAAAAGAATAAAATAATGAATATATAATAGTAATTGCAGAAAGCTGTGTTGGTGCAAGGTTGTCTGTAGAGTGAGACTAAGGAAAGGCAAAAGTTAACATTTCTGCTGTGATGTTAATTCAGGCCTGGTGCACATGGGTAATATTGTTTATTCCTATGGTTATCAGTGACCAAGATTTTAAGTCTCATATGTCATTGTTGATGTCCTAAAATGATCACCCCAAAACATATAGCACATCTAACCTGGCTGTTAAGAGCGTTTAGTCTTGTATTTCCTTTTTATTTCAACTGTGCAACGTCAGAGCCAAATTCTGACCTTAGAATATCAGCACTGGAAGGAACCTTACCTCAAGAGATCATCTGGTCCAACCCCCTGCTCAAAGCAGGACCAATCTCCAATTAAATCATCCAACAGAGTTTTTGCCCCATATCCTTAAATGGCCCCCTCCAGGGCTGAGCTCATAATCCTGGGTTTAGCAGACCAGTGCTCAAACCACTGAGCTATCCCTCATCTCCTCGGAAGTTAAGCGACTGACCATGTCTTGGGTTCAGAGCAGTTACAAAATCCTCAATGTCTTGAACTACTTCCTGATTTGCAAGCTGCTTCAAAGAGCAGTTTGGGCCTAATCTACATGATCCGTTATTATTAGTTTACTTTTGTTCACCAGTGCTTTGGCGACAAAGAGAAATCCACACTCACAGCCAGGGCTTGTGGGCTGATAAGCAGAGGGGCCCAGGGTTGTTTAAGGGAATCTGTGAAACGGTTTACTTAAACAGCTCCATTTCCTCCTCTAATTGGGATACCGAGCTGACAAAGAAGAACAACCACAAACTGCAGCCTTTAAAGAGACCCTTAGGAAGAAAGGAAATATCAAACTCATTTGGTAGATCCCGAACCTGAGCTCGATGCCCCCTCACAGCTATTGGTTTCTAGCTTGTGCTTTGGCGATAAGTGAGTCAAACCCAGTCTGTGCTACTGTTAGCTTAGGGGTCAGCCCAGGTTTTATGAAAATCAAGCTCTGCCTTCACTTTCCATACATCATCACCAATGATAATCATTGTGATCTGGAACTTGTTTTCTGCTCACTGGCTGCTGATGGCAATGATGTATGAAGCCAAAGCAATACAGCTCCATCTGCATACGACGAGTTGATGCCGCATAGATTAAAAAAAAAAAAAAAAGACTCCACATACCTGAAATAAAATAAAGGGCTGCTTTGAATAGCAAACCGAGCAAGTGTGACATGTAAATCACCAAGGGAATGCATATTCAAGAGAAGTAGGATCTCATTTGTATAGGGACAGCCTGCCTCTCTCTCGCCACTAAGATAAATAGGACTTTTAAAGGGAGAGTAAATAAGCAGTTGTCAACACATTGAGTGCAGAGTGAGGAGGGAAATTAAAGGTGAAGCTAACACACATGTTTCCAAAAGGCCAGAGAGCTGAGATAATAAGACAAGTTATTAAAACAGAATCTAAGTGTGTGACAATTCCTCTCTTCACTGCTGCATTTCTTCAGTGTTCTGCTAGGCTGCTCAGCTCCGTAGTTGGGTTTGGGGAATAGAGGACTATTCCTTGGAAGCTGTTTACCTTAATGGGCAAAGGAAAGGCTGAAGGTCAAAGGTAAAGATCAAAGTGCTGTATTACAAGCCCTCCTGGCCACTCTCTTTTCACTTTCACCAGTAAGAAATGAATTTCTCTTCCATAACATTTGCAAAGCTACATAGGGCAAGACATAGCTATATTTTTCCAGCCGATGAAAGACGAGGGAGCCTGGGGAAATGAAAATGGAAAACTTCAAAAATGGAATGTTTTTCATAAACATGTTTTGCAATTAATTTTGCAAGAATGACAAAATGGTTCGATTTCGAACCCCACAAAACAGAAACAACTTCAAAATGTTAAATGATTCTTCCCCCTCCTCATTTTTGATCATTTGTAGTAAAGATCTAGTGCTGAGGCAGCACTGGGACCGAATGGAACTTTTACAGTCTTTTTCCTACATATTGGGGACAGGTAGGTCACCTCCATCTGGAATAGAAGAAGCTATGACTCATTGCTAAAGGTGGCTATTGCTTTGAGTATTAAGACAATCATACAAGTAAAGAGCTAACAGCAAAATAAGGAGCAAACTGAAACCAAGAAATGGAAGGTATGTAGTGTGGGGAACAATCTTTTACCGGCAGTGGAAAGGACTATTTGATCTAATAGGCCTTTCCCTTCTTTCATTTATAAATTGTGGAGCATCAATATTAACAAGATTAAAGCATCAGGATCAAACACATATTTCCAGTTATGTATTCACAACTCAGCAAACTATTAACTTTAGAGTAGGGCTTACCTTAGATGTCCAGTTCAGGTGCATTCAAAGCACTCCAAAGGATGGATGGATTTGTAAAGGATACAGGCTTCTTCTGTATAAGGGACAGTAGAAGTAGTTCCTCCAAGGATGTAGCTGTAGAACGAGACTTCCAGTGTATAGCAATATGAAGAATGGTCCAATAAACCACCGAGAAAGCGTCGTCCTGTCCCTGCCTTCACAGCATCACGGTTGAAGGACGTGCTAGACTGCATGGGAGAAAGACACAAGAACTAATCAAGAGAGATACTGGGCATGAATGTGTATGGCTTGGGAAGAGGATTGTATACAAAGGTGTTAAATAGGATTGACAAAGCTCACGTGTCCTGATTCTCATATACACTAACCTACTTCAAGATCCCTTTAACATATGAACAAAAGAATGGCCATAATGAGTCAGACCAGTGTCCCATTTAGCCCAGTATCCTGTCTTCCAGCATTGACCAATGCCAGGTGCTTCAGAGGGAATTAACAGAACAGGCAATCACTGAGTGATCCATCCTCTGTCGCCCATTCCCAGCATCTGGAAAGCAGAGTCTAGGGATGCTTCAGAGCATGGTTGAGTATCCCTACCCATCTTGGCTAATAGCCATCGATGGACCTATTCTCCATGAACTTATCTAGTTCTTTTTTGAACCCTGTTGTAGTTTTGGCCTTCATGCCATCCCCTAGCAATGAGTTCCACAGGTTACACTGCGAGAATGGTGTAAAGACACCTTAGTGTAAATGAGAATCAGACACATGGAGCTTAAGATTCTGTTCACACTGTCAATTACGTAACTAGTTTGAGTTCACAAGTCTTTATGATGTAATTTAACTCTTTTTCCCCTGCCAAGCATACCATTCTGAAAGCATTATAATAGGAAGACAAGACTGTATATTATATGAAGCAGAACCCACCCAATTTCCCCCCTAAAACCTAAGCTGGAACAGATGTCTGGACTTTATAGAGTACATATTGTATCATCTCTATCTTCCCATGTCCGCCACTGTTTTCCACAGACTCTCCTAAGCAAAACGTAAACCCAATAACATTTGAGTTCCAGTCAAACTTTCTAACCTAAGATGTTTGAGTGGGTCTGAAATTAGACCCAAAATGCTTGCCCTTTCCTAACTTGAAGTTTAACTAGCTTTGGCTAACTACTTATTTTAAAAAAAAAAACCACAAAAACCTGCACTGTTCTAAAGTACAAGTAACAGTGTAAAACACAATAGTTTGTACGATTGATGAAGAATACAATAGTATTTTCTGGTAAGGTGGCCAACCAATGAACTTCAAAGTCAAACCCTACTTTGATGGACACCATCTAGGGTTTAAAGGAGAGCTCAGTCTCCATTCTTGGTCAATTCTTGGGTTGTAGGCCACTACTCCCATTGTGGTGATGCATTTCGCAAAGTGCACACTTCTCCTATAGGGATTAGATCCAAAATGGCAGGTCATTTCATACAGGACACTATCCCAGTGGTGATAACCATTGGGAAGTACCAATCTGGGCTAAACATGAGCCAGTAACTCAAGATCAAAAGACTTACTAAGTCTGATTCTGTTCTGCTTTAGTAGGTTAAAGAGACCTTACATTTCTACCCACTTTGGGGCCCTTTTACATAGCCAGGGCAGGATAAAAGGCCCTTAATGTAACTGAGAATTTCGGCTGTCATCCAGTCTCTTTTTACAATGTTAGTTACCCAACATCAAAACAGGTGTCAAACCTGGCTATTACTGAAAACAGAGAAAATGAAAATTTTATTTATTTATTAACAATAATCTAGCTGCTCGAGTTGTTTAGTTTCCTGCTACTAAGGCTGAGAAGATAACATTAACATTCAAATGCACAGCAGTTTTTGATAAATAGGGTATACAGGATTATATAAACCAAAATGTCTTCTGCTTTATTAGGATTCTGCATGTTTTAAAGTCTATCATGTTATAAAAGTAGGGTTTATAGGCTAATTGGAATAAAATAGAATCCAGTTTCCTATTACTGCAGTATTACCTTTAGAGGCCTCTGAATGGGACTTCTTGTAATCTTTGCACTCATATAAGTTCTGTTTCTTTGTTTTGTGTTAAAGGATTCACAAAATATATCCCGCTTAACGTATACCAGGTGCTTTCATGGTAGGTGATGCAAGACTTAAATATGTACTGAATATCTGTGGGGGTGAGGGAAGTCGAAAGGAAGGTGGAGTTAATAAGCACTGAAATTGAAATGAATCATGATGTTGATATGGGGTAAAAAGTCAAGACCCTCTCAAAAAAGGAAAGCATTCTGACTGCCTCAGAGCTACAGAGCCCAACACCTTCTGGGATTCAGAGGTAAATCACTGCAGGTTTGTTTCGTCAGTTAATTAGAAACATGAAAAGGAAGAAGACCACACTAAATGCAGTGTTAGCTACTGAACCTCAGTGAACAGCCCTTAGTGGATTGTGCTTCCCATTAAGAGAGAGCCCGAGAACAGTCCTGGATCCTTTTTGCTACAAATGATTCTCTCAGATGTTGATACATTTCAGTGATGAGTTCCCAAATAGCTCTCGTTTTGGCCAACACGAGAAAGCAGCATGAAGAGGTTGTGCTGCCTAATGGTTAAAGTAAAGAATTGGGATCCAAGAGCTCCCCTGCATTCTAATCTTTGCTGAGTCACTAGCTCCCTTTGTAACCTGGAGCTAGTTACTTAATCTTCTCGTGCTTCCCCTTGGAAACAGGGCAACAAGCATAACCTCATCAATAACTAGATGCCGCATTTGAGCTGGTTTCCCACTGGCAAAATAGATAACCACCAAAAAATTACAGGTATATGATCTAACAGGTAAAATTATACATGAATGCATAGTTCCATGGAATCAAGGGAAGACCAATAAATTGTGGGAAACAGTGAGACCCATGCTGATAGTCATCTGCTGACCACAACCACCTATACTATCAGCCAGTAAAATCTCATTTCCAATGGGAGTTACACCATTGCACTACACTATAGTATGCAGCCACCTGTGATAATGTCCATGAATAGTTTGGGCCCTTTAGAAACCAATGACAGATTTCCCCATATACTAATACTGGATTTACCAATCCCATCCTCTTACCGCTCTGAGGCAATACTTAGGAACATACTAAACAACAAAGTTCAAGTTCAAACCAAAGTTTGGTCGCAGTTAAGCAGAAGTGTTTAGATTTGTGTCTAAATTTAAGCACCTAAATCTTTTAAATAAGTGGCCCTATTGTCAAAAATGTGGCACTTTCCAGGGCCTACCAGTAAAGTCAATAGATGCTACTGCATAGAGCTGGTCAAAAGTTTGAGACTGAAACTTTACCTGCCAAAATGGTTTCTTGAAGGGAAATTTGTAAAAGAAACAAAACTTCTCCAAAGATGGAGGAGTTTTAAAAAGTTATAGAGTGGAGAACAGAAAAAAATAAATAGAGAAAGGAAATAGTGAAGAAAAAACTCACCCCAAACTCTGGACATTATTCACTTTATTACGTTCAGTGGCGAAAAAGGAAATATGGGGGGAATGGAATTGCCAAAATTTCAATTTGTTCAGATTTTGTGAAAAATACTAAAGTCAAAAAATGTTCTATTTGAAACCCTGCAAAATGAGGGTTGAAATGACTTAGACATTTCAACATTTTTAATGCAATGGTTTTTCGATTGTTCGACAAGCCATACTCAGCTGACTGCTCAGCACATCTGAAAAATCAGGTCATTCTTGGACTAAGGGTCTTAATGTAAGGCCAAGATTTCTTAAAATGGGGCTCTCTGGTGACCCAGGCAGACTGATTAGATCTCCTGAGCAAAAAGCAGGACTGCATGATTTGACTGGGCGTGTTTTAGAACGGCTTTTTTGGATGGGGGAGAAGGAGAGACTCCTACACCAGAGTGAGATGGATAGATATACGTTTTGAGACAAACTAGAACAAAGAAAACCCACGCAGAGCAGTGGAGGGTTTTTAGCCCTCAGATTTATACAGCAGTGTCCTCACTGATCAAGTCACGACAACTAGAAGGGGAGTGTGAAAATATTGGCTGAGCCCCTGAAGATATGGTACAGAATGAACTAACCTGTGGAACTGAAAATTCTACCACGTAGGCAATCTGTGCATGCCAGAAAAAGAGACATCCCATTGCATGTGGATTCTATAAAGAGATCAAACATATTTTTGGTGGGTAGGGTGGGATACAGACTCAGGCAATGCAGTAGTGGTGAACTAGTCTCTTGTTTCCCCGGGAGACTCTATTACCCTGAATCCCTTGCAAAGCAAAGTGATCATTAAGCAAATGCAGCGAGCATGCACAGCAGGAAAGTAGCTAAACAAATATTTATTTCTCCAAGTCTGAACCACATAAGAGTGTCAACAGCAACAAGAAAGAAGAGAATCAGGAAAAAGAAAAACACCAGGGACTTTGAAGTTCTCGAATGGGGAGATTTGTATAAAATCAACACAAAATCATCAACAACACACATAGGGATACTAAAGCTTTCAAAGCAACTGAGCTTCCTGCCTCCCAAATGTTCCACATAATAGACAAACTTCTTGAGCAAATATCTGTCCAGAGAGAGAACCGAACAAGAATCCAAGCTATTGAAATATTGACACAGAATACAGCAAAACAGAATGGCCAGCTTCATGATCACAAAGTCAGTCTTGGCCATTCACCCCTTTTGAGTCTGCCTGTACCTGACCTGGCGAGACGTCAGCACCTCCTACGTGCCTCAGAGCTGTGCATTGAAAGGGATCTCTGAATCCATAGGAGTTTTTGAGGCTGTGGCCCTTGTCGGCCAGGGTTAAGAGTGGGCTTAAGCCAGTGGCTTTAAGATTCTGAGGATCTGTTAGCATTCCACTATGGAAAAGGAAGTGCCACCAATTCAAAGAAGCCTGGCTGCATGCCTGCATCGGGAAGAGCGTAAGGAGCAGGTTTACTCTCCCTGGATGGACTACCTACTTCAATCCCATGAGGAGGGGTGGGAAGCAGCTGCTAGGCTGCTACTTTCACTCCTGAACAGGTGGCCAGGAAGTGGGTGGATCCTAGGGCCTGTTCCCCCATTGGCTGGCCAGGACAGCTGAGAAAACATGAAAGGGGAAGTGAGCTAGACTAATAAAGGGCTGGCACAGATCAAGGGAACAGCAGGGACCAAACTGTGACTCTCTCCAAGGCCCTGCTCCTGAGACAGTGCAGTTTCGCAGTGCGCCTTACTCAGGCTGGATTACAAGTTTCCAGTCCAAAAGAAAGAGAGTAAAGGAACACTGAATATAGACAGGAAACATGAAGTAAGAGGGAAACCATGCTGCCAAGTTACCAACTTGGAACCCGGCTGCAGCAAGCACAGTCCTGAATGCAATGTTGATAGGGCTTGAAAGATCAACTGTCAATATAGCAAATATAATTCCTGTTTCCTTCTGAAATTAGATTTTGATATATATGAGACACAGAACATCCATAATCCATGTCTTACTGCATAATATTCCACAGCTTGGGCACACGCAGACGAGGGGATAATAAAACCACCACAAAAGCTCTTGTCAAAGAAACCTTAATGGCCACCTTTCAAATTATTTCAACCCAGTTTGCAATGTCCGCAGCCACATTCTGCACATTATCACTTGTGCATGCAAAGAAGAGCTTTTCCAGACCAAAAAAAAAAAATTGATTTGAATACACAAAGAGGTCCATGAGTGTAAATTCTGCCATTTGCACATGTAGGTGAAGTTGTGCATAGATTACATATACAACATTGACAGCACGCATGCACACACGCACACACACAATCTGTTTTGACCATTTGTTCTAATGGGTTAGATGAAGACCCACAAAAACAGAGGAATTCAGAGTTAAAGATAAATTGCTGCCCTTAATGTCTTTGTTATGCTTTGGCATTATAGAGAATTATCAAAAATATGCCAGTTTATCCCATCTTATGTTTCTTTTGGAAAGAAAGTTATATTTTGCATTGTCTCCTGTAGGGTGATAATCCCTTTATAGGATGCTCACAGTTTGCTTGCTCAGTGGTTGAGCAATAAATCTTTTACCTACTAGGATAAACCAGGATTATGTATATAAATTGTCCTGTGATCTTTACACATCACCACCAGCAATGGTCAAGCATAATCATTATTCAGTTAGACCATATCTGAGGTGATCCATTAATGCTGTCCACAGATGAACTCTGTGAAAAGAATACCCAGCTTTCTTAAACTGGGTTTGCCTGTCTGAAGCCGCTGCTCATAGCCCCAGAATGCTTTGCAGAGTGAAAAAAAATAAAAAAGAATTGTTAAAGGAAAAGAAAAAAAGAATGACACAGTTGTCATCAAGGAAGGCTAGACCTGCCATTCGGAGGTAGACTGAACCCCAGAGTGTGCCAAATCCAACTCGGTGAAGAGTTTTACATCATCACCACCATCATCATCATCATTTACACCATCCCCACTCTCTAGATCTTTCCACCAAAGTCTGGGAAAGTTGGACAAGGAACACAGAAATGTGTCATCTTAGAAATCTTTGCCAAGGAAGACTGGAAATAGTGGCATTACAAATTGTTACTCTTTTGGAATCCTCCCAGCAGTGTATTCTAAGAGGGGGGCCAACTGGCAGCTATCTTTCACCTTATGGATTGAACTAATTACTTCCATGGCGTGCCCAGCAGCCGCTGCTCTGACCCTGCCAGTCTCGCCGTCGGTAGCCCATCAAGCAGCTATCTTAAGTGTTATCTCCTTACTTTTCTGAAACCAATGCAGAAGCTTCATACTTCAAAGCCAACTTAACTCTCTCCTCACGCCAGCTCCATTAACTCTCTTAATCGACTGGAAAGCATATGTTTTAGTGTTTCCCCTGATAGCCTATCGACTCTGTGCAGAAAGGGTCTGGAGATATGGAAACCATGGAATCCAGGAGGCAGACTTTTTTGCTTTATTTCTTTTATAGCGAAATGTAGCCGGCCTCTGAAACATAGATGAGGTTGCATAAAATGAAGGGAGATAGCAGCAGAAGTGGGAGGCTGATTTGAAGGAGGTGGCAAGTAAAAGGGAAGGATACTGGAAATAGAGATGTGATAAACTATCAACGGAACTCCAATTACTCATAGACTCATGTGCATGTTTCACCCCACACAGTCTCAGGACGTTTCTGATGCAGAGAGGGAGATGTATGTAATTTCTTAGAATAACTAACTATTGCTGAAATGCAGGAGATTTGAAAGGTCAGGCACAATTTGAATAAGGATGCAACAGTTTGGAGCTTTTCCAAACTCCTTTGGGTTAGCAGAACCAGGCCAGAATAGCTATAAGAATAGGCCTTCCCATACAAGATTCTGGAAAGATAGCACATCTCACAATATTTAGGGACTTCTGCTACCAGCTGGAAGCAGGAAATGCCTAGGAGGACAGCAACAAGATAATGAGGGAACATTGTCTGACCTATTTCAAGCCTTGCAGTTCAGTCAGAGGGTTCATGGGAAGATTCTGATTTGATCTGAACCCCATTTGCCCGGCCCTAAGAATGAGATCAACATAGGCCTAAACCCAAACCTCAGAACCAAAGATCCTCATACTGTAACAAGCTTTATCAGGTTCTACTTAGATGCCTCATTTATCTTTCTTCCTACTATTCAACATGAAGTGTCCAGCAATACAACACTGCAATCACATTGCAGGACCGACATAAACACAGCCAACCCTGAGCCACTCTCCTGGGATTTAAAGTATAATTTTACCCAGAAAAAACATGGTTAAAAAAGCACTTTGTTACTGCACACACCGATATGCTCCCTAAGGGGGTCCATTATCCCCTTTATACACCAGCACAACTTCTATTAGCATTAATGGGAGATACACCCATGCATCAAGGGGATATCAGAGCCTTTCTCCTCTTAAGTGCCTTCTGAGTCATGCCTGCCTAAGTTTGCTGACAAAAACAGATTATTTTGTCTGGTCAGCTGCCCAGGGCTGTAAAGGAGGGAGCTGTTATATGCTCCTGTCTCATGCATCATCAACAAACGGCCATGTTACATTCTGACTCCAGAATCTCTGTGGCTGAAGGAACTAATGTTGTCCTCCATGGAAGTGAATGCAGCTGGAAGCCAAAATAAAGCATATTCGCAAATAGAGGGTGGATTCATAGATTGGTCAATTCTAAGGCCAGAAGTGACCATTATGATCATCTAGCCTGACCTCCTGTATAGGACAAGCCACAGAACTTCCCCCAAAGTAATTCCTGGAACAGATCTTTTAGAAAATCACCCAATCTTGATATAAATATTGGCAGTGATGGAGACTCCACCATGACCCTTGGTAAGTTGTAGTCAACATACCGTTTGGAAGCACACTGGGCATACCACACAATGCAGGAGGTAATGAGCATGGGCAGCACTAAGCCTATTAGTATGTGTTTGCAGGGTGGCATCCACTGTTTCTAATTCTTTCCAGTCCTCCAGAATTCCATCAGTGACAGTCTTTGTTTTGTGAGCTGCTATAACAGGGTCTGACCTCTTCCACCACTGAACTCTGCCAGTGCCTCTGTTTCCACACTCCTGGGATTTTCCAAAACTGTTCCACCCACCCATGTGCCTGTAACACACACCCATTCCAGGATCTAGTTTATTTAAACAACACAGCTCAACAAAACAAAACAGGCCTGCAGCAACTTTAAAGCTGGGTCTTCCCTGGTTCCATCAAAGGTCTCAGCAGCGCACCACACCCCGCCTGGGCTTAGCAGTCCACTTTAGCCTGCAGATGCAGAGCAATACAAGGGGGACTCCCTCCCACTCTTATTGGAAGTCCCAGCCTGGCCACCTAAACCAATGCAAGTGTCAATTCCCTTCATCACCCTCCACATTATCTGTTACAGACTCCTGTCTTCCAGTGAACCCCTTCCTTGGGGCCTCCTAATTTCCTCTTTTATTCCTGCCCTTCACTGTGGGTAGCACCAGTCAGGGCTCCATCTAACTGGAGTGGGAAGCCCCTTCTCCGGTCATGTCTGACTCTGCGTGCCCTGTACAATCCTCCTTACAGGTCTCTCACCTGTCAGTCTCTCTTCCAACTGAGCAGGTTCCTTTTTATGAAAAGCACCATCCCTGGCTACCATTACGTGCTGTCTGGTCACCTGACTCATTCATTGGCTGACACCAAATCCATCACTGGACAGGCAGAAAAGTAGACCCAGTTGGAACTGAGCCCAGCCTGTCGTAAAGGCCTTCCTCCCCGCCCCCGGTGACAGGTATTGGTCACGTACATACATTCTAAAAACGCCTCCCAACCATAATCAGGAAAAGAAGAGCTGCTCAATGTAGACGCACCCTGCCACTGAAAAAGCCAGAGTTGGCACCTTGTAGGATTCGTTTGAGCTGATAATCAATACTGTTAAGTATAGTGCAGCTCGGGGGCCTTCACTTCTGCTTGTCAATGAAAAATGACACACCCACCTCAAAAGATGCACAAGAATATCCTGTAGCAATTGCCTGAGGTGCTACAGATGACAACAGAGGTCTAAGTATTGGAGGGGGCAGGAAGGGCATCCTGGCATTGATATAAATGACAGGTTTCAGACACTGCCACAGAGACAGACAGACAAGGAGGCACAACTGCCATAGAAGCAACAACCTAGATGGAATAACCTGTTGGGAAACTGATAAACCCATCCGTAAATGGCAAGCCCACAATTAATTCCAAGATGTGGATGGAGAGATCACAAGCTGCTCTCAGGCAGGGGCACTCCTTTGCCCAGCTGGAAGACTATGCCCTGGTCTATACTGGGAGGGAGGGGAATCGACCTAACATATGCAACTTCAGCTATGTGAATAGCGTAGCTGAAGTGGACGTATTCAGGTCAACTTACCTCAGCGTCTTCACGGCGCCGAGTCGCTCCCCCGTTGACTCTGCCTGCACCTCTCGGGAGAGCACTCAGGGATCGATCCCTGAAAGAGCGATCTCTACCCGCTGCTCCGGTGGGTAGTGTAGACCTGGCCTAATACTCTGAAACTCAAGATCCTTCTACATTCTCCTCTGCTCCAGGGAGGGAGTAAACTATGCTGGGTCAGTCCCTGGTGCAGGGTATGCTCCCCAAAGCACTGGCAGTATCCGGCAGGTTCGGGGTGTGTGTGTGGGGGGGGGAAACAAAACTCCATCCATTTCCCACCCCCTCTGTGCCAGGAAAGGCATGGGGAGGTAGTAGCTTCATGGAGCCTACTTCCCCTGGCATGGTGCAGGTAACGCTGCAGGTAGTCAGTTCCTTATTCTTAATTCTATGTACTGTGGTAGTGTCTAGGACTCAATTACACACGGTGCTGACAGGGTGACCAGATGTCCCAATTTTATAGGGACAGTCCCAATTTTTGGGTCTTTTTCTTATATAGGCTGCTATTACCCCCCACCTCCGTCCCGATTTTTCACACTTGCTGTCTGGTCACCCTCGTTGCCATCCATCCACACCTAACAGCCCTGCGATGCTGCATTTGCCAGGCCACAATCCCGCCCCAAATGGTTGATTAAAGTAACCGTAAAGGTCTGTGTAAATGTTACTTTACCAGATGAAGTGTTAACAATGTTAGAGTAACAGGAAAGATGTTTGACCCTCAAATATACAGGAGTTCTTCCCCCGGGGTTTTAAAAATAATGCAGTTACAAGCAAAATGATAAGAAAGCAGCAGAAAGAAAAATAAACAACAGCTCCAGAGCTTGTGGGTGTTTATTTCCCCATCTCCTCTTAGTGGAATAGATTAATTCAAAGATAAGCCTCTGGGTAACATGGGGCTGGACTGATTCACTGTCATGTGACAGATCAGTTTCATTTGGCCAAGAATCCCCAGAGGGCAGCATTCTTGGGAGACACAGACATACACACACAGAAACATACAGTTTACAGTCTGTTGCCTGTGTCACCACAAACACATCCCACTTCCCCCTCAAAGTATAGGGCAACATGTCCAAGGAGCAGTGAACAAAAATGTATCCCGAAGATGAAACAAATGAATGATGCATATATTTGTCTTCTTGGAAATGCCACTAGTGTAAGACAACAAATAGGGTGGTAGAATCATTTCCATTGTGTTCTGATTTTAAGAGATTTCTGGGGAGATCTGTTGGTCTTGCAGGATGGTGACAAAGCCTGCCTGAATGACCAAAAGTTATGTAAAATGTATGTATCCCTGCACCGGACAACCACACACACCTGTTCCCTCCCCCGATCCCATTTGCAGTGCTGACCACCCCTGCCCAACTCCAAAGCGATTATCCTTCCGATCCTTTGTTTAGTCCACCACTTGTCTCCTGGGATTAGACCCTGCACTGGTCCATAGCGCTTCCCTCAGTGGTGCCCCAAAATGCATGGAGTGATTTCAGAGATCAGTGCTATGGATCACCAGAGTACAGAACAGGGTGTCCAGCATGCAACAGCATTGACAGACTGGAGCAGCGGTTGCTGGCACATGGGAGAAGGCTTGTTGAAATGTGCAGATCAAGAAAGGACAGAGAGATGGATGGGGGGGAGGAGAGGAAGAAAGGAGAAAAGAGTTTATTAGCAACATCAGGAAGCAGCTGAGCAGAAACTCAGATGAGTGGGTTAATGAAGACAAAAGAAGCAGTAAAGAAAACAGGAAATGCAGGAGCTAAAATTCAGCTCACTAATTTAAGTGTGTCACTAGCGTGCCTAACCCAAGGGGGTGTCTCATGAAGTGAGCTCACCTGGTTTTCAATAAACAGACCAATGTCTAACTCAGGTTGGCCTTACGCTCCCACAGTGTGAATCAAGACACCTCTCAGTGACCTAAACACAGCGTGTGGTCAGCAATAGGCCCTGACCAGGCCTGGCTTCTTGGGTTAGGGTAGAGGAAACACCCTTCTTCTCTCCCCAGGCTTCACTCAGGTACTGCTCTCTGATAGAAGCGACCAGCCCTTTTTTTTTGGTCTGCTGGTCCCTGATTGGTTGTCATTTCCTCCCAGCCCTTCTAGCCACTGGAGGACCAAATCTTTCTGGTTTCATCTGCAGATGACCCTGGAAGGCCCTCTTAGGCAACCCTGACATTCCAAAACTTGCTGATATGGACTTGAACATAGGCAGTCTGGCATAGTGGTCAGAGCAGGAGTCAGGTCTAGTGGGTGGAGCAGGCATTCAGGTTGGGGAATGAAGCCAAGGATCAGCACCAAAGTCAACTGGCAGCTACCAGACCCAGGGATTAAGCCAGAGTCAGAACTTGGAATTGAAGCTGAAGGTCAGAGCCAAGGTCAGATACCAAATGCCAGAGTCAAGGATTAAGTCGGGGTCAAGATCAGAAGTTGAAACCAGGACTGGTCACTGAGGATTGGGGGTGAGGTGGAGGAGAGGCAAGGATCGAACAGAGAGCAGGAGCATGGTGAGGACAGGGGCAAAGGCAGGAGTCAGGAACACAGCAGGAGCCAGGAACAGAGTTGCATGTTGGAAGCAGACACAAGCAGGGTCCAATGCAGTCACAACGGGAAACCATCCTGCTGCTCAGACAAATGTCCTGGTTCTTCTCTGGGCCTAAATAGCGTAGCTGAACCAATCAGTGGGGCTGAGAGATCTTCCAGTCACGGCTTCTGTGGGTGATGCCTTGGCTGGAGTATAGTCCTAGTACCTTCATAGCCTACCTGGTTTCAGTAGCCATTGGGTGGAGGCCAGGATGCGGCAGCTGTCTAGACATTCCCAGGCCAGGGATCGTGACCCAGGACATCACATTTGCTGCCCTTCTCTTCTTGGAGATCCGTGTCCTGGAGAAGAGCACAGCAAGGGAGCGGGATCTCCGGCAGCGAAAGGCTAGTATATGACCATCACTAGCTGCCTGATGTTCAGCATCCACATTTAAAAATGGGGGCCTCAACCTCTCTGTCCCTCGGTTGCCTCACCTGTATGATGGGGATACGGGCTTTGAGATAAAAGGCACTGCATTAGTTCAGAGTATTTCTGATCAGGCCCAAAGAGCAGGCAGATCAGCTTTAAGAAGGGCTGGACTGATTCTTAATTGTTTATGTGCTAAATATAAATGCCACCCAGAGTTCAGCCTCTGGGGAAGACCATGTTGCCTAGCGGCTAGGGCACTGGACCTAGAACACAGAAGAGATGGGCTCTGTCCTCAGATCTGCTGTGGGACCTTGAGCAAGACACTTCACTGCTGTCTCCCTTCTGACTCTTTGTCTATCTTTTCTATTTAGCTTGTAACGACCCCTTGGCAAGGCCGATCCTTCCCTGTATTTGTACAAGACTGGGCAGAAGAGGGCTCCTAGCTGGTACTGTAAAAAATAATGAAAAATAGGAGTAATAATGTAGCCATTCTGCTCTGAGGAATAAGATGAGGAAAGTAGGGGAGAGGCTTAAAAGAAATAGAAAGGATTTGGGGTGTCACCTATTCACTGTGTTGCTACCTGAACACTGATCTTTGACCAAAATCTTTTTTTTCTTCATTTAATAGCCAGAAAAGCAATCCATGGGAGGCAATAAAACCATTATAGAGTGTCTCTGGTTGTTACTTTTAACTGAAACAGAGACAACAGATGGTCTCCTTTAATACTGTCACAAAGGTCAAAATTAGCCATCTCTAAGGCTAACATGTTCTTGAAATGCCCAAGTACTTGTATCTAGGCCATAATGACTAATCCACTCTCCAGAATGAGGAATGTCAAACTAAGAACACCACTCCAAATAGCGCAACAATTCCTGCCTATGGATAATCTGTAATGCACTCAGAGACGGTGTCAACAGCTGCTCATAAAACCTGATTAGTCAGTCTTTTCAAAGGAGTCTGTCAACTCTTTCTATTAGAACTTTAGAACATAATATATTTACTCTGTTTTTTAAAAAATATCTTTCTAGATGCTTGAAAATATAAAAAGCTTCTCCTGCTAATTCTGACTTTATTTCCTTTATGGCAGCCCAAATCAATCTGTCTTTTATATATTTGTCACAGCGGATGACTTGATAGCTTTTCTTTGCATGCCCGTTTCCTTATTTATGCAGCAGCATCAGGTGAATGCCACTGTAGGAAGTGGGATCTGCTAAGACACTAAGAGGAGTACAGGATAGTGTGGTTTTGGTGAGACCTACAGAAATAGTCACTGGCTTTTCATTTTCTCCTGGTGGAGGCTCTTCTTGGAAGTTGTTAAGAATATGGAAGATATTCCCACATTTCAAGATGTAGTTGGGAATTAAAATACCTACAGATACCTTGAAAACTGCATTTGTTTCCAAAGAATTGTTAGGACTTTACACATTATTTATTGTGCAAACTAACCCTCAGATCACCAATGAGGCATGTATTTTTTTTTTAATCTCCCACTTATCAGGTAGAGCAGAGAGAAGTTAGGGGACTTGCCTGAGTCATGCAAGTGAGTCGGTAGCAGAGCCAAATGCAACCCTCTCATCCCCTGTCTAAGCCATTCTCCCTCATATGCTGTCATTTAAATAAACAGGCCTATTGGCAATGATAGGTGAAGAAAGCAGCTGTGCATGAAATGCGCCCTACGCTATATTAATGGGAGATTGCCAGACAAACCAAACAAGGCCTTTGATCACGTCATCTTAGGCTTGTTGTCTCTGCTTGTTTGCATCTCGCTGTGTGCTTGCTGCCAGATTCCCAGCTGGAAGGGAAAGATTTGCTTTTCCTAGCCCGCTCTGGGCTCGGCTGCAATCATGCAGAGCATTGAAAGAAATTCCATTGAGGCGGGATTCATTCTGAACGCGTAAAACCCAAATGGCTGCTTTTCCAAAGTGAATCCCATTTCACAGCAACTAGGTTATTAGTGTGGAACCCCATACAAGTAGCTGGCATTCAAAAGCCCTCTGCATTATTAATAGAATATGAGCTTTTGACATCAAAGGAGATCCATTATATATGCTAAATGGTAGCAAAAATTGTACCCGCACTTCAAACCTTTTCAGTTCTTTGTCCCTGGTAAATCAATCAAGGCTGACAGATGCTTTAAGGAGAGTAATCGTTGCAATGATCCTGTCAATGGATAACATAATGGAACATTGTCTCTGTGCTGCGTGAAGACATGGAGCTAGTCAATTATGGACAACACTTCACGCAGCCGCCTGCTTTCACTTGAAGAGCTGCTGTTGAAGTATTAGAATCCCAACAAATGTCTGCAGTGGCGTACAATGTAAAATGGGACCTCCTGAAGCTTTGGAAAATTAATTAGCAACAACACTGGTCTATTCCCACACTTTCAAACATCGGCCTGATAACGCTAACGATGCACTTCCCCCGCCTCTTGGAGCGTTCAATGGACTGTATTTACATACACGATTTTTAATCTTCAACACTTCCCCCCCCACCGTCCAAACACACAAAACTCTCAAACCGAGGAGTCTTTTTATATCTTTTATGCAACGATCCCAGCAGCAGCATCAATGATACTGCCAACTGTTCGCACAACTCCTACACACGCAGCTGAAAATGCTACAACTTGGAGACTATTTCATTTGGGAACCAGTGGCAACTTCCGGTGGCTCCCTTAAATACACACCAGTGCATCCCCGCATTGTTTTCAAATCCGCAAGTATCCCCATTCATATCTGGACACGTGCATATCAAAAATACATTCTGCTCTGTGCACGAGATTAATGCTTTGGCTTGATGACAGGGTATATCCTCCAAATGAAACAGGAGATCAGTGGGCTGAAAAGCCCTCCTCTGAAGTTGAACAGCCGTGTAGCTATTGTTTGGGGACCTGCCACTTAACCGGTTCATTGCGCTCTCTTGTAGGACACACTGGCTCACACTGCAAACAAATCCTACACTGCATTAAGGACATAGCAACGACATAGGATGGGGGCGCTGACACTACACAATATATTGCATGCTGGCAGCACCAGAATGAACTGCAGCGGGCTGGAAGCCAACGTGCGCTTTAATCTTCCAGCTACCACCAAACATAAACCTACCACTCAGAGGGGGAGGCAGCGTTTTTTATGTCATTGTTGGCACCTATTTCCTACATCCCGTTTTAAGGGAGAGTTTGAACTACGAGAGACACCTCATTTCCCTTGTTAATAGGAAGAATCTGTCACACATACATTAAGTGTCCAATTTTCCATCTATTTTGGGGATGGCTATATCACTGTAGCATCTGAGCGTCATGCAGTCTTTAATATATTTATCCACATAACACCCCGGTGAGGTAAGGCAGTGCTATTCTCCCATTGAACAAGTGGGAAACTGAGGTACGAAGAAACAAAGCGACTTGCACAAGGTCCCACGGGAAGCCCGTGACAGAACGAGGGCTTGAATCCAGGTCTCTCAAGCCCTACTTTATTGCCCTAAATACTGGGGCATCCTTCTCTCTCAATGGAGCCTTCAAGAGTTAGGCACTGACCTTGAGGAATTGGGTGCCTTACTCCCTTAGCCTCCTTGGAAAATCCAAGCCTACTTTATTAAGCACACTCAAGTCTAATATGTATTTGAAGGGGTAAACTACAACTGCAGTACAGAGTGGTGAAGCAACGTGCCCCAGAACTTCGATAGAGTCCTTGACAGCGCCATGAATAGACACCAACAGTGCTGATGCCCAGTCCCCTGTTCTCAATCCTTCCCACCAAATTTAGTCAACATGCTCCCGGCATCAGCAGATTGCTCCTGGGAAGAGAAGAACTGGCCCAGACTTTCTGCCATTCCTTGCACCTAAATCTCAGCCCCTTTCCCTTCTTCTCTAGCATTGCACTCTGCTGTTCTGTGCTCCGGGACTTCTCCTCAAGGGACATCACAGTGTGCCCAGGAAAGCCCAAAACTACAGCATTGGAAGGCCCTGAGTGTGTCATATTAGAACAACATTAGGGAAGCAAATGAGAAATGATGGTTAAAAACTGGCAGCCGCGGTGCCTGGAACGGGCAGTTGGACAGCTCTACCAGGCCAGCGGCCGCTGCTGATAAACCTGCAATGAGTGCGGAGGAAGCCTGCGCACTAGACAGCAATCTAGGGGAAAGTGGGGGGAAGAAGGCCATAGGGCCCTCTGGATCCCTCCCTATTAATGAGGGAGAGGCGAGGAGCTGGACCAGTCAGACAGCAGTGTAAACACACTGAACCCAAATTCTTGAGGCAGAGCAGGATCCCTCTTGAAGTTCTCTCCTGGCAGAGCAGGAGAAGATCATGGAGTTCCACCCCCGATGTGTAGCAAACCAGCTGGACATGTATCCTGAGAGGTGGCTGGGCCAAAGACACACTCTCATGTAGGTCTGGGCTGGCTGTAGAGATTCCCTTCTGAGAATACCTGCCAGCCAAGGAAGGGCTTTCCCAATTCCCATTTACAGTCCTCCTATAGGTAGAAGTGCTGTCTGAAAGGGGAGGCGGCTCCAGAGGTAGGAAAGCAGATCTTGAGACCGGGACCTTAGAAGAGCCAACTAGGAATCCATACATTTCTATACTGATTCTCCTGAGTTTGAGGTTTACCCATCACCATTCACAGAGAACCTTGAAATTTGGGATGGATTAACAATCTTGGCTCCCTAGTCCTTCTGCTAGTATATACCTTGGCATAGCTCCATCTCTAGTTCTCTCGTCAGCTCTGTACTGCAAAGCAATCACAAACATCTCTATTACGTGAGACCCTGAGAAACAATTTCTGCATTGCTCCTTGATGAGAAAACATTACTGCCATCAGGAAAATGGCCTTGTTTCTGGTCACTGTACTTCCAGTCCTGAGACTTGACTGTACTAGTGTCTAATGTTGTTAATTCGTTGTTTTCCTGAAGCCAAAGGTGGGGAGTTCCTCATGTTTTCCTCTACGCTTCTGCCCCCCAATCTCTCACTTTGGTTAATTGAGATGGCATTATGGAGACTGCGAGGATATGAATGCCACACCCTAGCTGTTGTGTTTTTCACAAGGAGCCCTTACACATACCACAGAGCTAATGTGTGGAGGGATGAGGAGGGAGAAAACAGAGATTGAGGAAATACAACTGTGGTCAATGAAAGGAGTCATAATATGACAAATTAAAACAGATTTTTGCTGAGAACCAAAGCCTCCATACTCTAGAATCCTCCCCTCGGTCTAGCTAAAAATGCGACTGACATCTTATAGAACTACTCAGAAAAATTCTGACTAAATGGTTTTCCATTGAAAAGCTGATGCCATGAAATCAAATTTCATGTGTGTGGAAATGTATCAATATGATCAACATTTCCAACAGGAAATTATCAAATCATTTCATTTTGACTTTATCATTGTTTACTTCTAAGAATATAATATAATAGTTGAAACTTTATTATAACATAATATAAAAGTCAAATACTCTGGTTACTTTCTGCAGACCTGATAAAGCTGTGAAGCTCAAAAGCTTGTTCCCTTCCACCACAGAAGTTGGTCCAGTAAAAGATATTACCTCACCCACCTTCTCAAAGTCAAAATGAAACATTTAGACTTTAACAAAATATTTTAGACTATTTCATTTTGTGAATAATTCCAAGATTTTGACTTCTTGTCCAAATCTGGAAATCTTGGATTTCCTGAGGGACTTTGAAATTCCATTTTTCAGCTTGCTCTTAACATCTTACAACCTCACAAGTAGGATGACTTAGGCTGTTAATATTGTGAATGTGTAAGAAGTATAACCACAACATACAACTTAGAGAGAAGGGGTTATGATCTCCATTGGTAATTACTGACAGAAAAAATGGTGACAAACATATTGTCATTGTAATTTGAAGATATTTCATGCTTCACATTATAAACAAAATTCATAGACTTTCATTAAGCTAATTAAAAAACAAGGAAAATAAAAACAAAATAAGAGAAGCTTTGCTTACAAAGGAGAAATCTTCAGCATTCTGACAGAGTAGCTTAGGGAAAATAGCCTGTCTCTGAAATCTTTCTTCCTCTTCAAAGATGTTCCCATACATGAAGCCATTCATCATGGTGGAGTGGGCATGGATGTCAATATAGAACTCCAGGCTAATTTTCTATTGAGGAGACAGACAAAAACAAACATGAGATAGAAAACAAAAATAGTTTAAAGAAGCAGCCTGTGTTAACAGAAAGGCTGCCATCCTTATTACCATATAGTAGTGGTAGGGTGCATAAGCAGATAGCTATGTTGGCCACATTATGCAAACCTATCTATGCCTCTTTGGCTCTGCAAAACTGTGGGGTTGAAATCTTGCAAACAAATGTGCTCCTGTGGGATCGTCAGTACATCCTCATCCCCACTGGGGTGGAAATATCCGAGTCGACGAACTCTCTGAACACAAAGGATGACCCACTGCAGAAAAAGGCAGAGTGCCTTCAGTTCTGACCTCTCTTTTCTCTGCTGTTTGTAGCCTCCTGTGCTCCTCTTCTTCATTCTGCTCCCTAAAGGCTAGCAAGCTTCACTTTCCCTACCCAACTTGATTCCCCTGTCTTCCAGGTGTCAGCCTGATCTACTGGTCTACTGACAATGCAGTCCACTGCCATGCAAGGACCTTAGTTTGAGGTCAAAGTCTGCAGGCTCCATTGGGAACCGCTCAGAAGTGCCATTCTCAGACCCTTAGAGAGGCATTGCTTTGGGTCACTCTCACGTGACACATCCTGCTTTGTTTTTCTACTCTTAAATTCTCAGCTTTCCAGGCACCAAGCGTGATGTAAAAAACTAGAATAGAGCAGAACTCCACACATAGCTGCATCCAACTCTCCTGAGCCAGAGGAAAAAGTTCTGCAATACAGGAACTTGGATGGTGAGAAGAATAGAGCATTCCTAGAAGACTCCCTGCCTGTAAAATGAACCATAAAATCTCACAAGCAGCTAGAGTCTCACATTTAAGACCAAAATGTTTATAATACTCAATAATTTAGTTACAATCAATATCTAGAGTCAAAAGAATGACCTTACTCTTCAAGTGCATCTCTCATTGACATAGATGGGATATCAACAGCCAGACATATAGAACACTATTATTATAATATATGTAGATTCCTGATTCCAACACAGCACTGGAATTGCCCTACAGACATAGGTTACTTTTAATAGTAAACTGCAGACAAAAACATTGCTGTGAATATATGTTGATGATAATATTATAACAAACCCACTCAGGTCCTCACAGTTTTCACCATGCGGCACAACATGGAGCTACTAGGAATTTCATGGTGACAGCAGGATAAAATTCAGATCCTCCTGACTGGAGCTAAGAGGGAAAAATTCTGTTAGCACTGCAGGAACTGCAACACCCATCTAAGCAGTTCTGCCATTATCCAGTACCAGGTGGTGGAACATGAATACACAAGTTAGCATAGTATCATGCATAAATATATGCAGTAAGTTTAGTCATTATATAATGTATGCTAAGCTTGATAAGAATACATGCTGCAGCTGAGCAGTATCTAGGAGGACACTGCACTACAAGACAGTCCAATGTAATACAAAAGCATTTCACATGACACTAGTGGCAGCTCTCCTAGATGCTCTCTAATGAGGGAAGAACATAATTTGGCATGCGATACTAATATGATTCAGATTTACTTTCCCTTGGCAGTAAACCAATGCATAACCCACAATGACTGTTTAGTTTAATTAAACAGCCAAGAGAGAAATATTGCTCCTTATTAAGCCTCTCCTGTGTTAAGATGCTAGTTAATGCAACATCAGTAGGTGATATACTACATCGGAAAAGGAGTATTTGATTGTATTTGACTCTAATGTAATATAGTTAATTGTTTGCGCCTGCCAAAACATTATACTGCGCTGTAGAGGACCAGCATAACAATAAAAAGCACACCAGCAATTCAGAGTTATGCTATGGAGAGGAAAGATTAGCACATATTGTACGAAATATCAAGCAGACTTTTCCTCTTTAGAAAAATCAGTTTCAAAGCATAAAGAAATTAACAAGACTGGAGCATATTACTTTCCATATGATAATTTCCCCATCAGAAAGAGAATCGTCTCAGCATTTCATAATAAAATACAATAGCACATTATAATAGAAGATTTGTAACGAGTGAATTGACATCTAAGGATTAAAGATCTAGAAATCAAAAGTATTTCTAAGGCCCCTTCTACATTTGTATCTAACTGCCATATAAATTTAAGATAACACAATTTAGGGTACTTCCCTCCATTTCCACACCCATAGGTGTGCATTAAAGTAAGATTTAGCTGTACAGATGGGATTGTGTTGTCATTTGCATACACAGTTCTTGCAGGAAAGCCCTCAAACATGCTTCATATTTGGATCTAAACTCAGTCAGCTTTTGAGTTCTTCTGATAATGATCTTATCTATGGATATAGGATACCCATCTGCATGTATTTGAATATTTGACATCCATGGAAGCAGAGGATATTTTTCAGTTGGTCTAGAAAGCTGTAACTAGGAGCAATAAGTCAATATAAGCAACATTTAGGCTGACCTCCTCCATAATCCAGACTACTGAATTTCACACTTCCTGCATCAAGCCTATACCTTCCGGTTGACCATATGAATCCTAATTCTCACTCAGTCCTCAAGGAGACACCTCGAGAAGGAGACTTGCTGCAGCAAAGCTACAGGGGTCTCTGAGGTTGCCCCTGCCCTACAACTCTGTCCTGCCTGGCTGATGTCAAGATCTCTCTGTGAAGTCAACACCTCCCAAACACTTTTGCCCAATAGGCTGAGGTCCTGCAAAAGGCCTTTGTGATGTCACTGCCACATCCACCCCTCCCCTGCAAGGATGATGTCCTGCCCCTGGCCAGCCTTTTTGAATACACTGACTGATCAGAATAAAGTGCTCTCAAATGAGCTACGGACCAACAATTGTTCCTAGTCATTATTCAGCAAGTATTTTAGGAAAACTAGAAAATTAGAATCATCAACCGTACAGAGACAATTATTGGAGAGAAGCAACAATATTAATCAAATACCTGATTGGTTATGATTTACATGCATTACTTACTCAATGCCGCCGAATTGAACTCTTCTGGTTTCAGCGGCATTTCAGCGGACATGCAGAGTTCGTCTCTGTGTCCACCGAAATGCCACCGATAGCAGAAGCTTGCATTTCGGCGGTTTTTCAGTGGACTCACTCGCATATTTGGAGCTTCCACTAAAATGCCGCCGAAGGTGTTGGCATCTGGCAAACCTCTCTGGAATTGGCCCGCAACCCCCGGGAGGGTCGCAACCCCCAGTTTGAGAACCACTGACCTAAAGCATACAGTTAGAAAAACATCCAACCTTGATTTAAAAGACTTCAATGACAGGGAATCTACCATGACCCTAGGTAAGTTGTTTCTGTGGTTAATTACTCTCTCTGTTAGAAATTAGCACCTTATTTCCTTTCTGAATGTGTCTAGTGTCAGGTTCAGCCACTGGATTTTGTTATGCTTTTGTTTTCTAGTTTAAAAAACCCTTCACGCGAGGAAGGATTTCTGATGGTAGTTACTTTTTGACCATGATCAAGTCACCTCCTTAGCCTTGTATCTGAGAAGTTAAATAGATTCTGAAGTCTCATCCTGTAAGATTTATATCATTTAATCCTGTACTGGACTGGGCAAAGAACTGGAGTATAAACTGGCAAGTATCTTGAGATAGGCACCAGAGTCTAGGAGGAAGAGTGCTAATATTGCACAATTTAAAAAAAAGTCCAAGAAAACCACAAGTAATATAGCTGATGCTGTGGCCTAGAAGTCACTTCTAGCTTTTACTAAGTAGAGACCTCTGTTTCATTGTCACAATAGTAAATTAATCCCTCGTATATCTCTGATGCAGTCAAGGGAGTTACAGCAGAGATGAATTTAGCCTCTTTCTCTGGGTGTGGTGGAGTTGGTACTCTCAGATCAAGGAAAGGTGAGAGGCGTATAACCAGCTCTAGGTACCCATGAATCCTGAACCCAGCAGAAGTTCTGTTGTTAAGATCCCCTCATAACTAAATGCTGACATTCTGTAAGAGAGATTCCACCTTTCATTGCCCATCAGTGGGAAAGTCATAGATTTTTTATAAATACATAGCATCCCTAAACATTCCAAGTCATAGTGACCCAAGACATGTTTAGTACAAACCAGATGTGTCTTCTTTACAGGGCACTGATAAAATGTAATTGTGATGCACGCTGGGATAAGAAACCACTGCCTAATATCACTTGCACTTTAAATAAGATGATTGAAAACACTCTGTTTTTGTGATTCACACACACGATACAATAAGAACAAAAAACTGTTAAAAGCCTCTCTTAATCCATAGGCCTAAGTGTTTTACAAATGGGGTAAGTGACATCATCATGTTACAGATCTGGATCCTGAGGCACAGAGTTGAAATGACTTTCCCAAGTTTGCACAGCAGGTCAGTGGTAGAACCAAGAACACAACCCAGCTCTTCTGAACTTCAGCCCAGAATGCTAGCATAGGATTATTAGAGGGTATCCCTATCTCCTCCCAGTCTCCTGGACAAAACTGAAGTCTTCTGAGAAACTAGAATTCTCTTGGGATTCTGAAATTCCTTTCTTAAAAAAAAAAAAAAAAAAAAAGGATCAAGCCTGCTGCATTTGCGTCACCACCTTCTAAGCAGAGCCATGTGATTAATTAAAAATATTCAGATAATGCATTTGAAAAATATAATGAGATTCAGGAGATAAATTATCTGATGTATCATATAAGTTATCCAACAAATATTTAACCAGTTCTTCTGATCATATCTCATCTTTGTCCCTCACTCTTCTTCTGAGCATATCAAGTCCATCTCCATCCCACACATCCCAGTCCAAATCTGCAGTAGCCCATCGTATTCAGTGACATGTTACACATTCCTATAATAAATGCCATTTATAGGAACTACTCCCAGACTGGGATGTATGAGCAGAATGATATTTCAGTGCTTCACATCTCTTTTCTTCTGAATCACGTTTATTATTATTTTATCAAAGGGAAACATCTTGCACATTCTCCATTATAGAGTAGATCCACTCACAGCATTGTTAATATAACACAAACGTTCCCAGGAGAAAGATTCTCTTTGTTCACAGGCACAAAGGAGCTGGCCTGGACTTACTGTGGACAATGGCAGCACAGATAATGGCAAATACTTATTTCTGCCATGAGTGCAGACGACTGGACTAGATGACGTCTCGAAGTACCTTCCAGTCCTACGATTCTATAGTTATTGTGCTGTTATATTCTCGTTCTCTACATCATATCACTGCCATTTGCTATGTCTCAAACTGTATAGGGCCAATTTGGAGTTTTGTTTTGCAATTACATTAAGTTGTGTTCCCTAACTATAATGACCTCTCTATATATCCCAAAGCACTTTAAATACAGGAATTGTTTAGAGATGGGTAAAACTTTTCAGAGAAAACTTTTTTCCTCCAAAAAATGCAGATTTGGGTCAACTGAAACATTTTGTGAATTCACATCAGTTTTGCCCAATTGCTTCAATTAAAAAAAAAAAACAAAAAACAGCGAAGCACATCATTTCAACATTTCCTAAATGAAACCTTTTGATTTTTTGATTCAAATCAACTGTCTGTTTAGAAATGTGCTTCAATTTTATTTTAAAAACCATTAAAAGAACTCCAGAACTAAACAAAACATTTAGTTTCACGTTGACCAAAATGTAGCATTCAATCCCAAAATCTTTTCCCCTCCCCGCATTGTTTCAGTTCACCAAAAAAATTACATTTTGGGTTGCTCTAAAACAATTTGCTTAAAATTGTTGAATCATCCGACAAGCTGAAAAAAAAAATCAGTTATTGCACAGTTCTAATTGTTTCTTCCATTCCTGATACATAGCGACATCTCAGATGTAATGCTGGCAGAAAAACTATACCCTCTGAAGATGGGATGTGAAGAATACACAATCAGTCTGAAACTTCAGCTAAAATTTGCTTAGAGATTTAGATGTAATGACTTGAACTGGCATTTGGCTCAGACCCTGGAGCTAGCACTGACCATATTTCCAAGAGTGCTAGGAAATCTTTAATGGCTATGAATGGTCAGGATCTCTGAAAGATAAATGGAATGTTGGTCTTTTGAAGTTATTTTTTTGGGGGAAGAAGATCCCTGTGAGAAATTAAAACCAATCCAAAATGGATTGTAAGATCTGTGGGGCATTTGAACAGCACTTAGCTCAATGGGGCCCAACCTGGTTGTGGTCTTTAGGCAGTGTCCAATATAAATGTTTAATAGCAATAGAAGGAGGAGAAGGAGAAGAAGAAATTTAAATATGGCCCAAGTCCTTACATTTGCAGCAAATGCTATGTAGAAAATAATGAATGGTTAAACTTTTCTGGCTGCCATCAGCTGCCATTTGAAAGAGTTATAAGGTACATTCTACTACATGATATTAAAAGCCTCACATTCTTCTTTAGAGGTAGAATGCAAAATGATTCAGATGTCTTATAAAAGTCATCTAGCAATTTAATTCCCTCAAGTGTCTTTTCTTGATGCTGACAATAAGTGGCAGAGATTTTCTCTCTCACTTTCTCTCTCTCTCCTTTTTTTTTCCTAAGTAAAGTTTATGAGAAAGGCTGACTCAGGTTAAA
Organism: Dermatemys mawii; assembly: GCA_007922305.1. Taxonomy (NCBI): domain Eukaryota; kingdom Metazoa; phylum Chordata; order Testudines; family Dermatemydidae; genus Dermatemys; species Dermatemys mawii. The sequence continues at coordinate 42,420,801 of ML677352.1, read as the reverse complement.
GAGCTAGAGAAAACAAATTTACGATTAGCAGCTGTGTTAGTCTGTATCCATGAATAAAACGAGGAATACTTGTGGCACCTTAGAGACTAACCAGTTTATTTCAGCATAAGCTTTCGTGGGCTATAGCCCAGTTCATCGGATGCATAGAATGGAACAAACAGACGTAAGATGCATTTATATACACAGAAAGCAAAAAAAAGTTGTAAACTACCATACCAATTCTAAGAAGCTGTTTAATTTGGATGGGCCATTATCAGCAGGAGAAAAAAAAACAACCTTTTGTAGTGGTGATCTTGTGGTTTGCTCGAGGTCTGCCATGCCAGCGGTCTGCAGAGGGCTGGGGTGGCACACAGAGGAAACACACACACACACACACACACACACACGACACACACACTTAACCACAGAAGAGAGAGCCAAAAGAAGAAAACAAGCCAGTGATAAAGAATAAAAGTGTGTGGCCATTGTCAAGGCACCAAACGGTCAAAGTAACAGAGGGGCTGGAATTTGGTGCATGTTGATATTAAAAGGACTTTGGGAAAATAGCTTTTTTGCATTTTTATTTCATTAGCCGAATGCTTTTGGAAGGTCAGTAATTAAAAGCCCAAAAGAAAAATGATATTAGTAGCTGGTGCTGATATGACCAAAGCTAGAGTTTGAACAGCGCAATTATGGTTCTTAAGGAAACAGTTTTTAAAAAAAAAAAAAAAAATCAATAAAAGCTATAATAAAAGGATAAATGTGCTGTGAACCCAGAACATTGCCCACTAGAGAGGCAAGTGACGCAGGGAAAAGCCAGGCCTGTTTGCCAGCTGTCACTTCAGTATGGATTTCATTAATTCTCTGGTAGAGCAATTCATTTAGAAGTAGTGTCAAAGAATTTCCTTCTCGCACACCGATCACATGCTGGGGAGGAGGTGAGGTAGGGGGAGGGAGAAATAAACCTCCTGTCATGCATCATACAGGAGTTAAAACCACAGGTTGTCATTAGCAATGGACAAAGTAAAACAAGGTCCTGAGCCAGCTCTACCCCTGGTGTAAATTGTCACAGATTCATTGATTTCAAGCAATGGACATAGCAATTTCACTGAAGTCAATGCAGTGAAGACAATTTACATTAGCTGGGGATCTGGCCCTCCAAGTTTCAGAAGAGCTAGACTAGAGAAACTCCCATCGGACTAGGTCCTACGCTAAGCACCTCCTTTAGTCTAGAAACCCCACAATACAAAACTCACAAGACCTCCTGAACTTCCAAATGTCTTTGGACTCCAAATACAGAGAGAGAGAATAGCCTATTTCCAGTAATCCTGGTACCAGTAGGAGCCGGAATGTGCAGATGCAACACAGAAATTAACCACAAAAATAAAAAAGTTAGCCACATATTTTTAAACCTCTAGTGAGATGTCTGGGCTCATGGGGCCCACTATTAGGTGAAGTTTCAGATTGGTTCTAATATTATACTAATTATTCTGCCCACCTCTACACCTCCCAGTGTGCGCCATACGGAAGACAGGACTGGCAAAACTTTGTTACAAAAAGCTTGGCTGTTTGCCACCAGCAATATTTTTCATTGCAGATAGCTATGCCCTTTGGAAGAACAGAGGGTCTAGAGCTCTGTAAGCCACCTCATCTAAGGCCCTTCATTTTCAGTTTTTATGGATCTTTACTGAAAAACTCTCCAGTTTTCAAAAAGCTATTATTGATTTTTATTAATTTTCATTTGAATTTTGCACCATTTAAGTACCAATTATGTTCAGAAAAATCCAAAACCTTATATTACGTAGGTTTGCTTATGTTAATTAGTCTACGTATATACTCAAGGCTGTTTGTTAAGGAAAGGCAAATTTAGTGAAAGATACACACAACCATGCATATGTGTACGTACTATTAATGTACAGTTCATGAAATAAACCACAGCATTAAACCGCTTTCACTTTCAATACTGTTACTTTTCTCTAGTAGTTGCTTTTTTCTTTCATTCCGTCACCCAATATTAACCCTAATATGTATCCAGAAAACTGTGGAGTTGTTTTTGCACTGATTTTCATTCATTTTAAGGGGAAATTTTAAACAAAATAAACACTGAAAATGAAGAGCCTTAGCCGCATCTTATTAGAGACAGATCCTCTCATTTCACTCACATGGACAACCTCCTCCCATTTGCAACCATATGTACCACCACTTACGTTTTCTCCTATCCATCATCTCACTAGTCACCTTCCCCACTTCATAATTACGCAACATCCCAGTGGCAACTACAGCAATTGTTCATTTTTGACTGTTTATTGGTGGCTCATGTTTATTCCCCTTCCCCTGGAAACAAGGGGAGGGAGGCAGCCAAGATGCCTACACTAGTAGCTACTGGCACATAGGAGGAGAGGGCATCTAGAGTGATTTCTACTCTTTGATACCAAGTGTCTTGATAGGTATCTGGGGTCGTCTTTTCAATGAGAAGTCTGGGCAACCATAGAAGTCTCAGTGTCAAAGTGGTGATGGCACCAGAAATGACCTGCCAGCTCTTCATGAAACAAATGCAAGAGCTCTTCAGAACACATGAACCACAGCCTGACAACCATCATCTTCTGTGAATGGAATATCCCACCAATTAAAGTGGTTGCCATGTAAAAGTCAATATTTACCCTGTTCTAAGTATAAGGAGATACTACAATGTATCAAGTATCCCTGCCTGGTGAGTGTTGGCACTGAATGTTGTCCACTGTAATATGGCTGACATTGGCACAAATCTAATATGGCCATTAACTCTTCCAAAAGGCTGGGAAAGAGCCCACTGTATCACATACTCTTTTAGCTTCATGGGTTCAGTAAATAAGATGAATGTAGAGTGCCCATAAAAGTTGCTAGCCTGACAGCCCTAAAGACTGTAGGCTGCTGTTTATCCACAGAATAGGAGGGCAATGTCCCAGTGTGCATGTATCCTGCTCAGAAGTACCTATCTGTAGGGCTGAGATCAGGTGAGAAATGGTTTAGTGGTTCAAGCACAGGACTTGGAGTCTGAAATTTTGAAGTTCTAATCCTGACTTTTTCACCTTTTGCCTGTTATTCTCACCAGTCTGGCACTAATACTAATACTCTCCTCCTGAGGCCTGGCTGATGTCTGGAAAGCATGCTGAAGACATGAAGCACTTAATACTTAACATGAATCCATTAAATTCATCTGCCAGGCCAATTCACTCTTTGACCCCTCGGCAGAGGCTCTGCAGAGACTTCCAGTTAGTGTCAGCTCGGACACTTTGCAATTTGGGCAACTGGACTGAAACCAGCCACTCATACAGGACACAGAAGAGCCATCAGATGGTAGTAACATTTGGTCACGACAGGCCTGAACTGGACCTGAAAGGGTGACCTAGAGGTGAAAGACTCCCACAAAAAGCTTTTTGTATTCAAATGCATATTAAATTAGACAGGGACTGAGGAGACAATGTTAAGACCCAGATCAGGTTTAGACAAGACTTTGAGGTCAAATTCACACACAATTTTTGTGTAACTTTAGCCTCAGCTGAATAAGAACCAGGAAATGAGTGCCTTCTGGTTTTGGGTCTGACCCAAAACCAAAACCATAAAGGTAGGTTTGAACAAGGGCATTTGAATCATATTGCACACACAAATTCAGCAGGATTTGGATTCAGAGAACTGGTTTTCACTTACATCATAGAAACGTAGGACTGGGAAAGACTTTGATAGGTCATCTAGTCCAGTCCCCTGCACTGAAGCAGGACTAAGTATTATGTAGAGCCTCCCTGACACGCATTTTTCCAACCTGCTCTTAAAAACCTCCAATGATGGGGATCCCACAACTGCCCTAGCTAATTTGTTCCAGTGTTTAACTACTCTTACATTTACGTTAGACATTAACAAAAACTTCCTAAATCTCCCTTGATGCAATTTAAGCCCATTCTTTCTTGTCCTGTCCTCAAAGGAAAGTAAAACAATCTATCACCCTCTTTATAACAACCTTTTATGAACCTGAAAACGTATGTCCCCACTCAGCCTTTTCTCCAGACCAAACAACGTCCCCTTTTTAAAAATCTTTCCTTATAGGTCATGTTTTCTAGGCCTTTATCATTTTTGTTGCTCTCCTCTAGACTTTCTCCAATTTGTCCACATCTTTCCTGGAGTATGGTGCCCAAAGCTGGATGCAATATTCCGGCTGAAACCTCATCAGTGCTGAATGGAAAAAGTTACTTCTTGTTTCTTGATTACAGCATGCCTTCCTTACATCCCAGAATGTTGTTTGCTTTTATTTTATTTTTTTTAAAAAATAGTATTACATTATTGACTCATATTTCGTTTGTGATTCACTATGTCCCCCAAATCCTTTTCCACAGTACTTCCTAGGCAGTCATTTCCCATTTTGTATTTGTGAAATTGATTGTTCCTTCCGAGTTTAGTTACTTTGCATTTGTCCTTACTGAATTTCATCCTATTTATTTCAGACCATTTCTCCAATTTTTCAAGATCACTTGGAGTTCTAATCCTGTCCTCCAAAGTGCTTGCAATCCCTCCCAGCTTGGCGGTATCCTCAAACTTTACAAATGTGCTCTTTACGCCATTATCAACATCACTGATGAAGATATTGACAGGAACCAGACGAAATACTACAGGTTTATTGTAAAAGGCCATGTGATTGTACATGTAGAATAAAAGCAAAGGGCAAAGAAAGATCCCAAGCAGTTATCTCACTGTTGGCTTTTGATAGACCCACAGGATGCCACCCAACTCTAGGCCCCATACCCAAATCCCTGGCTACTCAGTTTGCACAGAATGCTTTTTCATGTGCACATCCCCTGCATGGACTCTAAACCTCACACTCACCCTGCCCAGTGGAACTTCACAGGTTCTGCTGCAAAAGCGCTGTCCAGGAGATGGGATGGGAATTTGCCCCTCCCGCCCCAAAAAGGAGGTTCAGTGAAATAAATAGATGCCCGTTCCCTGCTAAGACTTCTTGGTAAGTAAGACCTAGAAATAACCCCTGTTCCTTGTGATAAATAAAAATAGGAGGATGTATCTAAGCAGGAAAAATGGTCTATGACCACATTTCCTATTGCCAATGTGTCTTAGCGAGATGTAAGAACTTAAGGATTAAGTCCAGAATGCATCTGTCATGGTGCAGGTTTCCTTGGTTGGTTCCTGATGGCAAGTTTTCCTGCTGAGGGGACCAGTGAGAAACGTTTCAGTTCTGCAAACAGAGGTTCCTGCCCATGTTTCTTGCATGTTTCTGACCTGTCCTTTGTGAAACACAAAATGAAGCATTTGCCACTTTGAAGGAACACTAAGATATAGCTCCACTCTGTGTATTGTTCCCAAAACCCGTCGGAGATTGGTCTGCAGTCTGCTTATGTAGGAATCATTTTGCCAATTGCTAATATGCAACCATCTCTGAGGTAGAACTGACACACAATTTGTTTAAAAGTACACATCAAAGTGACAACAATTTAGGGCAAGAAGTGAAGAATATTGTATCCTCATGAAACTTTGTGGGGAAGGGAAGAGGGGGCTTAAAATGTAAACACTCACACTGGAATTTGTTTTTTGCAAGAAAGAATCTTTAAATCTTTAATGCCACAAAAGTATTTCAGAACTTGACTGAAAGCATGTAGGGTAGATGAAGAGGGAAAAACAGAATTCCCACCTTAGATAGAAAGGGAATAGTTCGCATTTGAGTGTATAGTAATGTGTTTCAAACAGAAACACTAATCCAGACCACCTTGGACATGCTAATTGCAACACCTGTCTGGGTAAGTCTCTTTCTTGGACAGGACGTGGAAAAGGCAGCAAGATGGAAAGAAAGCACCACATATGCCTGTTTTCATGTGTGTGTCTGAGCTTCTACTTCTGCTAATCATAACAGACGTTATGGTCTGCTCTTAGAGCTGCAGATTGACTGCTGCCATATTGAGTTCTTAGCAATTGTGATATTAATATTTTGTGCTTTATAGGCATGAGTTACAGAAGCCTCCCAACACACCTGACACAGGCATTCTGTCACTTTACAGAGACTTCCATTGTGTCTCAAAGGGGTTAAATTGCTTATAGTCACACAGTCGTTAGTGGCCAAGCCAGGAATGGTACCAAGGAGTCCTGAATTGTAGTTCTCTGCTCTAGCAGATAGACAGCACTCTAGTTAAGTGATCCTTCAGATCCCAATCAGAATCAATCTGTGAAATAACCAGTTTTCCTAGCATTATTTTACTCTCTGGATTAGGACCCCTGTGATTCTTGGAAATTACATCTAAAATAAACCAGGGCTCTTTCTTGCTGGTAAGATTCAAACTAAAGAAAGGCCTGTTACTACTATTGCTGGTGTCCAAAATATCAGTCAGTATCCATGTTCCTGCATGGAGGACGAGTAAAAAGAAGATCTATTTACCTGGATTCAAACGGACAAAGCCCTGCTTATCAGAATCAGCACATCTGTCTTTTTAGGTGGAAAACAAAGAGCAATGGGGAGTGATCATACAAACGTCACGTGACAGGCTTTGCTGGTTAGTGGGAGGTACGCAGTACATGGATGCTAGTCATATGTTCCAGAACTGAATGGCACAGGCAGAAAAGTACCCTCGCTCTCATTCCTAATCTTCCCAATGTCGTCTTACACACAGCAAGCAGAAACCACTGACTGAGCAGCGTCAAATTCATGGTCATTTCCCATTTGGTTTCCTCTTCTCCCTCATTTGTTAACTTCACTTTGTGCACAACTGGATGAGAGCAGGCAGAGCACCTGCAAGTGAGAGATCAGAGGAACCATTTATGTGCAAGAGCTGACAAACAGTAGCCTTGAGGCACTGGGAGTAGTTTTGAAACAAGCTAGATAACTGGACATGGTTTTTCTTGAGCAGGGCAGGATAACTAATATAGCCAGAAGTTCACTTGATGCACCCTTCCAACTCTAACTGACGCTAGCTCCCAGGCATAGACAGAAGAATGGGGTTTCTTGGGTTGTAGTGATTTGGAATCCAATTGCTTTACACTTAGCAGTATTTATCATCTGCACAGTCCTGTAAATGTGAATGGTTCAGACAAAGATGGATTTGTCTCAAGCCCACTCTGCTTGGATCCTCCTTAGGGGTCAACGCATAGGTCCACATGTCCTCCACAGGCCACTCACTAGTCCTTCTTAGGTGTATCTGAGAATCTTTTTATGCCACTTCCTATAGGATTTCAGGCCTGGACTACACTGTCGAGTTAGGTGAGGGGTGGGGAAACTTTATGTCCTGAGGGCCACCTCAGGGTTGCAGAATTGTATGGAGGACCGAATAGGGAAGGCTGTGCCTCCCTAAACAGCCTGTCCCCGCCCCCTTCCAACTGCCCATCCCCAGAATTCCCGACCCATCCAACCCACCCCCCGCTCCTTGTCCCCTGATCGCTCCCTCCAGAGACTCTCGCCTCTTGTTGCTTATTCTCTGGTGTGCTGAGGTCATCCTGCTCTTCTCAGACTCCAGTGAACTTGCTTTGCCTGTTGACTCAATATGGAAACATAATTCTCATTGTCTTTGGCTTACCCTGACCCATTTATACCCAAGACCTAGGCAGCAAATCAGCATTCCTTTGTCTAAGACAAACTTGTTTTCCAACTACGCCTGCTTACCTTTCATTTTGTTTAGTACATACCTACAACTTCTTGACTAATACCCCCATATATACATCTCACAATGCTTATAGTAGCTAGTATGATACAAGCTCTTATTTGATGCCTTATACAATATTCTTCATAGGTGAATACTATGACAGCAATAGGTTAGGTGTAGTGAGTTTGTCAGACCTGATAGGAATTGCCATTACATGTTGGTGAGCACTTTGTCATCACCCAGGGGGCTACAACCTGGCTCTGTAGGGTTTATAGGAGCAGCCATCACGCACTGACCCTCCATCTGGCAGCCTGCTGATGCTTACAGACCTAGGACCCATGAAGCACAGCCCAGTCTCCACCCCCGCAGTCCTATTGGTGGAGTCCCAGAACAACTGATTGGCTGGCTGGCCATACTTAAGCTAGCAGCAGGAAGAGGAAACTGTCTGAACAACTGAACTCCACTCTGTTCTGGACGGTGAGGTTTGTGCTTCCTGCTCCCGCGGCTTGATTTCCTGGCACCCTGACTGATTGGTGATTCTGATCTCCAGTTTGTCTCCTAACTCTGACCTCCTGGTATCCTGACCCAGCTGACTCCTGTCTTGTGGCCTCAGACTGGCTCTGACTACTAGGTCTGGCCACCCACAACCTGACTGTGACACACTTTGCTTTATTTTATTTTTACAGAAAGATATAATAGACACTGTGGCTCTATGAGACCCTCGATGCCAACTGGCAAAGTAAACAGAGAGAGCAAGAGGGCACAACTGCCTATGCACAGAGTACAAAGAACCATTTACAACTGGGTTTTGCCCTACTCTTCAATAAATGTGCTACATTGCCACCCAGTGGGTGAAAGAGCATATTGAAGCTCTTACAGCCTTGAGAGCTGTAAGAAAACCATGCTGTGCTCTGTGGATTGGGCACAGTCAGGGACACACAACACTCACTGAACAGTAGGTTACATAAGCCTAAACTAAAATCAACAAGATGGAGATGGGACATCTTGAGGTACGTGGGTTCTTGGGCAGCAAGTGGAATTTCACCGTGTGAGTCTTCTCTCTTTTCAGGAATGGGGCGGACTGGGAAGTCAATATTCCATCCATTTAAAGTGATATCCAAATTCCCCCTCGCTACATTAGTTCTCCATCACCCTCAAAAGCACAACATATGACAAGTTTAGTTGAGGATGGTTTAACCTAACACTCTCTACAGCCCTTCATTACTGTTCTGAGCAATGGCTTGAGTAGGCACTCAATGACCATACAAGTCATTCCCCCCACCCACCCACCAAGCTCCCATCCCCACACCTGCCTAGGGGGGCAAGTATCCTGTGTCTTCTGGTTTTCCATTAATTATAAGTGCAAGTGTTTCTGTAAACTGAACTCAGAAATCAGTCGAGCTATTAACGATTTTATGGCTTCTTGTTAAAAGCCCAGCGGCAGTATAAAATAAGACTGAGCAAGTATCAGTAAAGATCCCATTCATCTTTCAGGAAAGCACAGTGCATGGATAAAAAGACAGAGAACTACGTTCTCTTTCCCCATCCCAACCAGAGGAAAAAGGCTTCCTTGACTCTTGTGGCAGAGTGTTGAATTGAATCAAAGCCCTAGAACAGCGTGAACCCTACGTTTTACACTTCGCATGGTGTTACGCTCTTTGCTATGCTCCTGTAGTTACGACTCATGGTGACATCACAGGCACTGCTGGTGAGTTTGCAGAAGTCTTGTTGTCCAGGTGTAGCCAAAGCAGCATTGAACCTGACCAAGTAACTGCACACACAGCCACAGGTAAAGTAGGCAGCCTACTTGAGACTGTGCAAACTTCAGTGAAAGAGCGTATGTGCAATATAGAAAATAAAATGAAGGGAACCAAAACAGAAGCATTCACATGGAGTCAGGCAAAGATGTTTCACACATACTATTCTGACTGGCATCTCCAGGTGACGCTGTTACCTGTAGCCTCATAAGATCTTTTTCGTTGGGTGCAAGGAAGTTAGGACTTTGGGAAGACATGTGTTGGTATTAATTTTGGGTTACATAAGGTTTTGCGTAGAGGCAGTTTCGGGAGAGAGGGAACTGTGAGAGTAGCAGGAGAGTTTGCTTGCTGCCTTAGACTCAAATTCGAGTAAATTCTTGAGGCACCGTGTCCTCCCTTCCCCCAGGAACTGGGTGTTGGTGATGGACTGAGACTGCTGGAAGGAGGAATGGTCCTACATGCTGTTTGACCATCTCTTTTCAGAACTGGTTTTATGTGTAAATAAAGCAAGTTACATTTAGAATAGATCCAGACTCCATGTTGTTGATTTTTTCCTCAAAGAAGAAGATGACCTGCCAGGCCATGGACATCGGCTGCAACTTGGCAGGGGTTACCCTGGCATCAGAATGAGATACCAGTGGCAAAGAAGGGGCAAGGAACAGCAGCACAGACTTGTGGCTAGGCTCCAAAAGAAAGATGGCAAAGGTAGATCTGGGATGGGAACTGTTAACAGTACTGTGCATGATATTATCCTCTCTGTGACCCGCCTCATGGAAGAATCCACTAATCATTAATTCGAGAACCCTCAGATATCAAGAAAACAAACTTCCCCTTGTGAAATCAGAAATGCCAAAAAGAAAATCAGAAGATGACACCGCTCCCAAGAACAGGGTGATCTATAGATCTGAACGTGTTTGTCACTGCCAGACTCAGGAAGACACAAAGGGCCAGGAATCAGGTGGCAAAAAATACACATCCTGGATTTTTTTCAGCTGGATTAGAACTGAACTGAAATGCAGTCTTTGACTCAGAAAGTGGACAATGGCTTCTGGGGATATTAGCTGACACTCCTGACCACATGCCATAGCCTCACCCAATCAAGGGCACAAGAGAAATCCCATGTGAACTCCATCATGCGACTCATTACCTATTCTAATAAAAGGCGCCATCACAAAACAGGAAGTGAAAATACACCACAGACAGCACTGGGGGGACATTTTTCTGAAATCCAGAAAGAGCAGGGGGTGGAAAAAGTTTGCAGAATGCTCTGACAGCTCATTCCACTGAACCAGCACTTGGTTCTCGCAAGTAGCTCAAACTCAAACATCCTCCAGCCACTTCCCCTGCACCTCAGTATTTTCGAAGTTTGAAAACACCCAAGACCAACAGTAATAAAGTACTCCAGCTTCTTAACTGCTTCTCTTTGGCTTTGAATTTATCCAAACCGGGGGTGCATTTCTGATGATCTCTGATGTTTGGAACCTGATCTTGTCATCATTACCTTCTCAGACAATCTTCACTCGCCTGGATGTTGGTATATCGTAGGAGGCAGGAAGCCTACGCATTTTTATAGCAACTACCTGCCAACAGATTTCAATTCTTTATCCCTTCAAAATCCCACATCTGTCTGTGTCTCCAGGCACTGGTGCAAAAAGCTCCGCATTAGTTATTTTTATTATCAACATAAAAATCTTTCCATTTACTTATTTCTTAAAAAGCTATCCACAAACCTCAGCTCATTTTGTCCTTAGGCAGATATTTGAAGCTGTCTGCAAGCTTCTTCTCTTAAAAAAATAAGTTAAAGTCTTTATTATACACAATGTGACAAAATATGACCAGATATGTTTACCCTGCTCAGACATATGCTTCATGCATTTCAGTTGAAATGTCTCTGGTTGAAATAGCAAAGTTGATTAGATAGATAGATAGATAGATAGATAGATAGATAGATAGATAGATAGATAGATAGATAGAT
>ML677352.1:42247164-42409473 GCA_007922305.1 Dermatemys mawii | reverse complement strand
GATAGATAGATAGATAGATAGATAGATAGATAGATAGATAGATAGATTCAAGGAAATGGTAATTCTAAAGCAAAGACCATTGTAAAATCAGCACAAGATGTGACATATATATTTTACCAGCAATTGTAACATACTAAGTACTAGTTTCTGTTATGGCTAAACCACGGCCAATGTCAGGTTTGCAAAACCCCAAGACTTATAAAGAAATAAGATAACGGAAACCAAAACAAACAACTGAGATTCATTTCCCATTCAAGTCTATTCTCATCGCATACAATCTGTGGGCTGGACTAGATGACTTCCTGAGGGCCCTTCCAATCCTGATATTCTCTGATTCTATTGTATGTACCACTCTATGCATCTGATGAAGTGGGTTCTAGCCCACGAAAGTTTATGCCCAAATAAATTTGTTAGTCTCTAAGGTGCCACAAGTACTCCTTGTTCTTTTTGCGGATACAGACTAACACAGCTACTACTTTGAAACCTATGATTCTGTGATATTCTATGATGCTATGCTGCTCAGTGTCCTAGTGGCATCACTGAAAGTAGCCCCATGGTCTGAAGAGAGCAGAACGCTTGTAGAAACATACCTCTGGGTGAGGATGGTCAATCTTACACTACTTGTTTGTCCATTGGAAAGCTCTGCTGCTTTTTTGGCTGGATAGATATCACCCCTCTCAAATCACCTCTAAGAGCTTTCCCTTCCCCTGAACCTGTGACTTCAGGCAGCCTGGCCCACATTCAGACTGGTTTAGTTCTGATTCAATATGGTTAAAGATGAGGACCAAAAATGACACCAGTGTCACACAGTTCTCTCGTACCATACATTTTATGGCAGGAGGTCAGACTGTGGTTCCTTCAGGCCCAAAAACCAATCAGTCTATTTCAGACTGACGCCAAGTCTCCTAAATGCAATAAACCAAGCCTGTGTATATGTGATTGCAACTGGTTTTATTTCTTGGTTAGTGACTGGCATGTTAAACCAAACAACACATCTTAGGTTGACACAAGATGAAACACTTTAAGCAAATGGCATATTTTCTCTGTACAAACCAATGCCAGCATATTTCCTCCTATCAATCTCCTCTATTTGTTCTCTCAATAAAGTTAGTTTTAAAGTAAAAATAAAAACATACACAACATAAGGAGAGCAATGATTATGGTATGGAAATTATATCAATATCAGCACACAAAAAATAGATTGTATTCTTCCAAATCCATAGGTAGCTGTGTTTGGGGATTTGTTTGTTGTTGGTTTGGCTGGCTTTTGCTTGTGTTTTTGTTTCGCTTTTAAATAACACAGATATTCTACTTAGATGTATAAAGTAAAAAATTATATTTAAATGGAGGTATCTAGGCATTTTTCCCTTCCATCTCTTGAATGCAGAACACAAAAGATTAAAACTCACAATTTTCCCAAATTAAAGAACAACAGGGGAAGTTTGCATTCTGTCAGCCTACTTTGTTCTATGGGAAGCAACTGAACATTCAGTAAGGCACTGTATCCAATAGGCACACATTAAACTGGGTGGATAGGCAGAGGACGGGTTCTTAAAGAAGAGAATCCACATTGAAACCACTCTTGCCTGATGTAAATCCTACCTGGCCCTTTCTCTAGTTTTCCAAAAGATTTGATCTGAAGAAGCAGCTAAACATCACAGCTGTCCACATATCTTTCTACATAGCAACTGGGAAATAAAGGCCAGTTTTTGATCTCACTTAAACATGTCTCATTCTCTCCCTTTCTGAAGCTCACAACTTGTGTCACCATTTACTGTTGTGTGAGGTAGGTGTGTAACCCAATTCAAATAACAGTTCTATTCCAATTTGCTCTGAGGTAAATGACAACACAAGTGGCTCGTACCAGAAGGGCTTTATGATGTTCCTGTCATGCCACGGTGCAGGTAGTTTTGGAAGGAGCGTTAGCTACAGCTAGAAGCCAAGTCAGAGAAAAACTGATTCTAGGCACAATAAATAAATAATTTAAGTTCTCAGACAGTAATTAGTGTCTGATAAAAATACCCCAATTGATTGTATTATAACACATTTATTAAGAGTTAACAGATCTGTGAGGAAGATAGACATTTCCTTCACAGTCACAAAATCCATCTGTATTATACTGATTTCTAGTGTCTGGGTGCCTTCTACATAAAATCAGTAGCAATAGCAAAGACCTTAGCGTACTTCATGGTGTGTCTGGTTCTTCTCTTCCAAAACTCTGCTTTGGGTCAGGTTTATTTTAATTAATAAGATGTACATTTACTTATTTACTTTAGCTGGTTCATATCACGGTTGGGTTTGAGCAGACAAGGAGATGTTCACTGTGGTGAATATCATTCCCATGATGGAAAAGTCAATCAAGTCTCACTAAATGATTTTAAGAATTAAGGAGTAGTTGTTCTCTGCACTATAACTGTTGTATTACATCTGAATTTGTTCATTTCAGATTATTTTAACAATGTGGCCCTCCAAAGCATTAGGTGCAGGTATAAAATTTGATGCACAAACCCCACAAATTGGAATCAATGGTTAAAAGTATAAAAACCTCCCAAATGAAGTTCCCTCCCTGTAGTTCTTTTTCATATCCTGGGCTCAGCCAAACCTTTAAGAACATATGTAACTGCATGCACTTTAGTAGAATTACTCTTGTTTCAAATTTAAGCATGTGTTTAAGTGCTTTGCTGGATTTAGGCTTCAGTCGTTTTTCCCAGAATGACAAACAGGGTCTCACCCAAACTCCAGTGTAATGGGAGTCTTTCAACTGACTTAATGGGGCTTTTGGATCAGACCCATAGTTACAACACTTGCAAACATCACCTTTCTGAGTTATCATTTAAGCTCCATGAAGATGTAGTTTGACCTTGGGTTAACCTTGAAACACAAAGCCAAAGGGGATGGTTATGTAACTGAAGATAACCAACGCAAAAAAAGAGCAAACATGCAGCATGCAACAGGGACCAGAGAGAAGCAGCCTTCATCTGACCGACTAACCACGAAATATGTTTCACCTTGAATATGTTCACTCTCTCAGTGTGGCCAGACAAACTAGCCCTGTGGTGGGCTGCACTTCCCCAGTGTGGCTGGACCTACAGGAAAGGTCACCAGGTAGGGGTGATCAGACAGCAAGTATGAAAAATTGGGACCAGAGGTGGGGGATAATAGGTGCCTATATAAGACAAAGCCCCAAATATGGGCACCATCCCTATAAAATCGGGACATCTCTTCACCCTATCAACCAGGTGCTCTGTTTCAAATTATGCAGACACTTCCATTAAGGAGGAGGAGTCTGCTTCACATTGCTCACTTAAAAGGGCCACAAACTAATACGTGGGGACCATTACTTAAAACAAACACTGACCTCAGCAGAGTCTGTTGTTGTGATATCATGCAGGGTTTGTACTCAAGGCCAGCATATGGGTGTGTTGCTATCACACTTTAACAAAGATACTGTTCCACAATGCCTATTGTGTTACTAGGTCTCCGAGATCCTATACATGTCATTGGCTTGTACATAAAGCTATGGCATTTTGTTCTTTCCAATACAAGGTAATTCACACACATGTATTTTCAGCAATGCATCCACTGAATACAAAGTCCAAAGCAAAGTGTCAAAGGAAAGGAAAGCTGGTTGGTTTCTTTTTGACCTTTCCTGAGACTTGATAATGTTCTCTCCTTCTCTGCCTTTTTCTCTCACTCTATTTTGTCGTAAGGCTCTGCCTCTTGGATGGCTGCAAAGCTGCTTGTGTGATTTTTATCTCCATGATTAAAGTGTTACACTTTATTGAGCTCTTTTGCATCAGCACCAAAATCTGCAATGCAGGATTTTACATAACATCTCATTTTCTCTTCACACCATTACTGTTATTAACCTGGTGGCAATAAACAGAAAATACAGCTTTGCTTATGATCTACTCCTGGATTCTGTTTGTCTGTGACTAACAAAAAGAGAAAAGAAGAGAAAAGAAAAGAGGAATCAACCACCCCACATCCTAAAAAATTACAAGCCATTGTACAAACTTGTATTTTTCACAGAGCAACCATCAGGAGTTGCTCTCAAACAACAATGGCACCTTTTCTGAGCCAAGAAGAGAACCAATGTACTATTGTATTTGAAACCAAGGATTTCTTCTAAAACAAAAGGTCAGAAAGGGACAAGAACTGTACAGCTTCAATGTTTCCCCTTTCATTGCTTTTCTTCACTGAACCTCTGAGATGGAAGATTCAATTGATCTGCCACTTTGAAGCCACTTTTTAAACATGTTTGTTTAAAAACTAATTTAGGAGCCCAAGTCATGGTCTGAACCCCATTGTGCTAGGCACTGTACACACACAGTTCATAGCTGAATCTGTGTTTGCACTTGAGAATACTCAGAGATAGAGTGTAACGGGAGAAGAGATGGGGAGACCAAGGACAGAGCCTTGTGGAACCCCTATAGAAACCTGGAGAGGGGATGAAGGAGACACTGAAGGAAATGATTAAAGGATTGGAAGAGAACCAGGAGATGAGAGTCACAGAAAACAATGGAGGACAAGATTTCAAGGAGAGCATGGTCAGCTGTGTCAAAGGGGGCCAACAGGTCAAGGAGAATGAGGATTGAGTCCTGGTTCTGAGTTTTGGCTAATAAGTCATTAAAGACGTCTTATGACATTCAGTTGAGTGCTAGGGGTTTAAACCAGATTGGGGAGGGTCAGAACTGGAATGGAAGAGAGGAACTACAGATGGTGATTGTAAAGAGCATGTTTCATGAGCTTAGAGATGAAAGGAAGAAGAAGAGGGTAGCTGGAGAGGTAAGTAGGGTCAAGGGTGAGTTTACAGAATTGATTTACATTAAGACATGCCATCAGACTACTGCTTAGGGCCTGAGTGCCATCTCAAGAGACATATGTAATGCTGTACTAGGAACAGGAGGAAAAGAGCAGGTCCCAACATTTGGGAAAGAGGAATCACCTGCCCCCTAGGCTGGGAGACTCATGAACGCTACCCTCAAGAGGAGGTGACAAAGTGTAGTTGTGATCAGGGACTCACCTTTGAGGAGAATGGAGGCATCCATTTGCTGACCTCACCTGATATCCGAGGAGGTGTGCTGCCTGCATGGAACCTGTATCCAAGACACTATGGAAAAGCTGTCAAGGCTCATCTGGCCATCTGACCACTACCCCATGCTGCTCATCCATAAAGGCACTATGATACCACCACGTCTGACTCTGAACAAATCAGTAGTGACTACAGGGCTCTGGAAGCAAGGGTGAAAGACAGGGGCTCAGGTGGTGTTCTCACCAACCCTACTGATTAAGGGTAAGGGTAAGGGACAGAAGCATCCTGGAGATGAATGGGCAGCTATCCAGATGGTGCTGATAGGCGGGCTTTGGCTTTCTGAACCATGGGAAGCTGTTCTATGAAGAAGAACTCATGGGAAGAGAGGAAGTCCATCTGCCAAAGAAGGGGAAAGAGCATCTTCAGACCAACCTAGTGAGGAGGGCTTGAACCGAGTTCAAAGAGATCAGGTGACAAAAATGCATGAGGAAGTATACAAAAGGTGACCTTCAGAGAGGGCTGCAAGTTGTGGGGAGAAGGGCGAACAGAAAATTAGAACAGGACCATCGGAACAATAAGAGGGAATACAGTAGGGGAAGCTGCCCAGCATGTATAGACACAAATGCAAGTAGTATGGGCAATAAACAGGAAGTCTTGATACACAAACTAAATTATGACATCACAGAGACAATGTGGGATAAATCTCATGATTGGAATATTGGTATCGCCAGTATTGCTTAGGAAAGGCAGGCAGGAATAAAAGGGAGATGATGTTGCACAATACATCAAGAATATATACGCTTGTTCAAAGATCCAGAGGAGGTCAGAGGCAGACCAGCTGAAAATCTCTAACACGAAAGGAGGAAAAACAGGGATGACATCATGGTAGGGGTCTACTACAGAACAACAAATGAGGAGGAGATGAATAAGGAATTTCTAGAACAAATAATATCCAAAAAAAAGTAATAACCACCATGGATTTGTCAAGAACAAATCTTGCCAAATCAACCTAATATCTTTCTTTGACAGTGTTACTGGCTTAGTGGATGGGATGCATCTTGATTTTAGTAAGACATTTGACAGTCCCATATGACATTCTCAGAAGCAAACTAGAGAAATGTGGTCTAGATCAGTGGTCTTCGAACTGGGGAGCGTGCAGCCCCGGGGGTGTACGAGCTCAGCCTCGGGGGTGCACAAGACCCCAGTGCCAATGCCACCACGCCCACCCAGGAGACTGCTGAACTTCCAGGCGGGCTATTTTGGTCCCACTGAAATGCCACCGTGGAAAGCGGAAACTTCCGCTTTCTGCTGCAGCATTTCGGCGGACATACCCCCTGGTCGCTGCCAGACTTTTCCCTCCGCAGAAAGAGGCTGCGGGGGGAAAAGTTTGAAGACCCCTGGTCTAGATGAAATTACTATAAGGTGAGTGCACAACTTATTGAAAAACCATACTCAAAGAGTAGTTGTCATTGGTTTGGTGTCAGACTAGGAGGACCTACCTAGTGGAGTTGCACAGGGGTCTGTCCTGGGTCTGGAATGATACAGTATTTTCATTAATGACTTGGATAATGGAGTGAAGAATATGCTTATAACATTTTTAGATGGTACCAAACTGGGAGAAGTTGCAAGTGTTTTGTAGAAGATTCTAATTCAAAATGGCTGTGATAAATTGGAGAATTGGTCTGAAATCAATAAGATTAGTTTTATTAAATGCAAATAAAGGTATTTCACTTAGGAAAGAAAAATCAAATGCACAACTATAAAATGGCTAGGTGGCAGTACTGCAGAAAAGGATTAAGTGCGCCAAATTGAACATGAGCGAACAACATAATACAGTTGCAAAAAAAAAAGGGGGGCGGGAGGAGGAGCTAATATCTTGGGGGTATTCACTGGAGTGTCACATGTAAGACACAGGAGGTAACCGTTCTGCTGTATTCAGCATTGGTGCGGCCTCAGCAGGAGTTCTGTGGAGATGTGAACAAATTGGAGAGTTCAGAGGACAGCAACAAAAATGATAGAAGATTTAAGAAAACCTGACCTATGAGAAAAGGTTTAAAAAACTGGACATGTTTAGTCTCCAGGGCTATTGGGTCCCTCCTCTGTCTTTTTAACATATTTGAAAACAATTGTTGTTATAAAGGGGATGCTGATCAATTGTTCTCTATGTCCACTGAAGGTAGGATAAGAAGTACAGGGTTTAATCTGCAGCAAAGTAGATTTAGATGTGCTATTAGGAGAAATGTTTGAACTCTAAGCATAGTGAAGCACAGGAAGCTTGCTCCCAAGGGAGCTAGTAGAATACTTGTTGGAGGTGTTTCAGAACAAGTTACATAAGTACCTGTAGGGATGATTTAGATAGACTTGGTCTTGCCTCACCATGGAAGGAAGCGCTAAATGACCTCTTTAGGTCTCTTTCAGCCCTACAGTTCCATGATTCTATGTAACAGTTAGTGTGGAAGCTCAGCACTAACAGATGGAATCAAAATAACTCAAATGCTCTTCAAATACCCTATGCTGCTGATGGGCAACGGAAAATCTCCTTCTGCTTGTATGGTATGGGCCAGAGGTTTTCATGCAGAAGTATATGAGTTTTCTCCCTTCTGTCACTAGGTGCTGAGTGGAGCATAGCGAGAGCCAGGAAGAATTATATGGCCACAGATTTGTCACACAGCTGAGTCAGACCCAAAGCGTATTGAAGGGAGAGAGAAATAAAGCCCGGGGATCTAATTACATGGAAAGTCATTCATTAGAATTATTCATCAAGGATGGCATTTTCGGAAATACCTAAGTGACTTAGGCACATATTTGTCAATGTCAGTCCATTTCAATAGGGGTTGAAAGTCCATAGGACTAGTGCTCTTAACTCACTCGGATACTTTTGAAAAGTCCAACCAAAAGGATTAGAAGGAATTCCAAGAGGACCAGATGAGGGATGTGCTGATCTGCTCTGCTCCTAGATCATATAAAATGCACCTGCAAATAACTGCAGGAAAAATGCAGGGAGGCAAAAAGGGAGGCCAGGCTGAAAGTAGTCAAAGGGAGCCATGATACTTCCAACTCAAATCCAGCATGACTTTTGCACATGCTAAGAAATGTCTCTCCTCATGTTTACTGCCAGAAGCTGGGATTGGATGACAGGGGATGTATCACTGTATAAATTACCCTGTTCTGTGCGTTCCTTCTGAAGCATCTGGTAGCAGCCACGGTTGGAAGACAAGGTACTGGGCTAGATGGACCATTGGTCTGATCCAGTATGGCCATTCCTCTGTTCTTATCTCTGTGTGTGTACACTTAGGAAAGCAGAAGCAGCTTTGGTTGAGTGCTATTGTTACAGCCTGTATGTAATGAATTGTTTAGCTGCTTGTTTCAGGAGGACTGTTTTGTTTTCTAACCTAGAAGACAGCTTTTAAAAAGATCTCCCAGCTTCTGCCTCCTACTCATGTGGGTTCCTGCTCTTTACTCTTGCTATTTCTTTTGCACTTGCTCTTTACTCTTAAATGCTGCAGTTTAAATACAGCAGAACATTTTTTAGTCCGTCAGTGTGGTGTTTGCTGTCAAGGAGACGAAATGTTACTAGTTTCCTCTGGAGAAGCTTAGGACATGATGGATGAAATGTCACCAATAATTAGACTTTCCCTATGAATTACATTTTTTTACCTTGTGTTTTCACGTCAACAGGTATGTTACAGATAGGCTGTAAGAAAGGAGCTGGGGAAAATTCAGTTACCCTGGAGCAGAGGTAGTATAATGTCAGATATGCCAACGCAGAATTCCAGCTGAGACAACCATGGCAAAACTTCCACTGGCTCACACAGATTCGAGCTTCTATCAGGCCCACTGGTTAACTGCTTGTTGCTTATGAAACAAACACACGGGTCCTGATGCTAAGAAAATGATCATGGTGAGCAAATCCTGCCATTGGATAAATTGGACACAGCTAGGAACCTAGGGATTGCTAGACTAGATCAGAACCCGAGGACCATCTAGTCCAGTATCTTGTCTTGGACAGTGGCCAGCTGGCACAGTGCCATAATCAATCATGGCACTCTCAAGTACCAGCATAAT
The DNA here is from genome assembly GCA_007922305.1 of Dermatemys mawii. Lineage (NCBI taxonomy): Eukaryota > Metazoa > Chordata > Testudines > Dermatemydidae > Dermatemys > Dermatemys mawii. The sequence goes on along the minus strand of ML677352.1, from coordinate 42,400,373 downwards.
AACTGTGTCTCTAAAGCTACCAGTTCATCATTCAACATCATATGATACCACCAGCTTGTTCTGAGGCAATATAAGCTTTCATGAAAAGCTTCAAGGAAATCAGGCAAAGGCAGGGCAGCCGGGCATCGCTGGACCCCACCACGCCAAACGGCAAGGCAGCCGTGACTCCGGACACGGGCCCCGCTGCACCAGCCCTGCAGCTGTTAGCTCACAGTGGGCCGTGGTTTGAGAACCACTGACCTGGGCAAACCATCAAATTCTGAACAGCTATGGCTGGGTAACATGTGGATATAGATCCATACTTCATGGCTTGTGCACATCTCCAGTGAAACCTCAGATATCTGCCAAAATACGTCTGCAAGTGAGTGAAATCAGTAGAAGAAATGTGCGAAATTCCACATTTACTATTAATTATGATGTGTTTCTAGCACCGTCATCACCCTAATCTTTTTGCTTATAAACCACCAGTTCTGAGATTAAAGTATGCAGTAAATACTGGACCAAACGCAACAGCACAGCTGAGTTATTGCTTTGAAATTTAATACTACATGCAACAGCTCTAAATTGCTTACTTAGCTGGAAATCCTCTAAGAATGTGAAACCATGATGCTCTAAATCAGACCAATCAATGATACAAATCTCTACTGAAAGAATGTATCAAAAGTAGTGAATGCTCCAGGAGAACTAATCTTCAGAATTACACCCCTTTTCGCTCTCCCTTCTACCTATAGCTTACTGCTGTTTATTGTAGGGTTATCACACAAATACAGAGATTAGTAATGAAGTAGAAAAGTTTACTCACTGTTTGACTTGGAACTAAATTATTCTTCACCTCTAAGGGGGGAGGGACAGAGAATCCACCCTTTTTCCCCCTCTATGATTAAAGCTAATGGAAAGCTATTTCTAGAGAATGAAGGTATTAGTCGACCCTAAAGGTCTGTAGAAATGTTGCCATCCAGTAAGCCTTGATTCCTTGTATGCATGTGTGTGTGACAGGGGAGAAGAAGTATAATGGGGTGTTTCTATGAGACTTTTCGATGTCTTAGATCTATAAACTTGAACAATTCACAAAAAGAGGGTTCGGGTTCACATGTGCCAGCAAGAAGGATATGCTTTCCTTGCCCAGGGCATTGGACTGGGATCATCCACGCACTTCACAAAGATCACCAAGCAGTCATCGGAGAGTCATTTTTCTTCACTTCATGTTGCCTACAACAAGACTGTGCACCATCTTGGTTTCGCTGAATTATCCCTGCAGTTCCCACTTAGTTGAAAGCCAGAATGCAGATTCCATATGTAGCTGGAACCTGTCATAGGTCCACACAGAAGTGGTTGAAGGGGGGAATTCACAGGAGATTACAGTGCCACAAATGACTGCCTAGACCAATGGCACCTGGTCTCAGCTGGCTCTCCTAGGCCTGATTGTAATACAAATAATAATAAATATCACCATCTAGAGCAGCAGTCCTTAACTAGGGATCTGGGGCCCCCTGCGGGGGGTCTGTGAGCAGGTTTCAGGGGGTCTGCCAAGCAGGGCTGGCATTAGACTTGTTGGGGCCAAAGGCAAAAAGCCAAACCCCACCACATGGGGCTGAAGCCTGGTGATCCAAGCCTCGCCACACGGCACTGAAGCCAAAGTCTGAGCAACTTAGCTTCACAGGGTCCCCTGTGGCATGGGGCCCTCAGCAACTGCCCTGCTCACTAACCCCGAACTGTCCCTGGCTCTTATATGCAGGAAAACAGTAGTTGTGGGCTGTGGAGTTTTTATAGCATGTTGAAGGGCCTCAAAGAAAAAGGCTGAGAACCCCTGGTCTACAGGCAATATAACCACTTCATTTTGCTTCATGGGTTCAAGGGTTATGTTAAACTATGCACATACAGGTGACCCTGTTGAAGAGAAGACCTTAATGTTAAAGAACAAGCCTTATTTTGTGCTTGATATTCTGTGTCTCAACTCAAGCCAAAGCAAGAGACACTTTCCCCTCCCACCATCCAATCTTTCAGCAATAATCATGCTAAGGATCATAACTATAACAATACATGATTTTTGTACCACAGATAAAATGGGGAATGATCTCTTTCAGATAAGTTTGTCCCATATTTTTCATGCCATTCTTGTGTATTTCTTTGAAGCAGAGGGATTAGTTAATTATTCAACACTGCCAGATTGTTTAGGTCCAACATTTTGATTTTATAAAGAAAAGGTTTTATAAAATCGAACAAAAATGGAAATGGAGTCCAACAAAAAGGGTCTAACGAGAGTAAGATTTAAATGGCAATGTCGGGAATCCAAATAAAAAAGTATTAAGTTAGTGTCTGAAAAGCAGACAATGACACTGACTGCAGACACACAGTGAAACTACCCAGCTTAGCCTCTTTTTGAGCTGAATAAATATAGGGGGAGGAGGAGAGAAGCAATTAGCATAAGTAAAAAAGCAAATAAGAGTTTTAAAATTCTGTCTGTTTCAACCGTCTAAAAGAAGCTGCTACCGATAACAGCACTAAGGAATTTTTTCTGTTAATGTAGGATTTTTATTGTGACAGTTTCCCTTTAACGTTACTTGAACACAGGTTATTCTAGCTGTATGTCAGAAATACACCAGCTTGGAATTCAATTTTGGGACACTTAACGTAACATTTTACCAAGAAATGACTGTCCTTTTCCTACATTTCATGGCTCAGCGGGTTTTCAGGCAGGAGATGGTTTTACCGGGATATATCTTTGTATACTCTTTACAGTCCTTATAAAACTGTTTGGATGGAAGGAGCATTCTGATTGCCTGGGGAACTTTCAGTAGGGGGGGCTAATCTATGTGACCTGCGTAGGTGAGCTAAAATGGCTGTGCAACTTTCTAAACTGCCAAATTCATCTTTCCCCCTGCACTCTCCTCCTGTGTGTGTGGGTCTCTCTCTTTTTCTCACACAAACAATCTGATTCTAGGCTAAATAAATACAGATGTATAAACAACAGGATGTATAATCCAAATACACACACCAACATTTCTCCCCTCCACCTCCATCCCCGGCTGTAATGTAGATATAGATACACACACAGACACACTAATTAGATCTACAAGAATAAAGACATTTTCAACACCAGCACTAAACATAGATGGGAATGTTTGGTTATTAGGAGACAGTTACCCTTCTGGGCAATTAAAATCATTTGCCTGGCCACTAGGGGTGTGATCCCTTCTTTTCTGCATTAGTGCATACGATGTTATCTAATGACAACTTATGAGTTATCTAATGTAATTATTCAGGCTAGGAGTTGGAAGGGTGGTTCTTCACCGTTTACAAACCCATATTTCACCTCATTCTGCAAAGCAGGAAAATTTCAACTGGCTGCTCAGATTTGCTGTCTAGGTCGTGGGGCACCCAAACTCTCCTCACTCTTCTTCCCCACCCCCACTTCATGTTCATTCATGCTCCACCCCAAGCAGAATTTGCCACACATCTGTGCAAAGGACAAGCAGAAGAATGAGGTGACAGTTCTTCAAGGAATGAATAAAAATGCAAATTAACAAACACCAAATTTGCTGTAAACATTAAATACTTCAGACATGAAACCTTCTGTGCTACAAGAGTGCTTTCAGCATTATCTATTCACAGCAGCTCCTCTGCTCCTGAGGGTCATAAACACGGAGAGATGGAGCCGGGGAAAAGGCTCTCGTTGAAATTCAGCTCACAGCAAAAGCAATTTCCGAGTGTGCAAAGTGCTGTCAGCAGGCCTGATGTTTGTGTATGAAATATAGACAATATGACTGGCCCATCGGCAGCCACTGTCAGGCTGATGGATGGCGCCCGAAAGGAAGTAAAGCGGCTGCCGTTAGAGCCCAGTCTATCAGTCGCTTGAAGGAGATTCGTGGGCTTAATAGAGGTAAAAGTTTCTTCTAATCGGACAAAATTTCCAGTGGTGATCACAAAGAAAATAAAAAGGACAGTGACGTGATACTCAGAGCCCAAGCTAGGCGTTCCTGGCTCTGCTGCAAAACAACACAGACAGGATGAGAACAGCACACTTCAGTATCATGCCCAATCTGTATCTCTTTCTGTGGCTTGGAATATCTTTGAATGCACAGAGAATCTTTCAGCTCACTGAGCAAGTGTTTTCCATGTCTCACTGTAGCACACTTGCTCTTTCAAAATTAGAATGCTGTCTTTTCAGCTTCACGCTTGATTTTCTTGTGGGTGTGCGGGAGGGGTGCTATTAATATACCGAGCCTTGTTTTCATGCTCAGGTGATTAGATCTTGCATTTGGGCTCTTAAATCAGCTCCTCAAATAGGTACTTACATGTCAATTGGAGAAGCCACATGCATGAGGCCAATGTCCTTTCAAGGCACCCACATATGAAAACTGGGTCCAGAGGTTGTTTGCAGTGTTATTCTGTGTATATCAACAGTACATGCTGTGTATAGGCACATTCACAACAGATCTGTACAGGGCAAAATTCCACTCCCTGGATCTCTTATCCCATAACTTCATTCAAAGATCTGTATGCAAGAAAGGTGCAGAATATGTAACAGAGATCCAGCGTGGGGAGTGGAGAGCAGATATGCCAACTCAGCTGCTAATACATCCATTAGGTAACTGTGAACAGCAAGGGGAGCTGATGAAAAAATAGTAACCACCGTAAAGCTAAGCAATGGCCCAGATGGGCACATATTTTGAAGATGCTTGGATCCTCCGCTTTGGTTTATTTCTATTTGTGACAGTGTTAAATCCCTTAGATGGGCAGAGAAGAGGAAACAAAAATATACAAAACTCAAAAAGCAAGGTGTGCACATTTCCATTCGAATTTGAGAAAATGATCGGGTTTACCAGGAAAGAGAAGAAAGGAACATAGCAGTTTCTCACTCAAAAACCAGGCCTTTGGTCATCCAAGGAGGGGCCAGTTTTCACAGACTAATGGTCCAATTCTCAAGCAAAAATCCTGAAGTTTCAGAAATGGGAATTTTGAAATTTCTCTCAGGAAAGATTCAAATTCCATCAAAATCAGGCAACATTTTGTGAATTCTTGATGTGAAAATGGGCATTTTGCAAGAAACATTTCTGAGTTGCAAAATAGTGAAAAATTGCTCTCCTCAACGCATATCTTTTTTACTGGAATCAATGCAGCTTGAGAAGGTGGGGACAAAGATCACTTAATGTCATCTTTATATCTCCCAGCCCCAACTCTAGGGCAAGCAGAGGACCAGACAGGTGCTTAGCATAATTTAGAGCAACCCATAGGGGCTTTGGGGCAATCCTAGTGGTGGTGTTTAATTAGACTGTAATCTACTAAGGAAAACAGTGCAAATTGCATTCACTGGGCCATGTAAAACTAGACTGGACCATGCATTCTGGGGAGCAAGCCTGCATCAGCAAGGGTTATAAGATTTATTATAGTACTCAAACCCACTCCTGTGGAGGACATGATTTCTTGGCTAATCATTACCCATGTATCTCCTGCCTGAGCTCCCAGAACGGGCTCTAGCAACATGGCTCTTCTGGTTACCGATGGATATCCCATACCTCCTACCTGTAATCCAGGAATGGGTTCATAGGAAACAGATTTTTCTTCCCTGGAACTGCCTAAAGTTACACAGTCAGTGACAGAGTAAGGAACTAAAACCACTAAAACAAGGACCTCACCTGCAAAGTTTAAATACAGATCTGAGCTTCTACAGCTCTCAGTGATGTTTTCATCACAGGATATGGTTTGTTCTTTTACAGAGGCAGAGACAGCTACAAAGTTCGGCTCTAGATTCCAAAACACTGGCTAGTCACTGCCCTATAGGGGTCATCAAAAGGGCTGGTAGTTAGGGTACTCACATGTATATATGACAAGAGTATTGTAAGGCCATTCATTTCATGAATGTACTTTAGAACACACCACATGGGAATATTCCAAACTTGTGGGGGTGGGAGAGCACTGGTAGAGAGTTTTTCAGAAAATTACTAAATATTTAAAAGGTTTTATGCCACGCGACTTTCCCCTATTACTAGGGCACGACGAAACAACAACTACCCTTTTGAACTCAATCGCAGGACATTAAAAGTGTATCAGCTTATATAAACTAGGCAGTTAAAAAATCCAACCAGTACCAACGAGCAGACAACTAGACACACAGCGAGAGTCTGTATTTCATATTTTAAATCCCCAAATTAGATTTGAAAGGCCACTTTCAGCCCAGAGTTAAGGGCAGATTTACCCTCTGCATTGTGGTGATTTGATGAATCTCTTCTATAACCTGATGAGCTGATTATTTGTGATATGTGAGTGACACAAGATGGTTGCCCAAAAGGCAAAAGAATAAGGAGCTGTCTCGACCCCAAATGACAAGATTTTCCATAAAGAATTCTGACAAACTTTCTTGATTTAATTTTCTCCTACCCCGCTTCCTGTTTAGGAAATCAAATCAAAAGCTAAATAACTAATAAGCATTAGTATGAAAAAGAGGGGAAAATCCATCTACAAACAAGTCATTTATTTTAAGACTTAAGTGCTGCTGAAATTCCCAATCAGAAAAAGAAAATGATTTTTAAGGGTGGCGTGGGAGGTATTTTGGAAAACGAGCGTAATTTAAAACTGAATATGATTTTTTGATGAGATTGCCAAAGCAAAATGCCCCTGGATAAATGTGTATATATATATATGTTAATTTACATAGAGAGAGAGCTGTCAGGCGAGTCACCAGCAGAGAGAAGGATACCAATTCATTGGGTAACAACCCCCTTTTTAAGAAAATGGCAGCAAGAAGCAGGATCAAGGGGGTTCGGTTTCCCAGCAAGAAGCAAAGCCTTTGTGCAGCTTGTTAAAGACACAGCACACATTTTCCATGGTTTTTTTAATTTGCCTTTTATGCTTTTTCATTTGCCAACAATTATTAGGGCCCAGCTAAGAGTTATTTAGGAAGGCAGCGCCGTGATGGAAATGTGTGCAGTCAACGGAAATAGGACTGAACACTTTATAATAATATTTCACACTTATCTAGAATTAGTGACATGTCTGGATCTGGAATCCAAGTGACCACCTCAAAGTTTCAGCACCATCCAAGTGCAGTGGTTCAGTCCAGACTCATCTTTATATAGCACCTCTATTCTGAAGAGCTGAAAAATATTTTTCATTTTTCTTACATGCCTGGTGATTTTGGGTTGCCTGGATTTCTGGATGCCCATTTTGAGATCTCCCCTGACACGCTGAGCATGCACCTTTTGAAAATCAAGCCACGTCTCAAGCTGAGCACCCAAAAAATCAAGAACGGCTCACATTCCTATAACACCCTTATGAGGTAGGTAGGGCATTAAGGACAAAGACCATGTCTTTGGTAACAACAAGTCAGGCATACAACACACTCCCATTTTCCAACAACACCTTCCAGATCCTACATCCTATGCACATGTGCAGCTGGAATGAAAGCTTGTAGTTTGAGTTACTTGTTGTCCATTTGACAAGATTCGCTACCTTGTGTGGTATGAAGATTTCAGAGATCAATTTTTGCTTTCCTTGCCAATAAACTGCTCCCTGGACCTTGACAGACTCCCTCTTTTTATATATAAAAATTAATCGGACATTTTACAAAATTAAAAGATCACTTCGAACTTTGAAGAAAATGAGATTATTTTTTTTAAAAAAAATATCAACTTCTCCCCATCTCCCCCATATTTTTTATTAAGCTTAAAAGTTTTATTGCTTTTCTAACAATAAACCACATAGCAGCACTGAATTCTGACATGGTGATGGCGGGATGCTGGGAGCATGGACAGAGCCACAAACATAACCACCACATGGGTGATCTGATACTTTCAATGGGACTCGTGGTGTACTGATTGCACCATACCAATCACGCAGTTTCCTAATCAGTTCCTTGTTGCGATTTGATGATTAATCATAGAATCATAGAAATGTAGGGCGAGTTGGGACCTTGAGCAGTGCTGAGGCAGGATCAAGTAAGCCTAGACAGTCCCTCACAGGTATTTGCCCAACCCGTTCTCTAAAACCTCAAATGATAGGGAATCCACAACTGCCCTTGGAAGCCTGTTCTGGTGCTTAACTACCCTTAAAGTAATAAAGCTTTTCCTAATACCTAACCTAAATCCTCCTTGCTGCAAATGAAGCCCATTACTTTTTATCCGATCTTCGGTGGACTTGGGAACAAATGATTGTAACAGCCTTTAACAGACCTATCATCAGTTCCCCTTTGAGTCCTCTTTTTTCCAAAATAAACATGCCCAGTTTTCTAACCATTCCTCATAGATAAAAGGTTTAGAAAACCTGACCATTTTTGTTGCTCTCCTCTACAGCCTCTCCACATCTTGTCCACATCTTGCTTAAAGTGTGGCACCCAGAACTGGGCCCAGTCTCCAGCTGAGGCCTCACTAACCCTGAGTACAGCAGGACAAATTACCTCCTGTGTCACACGATCCAAGGCCAATATGAGCCCTTTTCACCACTGCATCACATTCTTGACTCATATTCAATTTCTGATTTACTATAGCCCCCACATTCCAACAGTATTAGTGCCTAATAATAATAATACCTATTTCTTATATAGTATTTTTCCATCAGTAGATCTCAAAGCACTTCACAATCTTTAATGTATTTAACCCCATAACACCTTTGTGAGTTTGGGATGTATTAATATCCTCATTATACTGTTGGGGAACTGAGAGGCTACCTGAATTGCCCTAGGTCAGGTCTACACTAGGCTAGTGACCCAAACACTGTACCCTCCTCCCTTTGTGTCTACCTGGCTGGGTGTGATGTCTGACTTATTTCAGTTGCATGCTCCACAGCTCAGAATTGCCGGTTTCTCCAACATGAAACCATTTCAGCCAGAAGTTGATAATCACACTCCCATGGAAGTCAACTGGAGTTTTGCAATCGACTCTAATGAAGTTGGTTCGGGGCCTAAATTCTCTAATAGTATTGAACCAATTGAAGGGAGAAGAGCATTGACTTTTTTTGGTTGTTATTTTAAAGAGACCTTTTTGACAATGCAGAAATTTTTTGCACAAAATTTTCCATTTTTGTCAAAAAGTTTCTGGTTTTTGCAGAATGAACACAATCTTTCAGTTATTTTTTGACAAATCGTCCAAAAATGTTACCAAAAAACCCCTAGTTTTCTTTCATATTTTTCACGGAAAGGTAAAGCAAATTATTCAACCAGCTCTGGAAAGGATACAAGTATCACAGGAACAGATCCTCTGCCAGTGCAAACTGACATAGCCCCGTTGTGGTCTACGTTCACATGCCTAGTACAAACTATTTCACAGGTCGTCAAATGGTATTTCCTTGGTACCACTATATTGGAGATGAGAAACTATGTCCCTGCCATTCTAATTGTGCAGAAGTAGTCTGAACTTGCAGGCACTGTATTGAGTTGTGCTTTTGTGTGAAGAACAATAGAATCTATTGGCTGTGGACTGATAATTAGGAACGGAAATGTTTCAAAAATATATCATTCCAAAGCTCCTTGTGAAAAATACCATTTTCTGGCCCAAGAATGACTGAAGAGCATCTCTGATAGTGGGATTCTTCAGTTCTTAGCACTAAAGAAACTGACTGGCAAAATGACGGAAATGTTTCTTAGTAAGAAACTGTGGCTAGGGCAGGGACCACATTTCACTTGGCTGCAGGTGTGGACTAGATGATCTAACACAGCATTCCCATTTCTAGTGTTTCTGAGTCTATGGTAATGAGAAACAGAAACAAAATTATGGGGTATGAACGGCAGGTAATTGTGCGAGCGTGGTTCTGCTGGGACCTGGTGTAAGGTGCTGTATACCCTCAATTGCTGTTGACGTAAGAACATAAGAATGGCCACACTGGGTCAGACCAAAGGTCCATCTAGCCCATTATCCTGTCTACCAACAGTGGCCAATGCCAGAGGGAATAAACAGAACAGGTAATCATCACATGATGCATCCCCTGTTGCTCATTCTCAGCTTCTATTCAAACAGAGGCTAGGGACACCATCCCTGACCATCCTGGCTGATAGCCATTGATGGAGCTATCCTCCATGAATTTCTCTAGGTTTTTTTTTAATCCTGTTATAGTCTTGGCTTTCACAACATCCTCTTGCAAAGTGTCCCACAAGTTAACTGTGCGTTGTGTGGAAGGGATCTGAGGCTCTCAGCACTTTGTGGGAGGTGGTCAATAACTCAAAGCATTGGATCCTATAGCTGTATTCCAAACCATTAGCAGGCATTTGATCAGAAACAGGCAACACATTCTACTTAAGGATTAGCCAGAGAGCAAGTATTCACTCCTACTTTTGGTGATGTGAGATGTGAAACTTTGCACTTGACTTTCCTAATAAATACATTGTGTAAAAAAAAAAATTCAGCTATTCTAACTTTGTGTAAGTGATACTGGACCATTCTTTCTCGCTATTCACTACAAACACTCATAGACAATAAAAACGTTCAGGAAAAATGATGCATAGAGATGGTGGAGGGCACAATAAACAGAGACCAAATGGGTCACAGTCACAACACACCATATAATCAGAGAATCCTCTTGGTTAGTTATGGCCTCAGGGTGCTTTGGATCAGGCTCCTACTCTCCTACAAAGCAGAAGGATTATCCCTTTGTTGACATTTTACTCTTGGACCTGATAAATGCCATGTTTTAAACCTAACGTCCCATGGCAAATCAATAAATCAGAAAAAGAACAACATTTTCTTCCCTGCTTAAACTTCATTCACCCATCAATTAATTTAGTGATTTAATTTATGGGCCAAATTTTAGGCTGCCTGAATGGCAAACAATATTTGGAGAGCGCCGTTTGGATACACGTTTACTCTGGTTGTATGGCTTCATGATTTTTATTCATTTTCACGGCTCTTCTAAAATCACCACCTTGTTCCTCAAACACCATTCAAGAAAAACAGCTGCTCCCTATTTAACATCTGAAAAAGGAACAGAATGACAGAGACTTGTATTTCTTTCTAACACCAAATTACAAATTCAACAATGCAGGATACTGTATAACTAGAAGCATTGCCAGCTTTACTTCAGATGGACTTAGGGACCCAATAAGTCACAAGCCACACAGCAATTAAAATTACAAATGTCTCTCCCTTCTCAGATAGTTTGGATATTCCCTCCTAAAGGAGGAACAAGAAGGAGATCAAATTCATTAAAGTTCACATCTGGGACTCCTTACCTCATGGTTTAAGACAGAGGTCTTCAAACTTTTCCATACTCTGATCCCATATTACAACAAACAACAACAAAATATTGGGCTACCCTTCCCATAATTTCAGAAGCCTCCCCCCCACTTAGTTATGTAAAGGGGAAGGTCGTTCCTGTGATAGCTGCACACCGGAAGCCCTTTGCAACAGACGACAACTTTATTGAACCTAAGCGATTGTGAACAATAGGATGCTGTTATTTTTGTACACCACCAGATGGTGATCTTAATATACACTAACTACACACACATATATACAGACACCGCTTCTGAAATAGAATTCTCGTAACAGTTGTGACCCTCCCTCCCTCAGATCTGTTTGTGACCCCCAGATTGAGAATCTACGGTTTAAGAAGATCTTTTGGAAAGCAAGAGCAATTTCCGAAACCAAAAAGGCTCAAAAGTAACAACTACTCAGTCACCTACTCACACTTACTTCTTCTCAGGCTTCATCCAGTGAGATGCTGAGCATCATGGACGGCAACATGAAGCAATGGAACCATGAGAGCAGAAATTCTCAACCTTTTTCATACAAGGATCATGCTAGAGCTTCCCTATCTTTGAGCTGGGACTTTCTTCCCATTGACCAATCTGAGAAGGGCAGGGTGACCTCTGTTTGTGACACTCCTTTAGAAAGTCGTGTTCTTCTGAGCTCTCTAGCCCAATTTTGCGGAACTATTACAAGAAAAGCAAATCATCTGAGTAAGCCTATGATAAACATCCAAACATTTGGATGCTTTTCCCACCTGAACCTCTAACCCATCTAAGGTTTACTCCTCATTTCCAACGATGGGCCAGATTCACGGATTCTCTGAACTGTTTTGTGCCAGTCCAGTGATGTTTACCTGGCTTATGGCTGCTCCGTGTTGCTGTCGTACCATCAATCAGTTACAACATATTGGTAAATTTGACTCTCCATCTCACATATTTGCTATTATATATTACGGAAATATATGTATTCAGATGCGAAAATATTGTCCATCTCTTTATTCGGTAAAGAATCTATAGGCAAATTACTGGGAGTTATAGGCAATTTATGGGCAAATTGCAGTGAGCAGTTATAATGAACCTGGGGGTGGGAGGGGAAGCTTTCCACAATAACAAGAAAATAAAACCGCTGAGCTTTGAAATCTCTCTGGATCAAAACTTGTTTCAACTAAGCAAACCTGAAAGAATGAATGAAAATCATCAGCAAGAAAGTTACTGACTGGCTGTATTTATTGACCAGTGGTTTGTCAGTTAGAGTGTAAAACATTATCAAGGGAAACCTTGAATATTTGCTTGTTTTTCTCTAAATAACCTTAAAACCCATGTCCAGAGCTGACAAAACTTTGTTGAAAGAGAAAAAAAACACGCATTTGTTGTATCTTTGCTTTTTGCCATTCATCCCTCTCTATCAATAACTTCTAGTGCTTGGAATTTATGAGCAGTATTTAATAAGAGTCAGTGAGACTGTGGAAGGTATCTTCGTAAGATGTTGTGTGTCAAAAAGCGATCATGTTACAGTATGATGGATTAATATGAAGAAACAGCTTGAAGGCAAGGTATTCATCCTTTCTTCATGACAACACTAATACATTTGTTTCAGCTCTGAAATTAATTTTCTAATAGTAAGAAAGGTCAGAATAAACTAGGGGAATCTGAGCCTTTTTTTGTCATCTTTAACAAATTAGCCAAAACAGGCCTGTCAGATCAAAAGGGATAACATTTGGAGTAATAAATATTAGTACTGATTAACTGGTCAAAGTTAATTCTTTTCAGAACTGATATATCCAGAAGGTATGGTTCCACTGATTTTATTTTTACTTCATTTTATTTCTCCCTATCCTATTTGCTGTTTGGCTTTTTCAGGATTGGACCACTAAGCATTTTCTGGGAACAGCATCTATTAGATGGAATGTGTCTGATCATACTGCATCTCGAATATCGCTCTAAGACAGTGTTCAGATGGAAAATCTATTTTTACTGTTAGACAATGTCTCCAGAAATAAAGAGAAAAAAAATCATAGCAGTTTATATTACAGAGTTAGGTTTAGGCCCCGATTCAGAAAATGATGATGAGGGATGTTTTCTGGAACTGGAGCTTTGTAAAACAAGCAATGCCCGTGTAATTAAATGGAAGCAGGGGAATATTTTGCAATGCACACAATAAATTACATGGGCATCCACGCTTCTGTAGATGGGTGGAATCATGGATGGGTTTCCTCCAAAAGGCTGGGGAGTAACTCTGGAAGATGGTACAATAGCATCGCTGTGAATTAACATCCAGTTTCAAAATCTTGTCCTTTAAACCACGATAAAACAAAATCATGATCATCACTGGCTTAAAATAGGTTTGACTAGAAATAATAGATTGTAAGAGGCTCTGCATCTCTGAGCTGACCTGCCTTTCTGGGTACTTTTGGCATTTTCGACCTCTGGGTGTCTGAAGCCTGGTTTCTGACAGTTCGGGCTACAGAAACCTAAAAAAAGTGAGTCCAGCCAAGGGATTATATCCACTGTGACCTTTGTCATTCATCACAGGGTATAGCAGATGTTACAGGGTCCTTTCTTTTGTAGTCTCTCAATACCTCACAGTCTATCTAAGCAAAAACCAAAATTATCCCCCTCCTTATCTGGAAAATATTAAATGCCATGCAAAAGGGGGAACCATACAGATTAGAACATGGATTTTTTCTTCTTATTTCCACAAACACTTAAAATGCCTATATGAGCAAGTCCCAAACTTGTGGAGGAAAGGCTGGTAAGTCTTAGGAGCAAAGCAGGCTTTATAAAGCAATCACAGTGTTATATGACTTTAAATACAGCTTTTAGGGGCAGTAGACAACTAAGAGGACTGGAAACAGGTTACAGAGGTTTTTCACTTGTAGATCACAGATTGAAAAAAAAAGCCAGCCCAGATCTGTAGTGACCGGAAGTTGTTATCATAAATAGCTGGGTCTCTGTTAAATGAATTGTGGTTTTAATATAGAAGACAAATGTCTACAACACTAAAACAACACCCACTAAAACAACACCCAACACTAAAACTCTTCTCCCATGTGTTGGAAGTCTCAACTGAAAAGACCAAAGGAATTATGAAATCCCCTTTTAATGTTATAGATGAACCCTTTGGGTCAAATGAGGCATATTGACAGGGCAGGGAATACTGGAAGTGCCTTGCCTACTCAATACCTGTTCTGTACATCAAAAGAAGATTTCAACCCTCTTTCACCAGCGCCAAGCTCTTTGTAAAAAATGAGCTATTGCAATAAAGCTTTATAGCTTGCAAAAGTATAGTCCATTTAAATATCCACTTCTTTCAACTTCAAAAAGATTGCTAAGTATTTGAACTTCTCAGCAACCTTTAAAAGGAGCTCACGGGACAGTGGCTGATGCTTGATGCTATGGGAAAAGTTAAGAAAACCCCCATAATGCACTCAGACAGCTGTGTAATGCAGCAGGCCTGGTGGTGGTGAAGACTGACTTCTGAAACCTGCTGCTATCACTCGATGGCATGAAAACTGATTATCCTGGTCTCATTCTGCACAATTACAAGCATTTTTACTGGCAAAATACATTTGTCAGCTAAATGCTGCTTTTCAATACACACTTTACCTTAGTTATTGCCAGGTGCAGAGCTGTCACTTAAATATGAGGCCTTGACATGGCGGCTTACCCAGTCTGTAACTCAGTTTCCCCCCCACTGAAACCTGTGGATAACAACGCTTACCCATCTCACAGTGGCCTGAGCGGATTAATTCATTAGGGTCTCTAAAGCTTTTGAGATCCTTGGATGTATTACACTATAGCAAGACACAACGCTGGGTTTTAGTAGGTCATCTTTAATATACTCGAAGGCCAGTATCACTATTATATTCTCAAGTAATTCATCATGGCCATGGTTCTAAACCTGTGGGGTGAGTCTAGATCGCTGGGAAAGGACTCCTGATATGGAAAAGGTTGAAAACCACTGGCTAGTCTAGTTTTAAATTATTTAAGAGACAAGGTTTCTATTTTTTGCTTGGGAGAATATCCCAGGCTAAGAGATCTCACTGCTAGGGAAGTTTTCCAATTCAATTCTTCCCATTAACTCCTAATTATAAACTCTTGGCCCACCCTAAATAATCTCTCTCTCTTTGGTGCTTATGCAAGTCAAAAAGCTAGGAGCAAGTACAAAGTTAGGTGACAGGAAGGGGGAGAAATATGTTGGATTCTGATAATCGCTCCTCTTAGACTAAAGGCTTTCCAGTTTATTACAGTTGGAAAGATTTCTGCAGTACAGAGAAGGCGATATCAGTCCATACGCATTACTACCACAAGATTGGTCTCTCTATTATGATATCGGCATTCTTCCAAAGCAGACAGCAGCGTGACTAATCTCAAAGCTCCAAAAAAGCAAACCTCTCTCCTCTGTTTGACCTCTGAAATCTTCTAAATATTTAAAAATGGCTTTCCCCCTCTTAACTAAACATGGCGAGGGGGAGGATTTAAAGTGAAAAAAGAGAGTTCATTTAAGAACACAACAAAAAAAGAAAACCTCCGGTGGTATATTCCTTAGGACTTGGTGAATTTATTCCAAACCACAGTACAACAGTGAGTAAAATAAAGGTTAGACCCTGTGCTGGGAATTCCCTTGACCTTTCATTCAGCATCTTGCATCAGTATTACATAGAAAGTGCCATTTATCACACCAGACAGAGACCAATCCTTAACTCCTTCTCTCTTCCCAACACCACCAGGCTCAACAATCATTCAGATTTAAAATGCAACTGACGTTTCCTTGGCTTTCTTCCTTATAGATTTGCCTCTGGTTGTTTCTGGCTCATCGCTTAACTGCCCAGTGACTATCAGACATACAGACTGCTGCAATACACTCAGAGTGAGGAATGAGCATTACGGATGTGGAGGTGTGGAGATCAAGTGAGGTGCTCTATTATTAAGGAGGGAGATTCTCTGGTTGCATTTTAGACTCCCCATATTTTACCCCATACTATCTTCTGCAGAAATTAAGTAACTTATAATAAAAAGCTTTTTGGCTGCAAGGAAACCCTTCCAAGAGTGAACCCAGTGCAGTGTTCTTGAGGTTTATGATGGAGAAAAAAACTTCATGAACTCCTGAGGGCTAATTACTCCTGCCCCTAGGGGTGGGGCAAAGGAAAATGATCTCCTGCTGTAAACCTCCCCTACCCAGGCTTACTGCCAAGGATATCTGCAGGGTATTTCTCTTTGGGCTGTGCCCTGATAGAATTGAGTGGGGCTGGGGATGAAGAGCAGAAGGAGGGAACTGGGAATTTCTGGTGTGGGCGGAACTTGGCCTACCTTTCTGGCACCCAAAATTCTCAAGTCTGCTCTGCCCAGTTTGCAAGGATCTCAAAGCCAATTTACAGCTACGTAAATAGTGAACTGTAAACGGCCTGCGTAGAGACACCCACAGCGAGCCACTGGAAGTGCTAGAAATAAAAAAGGAGAGTCCTGACATCCAGTCCCACCACACAATCCCTTCTATTTATAATTCCGCTGCTGCATTCATAGTTAAGCTAGTTCACAGGATTTCTGGCCCAGCTGAAACAAAAAGCATGGGGCTCTCGTGAGCCAGCCTGTTCTTATGAGATCTCCAGCCCAGTTTTCTAGACTTAAAAAACACAAACCAGGACCCAAAGTGGCCCCTCCGAGCCTTGTAGGATTCGCCTGCTCCAGCTGCTAACTAGCAGAATGCCACAAAGGCCTATGACATCATAGCAACATACTGTAGCCTCATGCGACTCAGTGTCTTCTCTTTGTGTAGAACATGCACCTTATCAATGAGAAGGAACGAATTCCAGGCGGCCTCTTCTTTTTAAGCCTTGAACAAACAAAATCAAACTGTTTTATCTAAAAGAGCACTCGGAAACTGGGCAGCTGCCAGGCCATTTACAATGGGAGATAGGGGGCAATTCTATTTACTAAAGGCTAACCAGCCTAATATACAATACAAGCGCCTGTGTCACGAATTAGTGATTAAAGTTGAGTCACTTTCATCACAATGCAGCTCTCTTAACCATGGAAAATAACGGACTAATTAGGCATCTGCTCATTCAATTTCTGAGGCTGAGGCCAGTTCCTGGCACGCCATGCTGTATTTATCGTACCAGTGAAAAGTGATTTATAAAGCCAGGAACCACCTCGAGGAAAATGGATCCACTTTCTTATGTTGCAGAGAATGCTTCCGAGAGCAGATAGAAGAAGAGAGAATCTTAATCCTTATTTTCCCGGTGAGGGAGCCTATAACTATCTGATGTTCGTGTCTGGCAGGCAAATCAGGTTAGGAGGCACTAGTCTGGGGACTGGAGAAGATTGTTAGGAGCTGGGATTTGGGGTAAAATCAGAGGTTTGGCCAGCCATTGAGGGGGACAATGATAGCAGGCAGGTGTGGTAACTTCATGCACAGATGCATGCATAATTTTATGCCTGAGCAATTTTCAAAATCAGGCTCATTCTTTTTTATTCTCCTTTGGTTCCTCAGGTGCAATTTAACACAAAAATCAGCACTACATCTTGTTTCCAGGCAGTAGCAATGCGCTTCTGCACTTGGCTGCATTTAGTTTCATCAGCCTGGGCAGTTACAGTTGGTGAATGAGCTTGAATGATAGCCAGATTTACAGGGAGTCTTTTAAGGTTGATTGAAATAACCCTAGTACTGAGAGGATTATGTCCCAGTAGGAAGGCTGCAGATGCATCTTTATTCAGAATAAATGCCATTCCGTCCTAAGCACTCTTATCTATCCCTTGCACAGAACTCTAAGTTTCCTTCAAGAGCGGTGAAGTGGTTGCTGCCAGTCACTTGGACACCTGAAAGGCCCTTTGGCACAATGCAGCACCTAAAGCGGACAAGAAGGTTACTCACCTTGTGCAATAACTGAGGTTCTTCGAGATGGTTGTCCCCGTGGGTGCTCCACTTGAGGCGTCTTGATGCCCTGCACTTGTAATTGGAGATTTATGGTAGAGGCGGCTGGTTGGGCCGTGCACACGCTGTAGCTGTCTTGTGCCACTCCAAGTGGCTACATAGCAGAGTGCAGCCAATTGTCCCCCTGTTCCTTCTCTGCCTCAGAGAATCAGCCTGAAACTCCAAAGTAGAAGGGAGGAGGGAGAGTAGTGGAGCACGTATAGGGACAGCTTTCTCAAAGAACCTCCTTTTGCTGACCCATAATATTTTTTGTCAGACCTCTTACACGAGGGTGGTGCAGTAGCTGCAGTCTGCCAGATGATTTTCGCAGGCTCCCGGGTAGCTTCATGAATTGGCAGGGCTGTCTTTGCCGCTGGGGATGCTTGAAGTAGATCCATGAGTTATCTTGGGCTTCTGGTAGCTGTGCCAATGACATGTCTAGGGATTCAGCCACCCTTTTGAAGAGATCCTGAAAGGATTTGAAATCATTCCCCATAATAGGGGGTGGTGGCATTATGGTTTCGCTTGGCGACGAAGACGTGAGGTGAGCAGACGGTGAAGTGTCATGTTCGACCATGTCATTAGGTTCCTCAGTGTCTTCCTCTTGTGTTTCTGAGGGTGCCAGGAGGGTTAGTGAAGAGGACTGTGCTGTTCTGGATATAGGTGGGATAAAGGGCCTGCAGTTTTGGGCTCTATTCATTGCCCCTGGATCCCAGTATGACCAGTTACATGGGAATGGTCCGGGGACACTGCCCATGGGTGACCATACCATCCTCATATATTCACAGGTGATTGGTGAGGAGATGGTCCTGGCTTGGGCGAGGAGAATATATTACTGCATCATCCTCTTCTTCCTCTTCACTGGAGATTGGGGGGGACTGATCTGCAGGGATTAGTCAGCTGGCTTAGCACAGATCTGGATGGGGTGCCCTCCTTGTTGAGTAAAGGAGATTCAGGCACTAAAGGCCACCATCAGGTCTGCATGCCTCATGAACTGCTGCAGAACCATGAGGCTCAGTGCCAGAAACGGCATGGGGGATGGCCCAGGAACATGAGTTGAAACTGCAGATGCTGAGGATTTACAGCATAGGTACAGTAGGTGACACCATTGTACCTCTCGGTGCTGAGATCATCTGCGGCTCCATGGGTGCCGAGTTGGAAGGTTTCATTTTAGTGTGTGAACCTCAATTACAGCTTACCTGCATTGGGTCTTTCTGCAACACTCCACTTTGGCAGACTGGAATTTGTGGCAACGTGCCGGAAATTCAAGAATGGGAGGCTCAGCTGAATTAAATATGGACATGAACAGTAGAGTCAGTGCAGTAACCCAGGATCATGTATTTTGATATTAAATTCCATCCATTTCATTGCATTTGCTCTTCTAAGGCTCCAACATGAGCATCACTTTGTAAACTAATGCTATGCCTGCCCTGAATTTTCCCCACACATTAAAGCTGTTTGGACTCACACTAGTAGGTTACTCAAACTGACTGTAAAACGCCTCCAACTACAACAGTCCAAAGAAATCCATTCATTCTGTATATGCCTGTCTGCACTGGTCTGACTGACAATCCATTCTTTTGTACTACCAGCTAAACTTCAAATGAGGCTCCTCTTAAGGTTTCAGTTCTCTCTGAGGGAAGACCGTCAGCAGATGACTATGAAAATTGTAGGGAAAGAAGGATTTTAAAAATACCTCCCCCGGCTGTTAAAATCTCCCACGTCTCAACTGTCCTTAAAAAAGTACTCTGGTCCATATTTATTATTCAACTCCACTCTCACTCAAAAATTTTGCTCCAACAAGTGATTTACCTCTTTTTAATTCTAATTTATAGAACTGGATGACTCAGTGGTTAGGTGGTGGACTGTTGATCGCTCCACCTCCAGTTTGGTGAGTTGAATGCGGTCCCGGTCAGTAGTTGGTAAAATTCATACGGTGACATCTGTGAATGGTGTAAGGTGGCCTCATCCCAGTTCCTCATCACTGAAATCCCGCTCTATAATTGTCAAGAATCAGAGGGGTAGCCATGTTAGTCTGGAATTGCAGAAGTGACAAAGAGTCCTGTGGCACCTTAAAGACTAACTAAAGTTTTAGAGCATAAGCTTTCGTGGGCTAATACCCACTTCGTCAGATGCATGCAGTGGAAGTGTCCAGGGGCAGGTGTAAATAGGTAGGCAAGAACCAGGTGGGAAACAACAGGGTTAGTCCAATGAGGCTGAACCAGCTTGTTATCTCTAATCAGGGAGGGTGGGGTATTCCTCTAGCAGCTGAACTGGAGGTGTGAATAGCGAGAGAAGAGAAGCTGCTTTTGTAGTTAGCTAGCCACTCGTAATCTTTGTTCAATCCTTGACTGATTGTATCAAATTTGCAAATTTTGGAGAGGTATCAAATTCTGGAGAGGTATTAAATTTGCAAATTTTCCAACTTCAAGACCAGACTGCAAAGAGACTTCAGAGCTGCAATTCATTTGCAAATTTGATACACGAAAGCTTATGCTCTAAAAGCCCACGAAAGCTTATGCTCTAAAACTTTAGTTAGTCTTTAAGGTGCCACAGGACTCTTTGTCACTTCCTCTATACTTGGTCGACTTGTGGGCAGTCTCAGTAGAGAAGAGATGGAGATTGGAAGGTCTGAGAGTCACTGGCATCTTTTTATTCTGTGTTTGTACAGCGCCTTGCACAATGGAGTCCTGTTCCATGACTAGAGCTCTTAGACACTGATATAATACAGCTAATAATTAAATAATAATAATTATTCTGGGTCTGGAACGTGAACTACCCAACCCAACCCTAGGGCTGGACCTTGTCCTGTAGACAGAGGACTTTAGTTCCTCAGCTCCCTCTTGGATACCTTCACAAGTAATACACTGACTTGGAACAATTTAAAATAAACTTGAATTTACTGTCACTGGAAGCAATAAATCCCAAGAGAAAGCTGCAGCACGGCTTAAATAACTCCACACTGAAGCGACTGATTTTATCTTATTTTCTATATGAAAATGGCAATCAAATGGGCTGGTTGTCAGAGCTGCAGAGTTCGTTTGGCACTACAGGTACTCAGCGCCCCTAGAAATCAGACTACTTTTATTTGGAAGCGTATCTATGTATGGGGGGGGGGGGGGCGAACTTTTGGCAGATTTGAGATTTTTGACCTAAAGTAAACTGGTATCAGCTCTGCACATTTCCTGAGCATTTAACAGCTCCAGAGGGAAATGTGTTCAGTTGTGACTCTTGTTATCTGTGATCTTTAGGGGGACACTTCTCCATCCACCGACTGCCCCTCGCTATGTCTACTCGGACAAGTGGAAGGAAAGATCATGCCTCTTATTCAGCTAATGTATCTGTGCTGCCCTTGGACTGCTTTATCAATTCCATGCTAGATGCAGCCCAGAGCATGAAACTAACAACACAATCTGATGTAGATTACACCAATTGCATTACATTAACAAAGTTAGCTGCAGAACAGAGCCAGTTACCTAAGTCTGATTATGTTCTCTGTACTAATGCTGTGTCCTGAAGGAGAATGCCAGCTGGCATCACACACTGGCCAATGCTAAAGGAAAATTCCTACTGGATCATCCAGCCCATCCCCCAGCTCACGCAGGATGGCTCTGCACAGTGTGTAAAGGGGCTGTGCTTCAATTAGCATAGACCCTTTGAAGTCAGCCAGTCTGCAAAGCCAGATGGCGTTTTCTCCTAGGCAATCCAGGCCTGGGAGCCCAGAGTACACCGTAGTCTTTGTACCGGCCTTGTTCATAGCTCCCCAGCTCCATTCCAAACCCTGAGACAGTCAAGTGTCTCCCGAGACCTCAGCATAACCAGGGCAGAACTGTTTTCAAAACCCAGCTGATCCTACTTCAAAAAGATAAACACCTCTGCCCAACGCGCAAGCTAGAGAAGCAATACATAATATACGTCCTACGTCTGCATACACACATGGAAACTTTGCTTATTACTTAGTGCGTATCAGGTATAATGGCTTCATTTTGGAGCTCAATTAAAGAAGCAGCAATCACCTTTTACAGCTCCCACTGACTTCAACAGGCAGTTCTGGTGCTCTCTGAACCCAGATAACACAAGACAACTATCTCACTAGGATGAGTTTCTATTTTTCTGAACCAGCATATTGCACTGGAATTAATTTTTACTAATCATATAAAATCACGACTATTGTATTATAAATCCTTTACTATTGCAATACAGTAGAAATCAACTATGTCATTTCCAAACCTTCAGTTAAGAAAGCCACTGTCACCTTATTATATAGTCACAGTATATTTTGGTTTGACTAAAGTAGCTAATCATAGAATATCAGGGTTGGAAGGGACCTCGGGAGACCATCTAGTCCAACCCCCGGCTCAAAGCAGGGCCAATCCCCAATTAAGTCATCCAGTAGATTTTTGCCCCATTTCCCTAAATGGCCCCCTCAATGATTGAACTCACAATCCTGGGTTTAGCAGGCCAATGCTCAAACCACTGAGCTATTCCTCCCAAAATAATGGTCAAATGTTTGTTTTATAAACATTCATCCACTCGTGAGCAATCTCAATTCCTTGCAATACTAGACAGAGGTTATATGGCTCTCTTCATGCTCCTCTGTAGCCAATGTACTCCAAAGCACAGTTTCCAACAGTCCTTGGAGTGCTACAGAGCAGTTCAGAGCATCTCTCCCTTGTCCTCTAATCTTGTTACAAAGTAACCAGGCCACTTGGAGAATAATCTTCAGAATGAACAGACTAAAACCAGGACGAGATCGTATCAAGCCATCAGCATCTTCTGGATTTTAAGGGGAAAAATAGTTTGCCCTTGAAATCAGATAATCTCCACCTATGCACCCTTTGAAAAATAAAATAATTAAATACTGCAATTGCTAGTCTCCCCCCAATCCCGCGCCAACGTTGCCCTTTTCTCTCTGCTTCATACTCAGGAAACAAGCACATCGCTTCTATTTTCAGCTACTCTAACCTCTTCTAAAATGTCCACTGAATTATTATAACTGTCATGGTAAAATACATCATTGCAGAGTTTGAATCATCTTCCTTTCAAAGGGCACCTTTGATTTTCTGCTATGGAAATTAGCAACAGAGCCTTAAATGGTTGGGTTCCTCCATCCCTCAAATAAAGCGCCAGACCCTCAGTTGGTGTAAATGGACCCAGCTCCATTAATTTCAATGGCATCATGTCAATGGTAAGGATCTGGCCCAAAACATTTCTCTCCTGAAATGTTGCCCTATATTGAAAATTTCCTGCTGAGTTGACTGAGGTACAGTATCAGATAGTGAAGCAATTTGGTCGGTAATCTGGTTGGACTAGAAAGCAGGGTCCTCCTGGTTCTTATCCCTCTAAATGGCGAACTGATATGAGAGAGGAAGAAAGAACAGAATGCTAGAGCTTTAAACCCAGAAAGCAGTCCTGAGAAATCTGAGGTGCATTTCTTCTGGGCAAACTAGTAATAACAATAATACATAATAAAATGTGGTTCTTCTACAGTGCATTTCATCTGTATATATCAAAGTGTTTTACAAAGTAGCATTATCCTCCTTGCAGAAATGGAGAAACTGAAGCACGAAGAGAAGGGCTTTGGCCAAGGTCACAGAGTTGGTCAGTGACAGAGAAAGGGACTAAAACCCCAGCCCACAAGTGTCAGGCCAGTGACCTGTCTACTGGACCACTCTCAAGCCCATAATTACAAACCGGCTGTTCCTTGTGGCTGTGGGAAATGGTATTATTCGGGATATCTACTGTCAAACTATGATTAAGAATAAAAGGACAACAGTTGTCTGGAGATCTAGGGCCAGATTTTGTGTGCATCTCTCAGGAGGCACTGCCCAGGAGATAGGGGATAAATGTGGCTTTGTGCCCTGGGAATTGCTCTGACTCACTTTGTTGACCATTGTCTTCTCTACATCCCAGAATAGTTAGAGTGAAAAGCATTCTTTTATCCCCCTCATCTCCAGGGATCACCGGGGCTGTACAGAGGGCAGCGTAGTGTGAAGCCAGCGCTGTGATGTTCAGTGATCACTCTGTGCTTAAGGTGCTCGCAAGAGATCTAGCTTCACGTACCGTGCCCAGACTCACTATCTGGAAGACTCAGGCCTCAAAGCACACTGCCCAATGCCACAGCAACAAGTGAGCTTCCCAGGGGGCCATCCCAGCCCTTATCCAGGCAGAAAGAAGTTAAAAGGGGACAATAATCCCACTCTTTTCCGTATTGAACAATTTATTCAAACTGGCAGAAAAGAAACCAAGCATAGACCCCGTTTAACTTTAGAGGCAGCTGAGTCTCACGTGCACCAGCTGCTAATACATGCCACTCTGCCAGGTCACCAGTATGTGGAGTCCTGCTGCTTTTCCCTTTCACATGCAAGGGCTCAGAGATGATGGAACACGTCCGCTGGCTGCAGTAAAAGTCTGGTGCCCTTAACGGCATTTGGTAAACTGTGAAGTTCTGCTCTCACAAGGCCAGATCAATACAACCATTATCAAAGGGACATAAACAGAATAAAAAGCTGTCTCTGTTTTATGATGTAACCATGGCAATAGCAGAAAACCCAAGCGCAGAAAAGCAGGTTGGCCAGCTAAGCAGGGAATGCAGCAGATAACGTTTCTGGAATCTTCAAGTCACAGGAAAGGAGTTTTCTATTCCTGCAGAGATTTAATTCTGCAGTGAATTCCCCACATTTTGAAGGTTTTCTTCATACCATAACACCTACAGAATTACTTTTTTAAAAAATGAAAGCTGAGACTCTGAAGAACAACTGAGAGCTCTGGTCACTCTCCTGGCTAGTCGTTCATAACCCCCAGAGACAGGCATATCCTGCACTTTAAGAAACACTGCTATATAGAGAGGAATCTAGAAGATTTAGCAAAGTAATTACCAAAGGCTCTCTTTTAGTAAAGCTATGCAATAATTTTGAGGACATTGGCCAGCAAGTTGATTTCCTCAGTAGAGTCTGGTAAAAAGTAACAACTTCACATTCCTAGCTAGGTTCTTTGTTGCAGAGACTGACGTAAAGCAGTGAGGCTTCCTTCAGCTACTCAAGGTGCATGTAGTTGTGTTTGTTTCAAAGGATACACATGCAGATAAGTCTGCCTTAATTATAAGACATTTTTGCATCTTCGAAACTGATGCTCTGAAAAATGACCAAGGATCAATGTTTCTGAGATTTCACATTAGGTATAAGTAACATGGTCCATTTCAATTAAAGAATCAGCCAGAACCTTTGACCAAAATTAAAACACAACCAGTTTCCTAAAGTTTGAAATATTAAAATGGACTTTTTAAAAATTGATTTTCAAGTTTGGGATTTTTTGCTCTTCCTAGATTTGTTGGTTACCGAAAAAGGCAATAATACTGGGGGAAAATAAAAGTTAACGGGCTAGACACATGGCATTTCTAGGCCAATTTTGGAGAAGAAAGGGGGTTTGAACATCGTTTAGAAAAGCACCCAAACTTCTGAGTGTTCATTTGTCATGAACTCAGCCTTTTGAGGGGCCCTGAACAGCCGCTCTCTCCAGTGGTCCAACTGCTAGAAATGAGCACTTTCTTTTGGGAGGCTGCACTGGTTCTATTTCTATTCTGGCAAATGACTTTAGATGACATTCAGTGGCCTGGTTTATGTAGAAAGGCAAATTGGGTGATCCTAATGGTCCCGTCCGGTCTTAAAATCTATTAATCTGCAAGTATCAGTACTCCTGCAAAAGATGTCAGATGGGAACCATAGAAATAGAGCTAGTAAACAGTTATAAAAATTATTAGAACTATTGCTAAATTTTATTTTGCAAAATCACTATATTAAGACATATTTGCTAACAACAGGAAAATTATACTTCCATCTAATTAACACCTTTCCCTTAATATGATTTTACTAAGAGTATCTTAGAGGTATAATAAGCAGATCCAAAGAAACTGGTGATACAGACCATCTGGAAAAATGCAAGCTATGATGCTAACTTGACTCTGTCTGGAAAGAGTTACAAGTGAATGCAGTTTTGCATTCTGTCTGAGAATTCTTTGCAATGGAGTTCTGCATATAGGGGTCCTTTGGGTTTTGATATGGTTTCGAACGGTTAGTAGTGTAATGGAAGACAGTCGTCAGAAAAGCTTTAACAAGAAGCGAAATGAAGTCTTGTTCCAATGCGGGTTAGAACACACTATGAATAGGTCACATACATCATGAAAAACAGCCATGAAATATATGAACTTTCAGCCATCCAGAGACTGATTAATGATTCAAATAACCAATCTCTCTCACATAATAGCTCTTAGGGAACATTATAGATACAGACCCCATTCAACAGCTTAAACTGGGCTGTATATCAAGAGAATGTATGCAAAACTGCAGGGTAGCCACACACAGTCAAAGTAATATTCCTATCAGGTCTTCTGTGGTAAGCTGTTTCTGCGGCCTTGAGGTTTAAAAGCTCAGATTTTCAGGTTTCAGAAATACTCAGGAAGAAGCTTTGTTTTATTAAAACACTCAAATGGGAGTTTTCTAATGAGAAGACAGCCTAAGGTCCTGACAACTTGTGGTCATTAAGGAAATTGATGGCACTTTTCAAAAGAGCAAGGGTCTTATTTGCTCAGTGTCCTGGCCAAATTCCAATGCAAGTAACTATATTCTGTCTAAAACATGCCCCCTGCATATTCAATCAGATATAAACGCCACCATTCCCTGTGTTATTCCGTGTACTGTTAATCAGCTGCTTTCTTCCTTCCCTGGGATGGCTGCACTGGTCCCCGCACATACAGGGCCAAATAATGAACAATGCAGCAACAGGAGTGTGGGCTGCAAGGGGGTTATAAGTAACAAGCTGTGGAAAACCTGATCTGTAGGAAGCATCTGATAAAGTGGGTTCTAGCCCACAAAAGCTTATGCCCAAATAAAATGATTGGTCTCTAAGGTGCCACAAGTACTTATTCTTTTTGCGGATACAGACTAACATGGCTACTACTCTGAAACCTGATCTGTAGGGTCATCTGTGACTTCTATACTGGAGAGGATCAAGGAAGCATGCCCATGGACACAATCTGCTTCTTTCCATGCATAGTTATGTATGGCCATAAAGCAACAACCCCTATCACACAGGAATTATTCTTACTCTTTGCAGGCAGAGAATTCATGAGGGGTTTGTTGGGTGGGCTGGTCCCAAACACACACTGATGCTGCATTTGTAGAATATTAAGGCATGGCTGCGGGGAGCATCCTGCCTGCATCCAGCCACATGCCTGGATTTGATTCGTCGTTTGGTAAATCTTCAATTTTCAGTTTTTCCATCAAAAGCCAAAATATTCTGGCCAATGTTTTCCACAGGGTTTGTTGTTTTTTTTAATTTTGGTTGGAAAAACATGTTTTGACTAAAACGCTTTTGACAAAAAAAATGTTAACCCGCTCTACTGTTAATCCAACATACTACTACTTTACAAGAGGACCACGGAATCCCTAGTTGACAGCAGACAGAACTACGAAAGACTCCTGCTTAGGCCCATTGTTACTCCATCACCCAACAGATGCTCAGCTAAGTCTAAGCTATGGGCAGCACAAAAAAGGCACCTGAGGGAAAGATACTGGGGTTCAGGTGCTAACACCTGAATTAGGGACTGAGGCTCAGTTCCCTGATCTGTTGCCAACTTCTTGTGTGACCTTGGACTAGTCTCTCTATGCCTCATTTCTCCATCTGTAAATTTAGCATAATAGTGCTCCCTTCTCTCATGGAGTGTGGAGAGTTACTCTGCTATTACAGCCATGTAGTACCTAAGATGGAGGTGTGGCATGTATGCCAGCCACAGGATACTCCCCTAATGCTGAGGTGATCCTCAAGCCCATCTTTTTTTCCAGCTATTTACCCAAGAGCCAGATGCGTGGTGTTATTGGAACTGCGACAGTGGGTAAGCCTGTATTATAGCACTGCTAATACCTTGTATCACTGAACGAGCACAATACGGCCACAGCAGGGCCAAGCATTTGGCCACATGGCTCTAATTTATCTTCCAACACAAATAACTCCTTCGTTTTTTTAAAAAAGTCCCTCAAAGTAACTTTGCTGGTTACATTGCTCCCCTGTCTCTTCATTTGCAAGTGCAATCCCAAACAGAACAAAGCTATGAACAGGGTCCACGTTCCCCGCACTCCTCAGTGTGGCTGAGAACAGATCAAAATGGATGGGCTCATCCCAGACAGTTTCACTCACCCATCTCCCCCGCTTCATTTATTAACATTCAAAATGGGTTGAGTAGGAGTGCAAATTAGTTTTTTGAGCTTTGCTATGAAATATGCTCCACTTTGCTGCTATGATACATAAGGGTTTGGGAAATCTGAGAGTGTGTGTGTGGTGGAAATAGGGAGCAGAAAACAATTGCTTTCAGACATTCAAATGTTAGATTAGATAAAACCCCTCGCAGGCTCATAGTGTAGGAAGCTTAAGTGTGCAATTTTGACACAAAAATCCAGTATAGTCTATTATTATACTTTATTTGTTGGCCATACAGTAACACATTGATGATAATACTAATAACAGAATATCAGGAGACGAGTGGAAGCGGAGCCTAGAAGACTGACACAATTTGCTGACCTGCCAAGAGGAAAATTTATGTCAAACTCCAGCCCAGTATGTGCAACAGGGAGATGAGCTGTGTTTTTCTTATTCAGTTGTCTGGCGGGGAACATAGCACTGCTGAGTGGGGTGACGGTGGGAGATCATTAAAACAATGTTGTCATTACAGATCGCTTCATATTGCAGAAGATGAAAGCAGGTTTCAAACACAGACCATGGGACTCCTAGTGAAGGGACCCATTTATATCCACTGGACTACACTGCCTGCCTCCCAAATAAGCCCTTTTCCTTTATAATCGGTAATACTGGAAAATATGGATCCAGATCTCCACCCTGCAAAATTTCAGCGAGACCTGAGATGAGCATGTGTCCATGATGCACAAGGCAGGCTGGGTTTGGGTTTTTTTTTTTTTTTTAATTTTTTTAGGGACACCACAGAGTTGTTTTCACAATTTGAATATTGTAGCGGCAGATTTTTCAAGGATCAAGAGGCCACTGTAAAATATTCTTCCTCTTTCAGGGTGGGCAAAACATTAGGCCTACAACCCTTGATGGCAACCCCTTTAGATGCTGTCACCTGAAGCCTGGCTGGGAGAAAGGGGGTTTAAATGATAATTTAACTGCCCCCAATTGAGCCAAGCTGATCTAGTGAGTGACTGAAGCATTATCAGAAGCACAGGGGATGTCAGAGCACTAAAGGTAAGCAACAATCACGCTGGTCAGTGGCCAAAAGTGCCATAAATATCTGGAGCAGAAGAGAGAAGGTCTTGCAAAGGGGAAGATAGAAGAATACCGAGGAACAAGGTCTATAAGACTATGTCCACGCTGCATTGAAAACCCAGGCTCAGACTCAGGTTTGAGCCCAAAGCCCCCTTATCCTCCACATAAATTTTTTCTGAATCAGGTCAGGAAGCACTCAAGATCTGGGTTCTAGAACCCACCAACTGGGGTGCAAGGAGTCCGAGTCTCACTGTGACAGCCGTATTATTTTATACTGCAGATACAGTTCAAACAACATGCCCATGCCAGAAGGTCTGCATAGCGCAGTATGGGCTTGTTAGCACAGTTGTGAGACCTGGTTTCAGTCATTGTAAAACCAGGTATACAATGCAGTGGGGATGTTCAAGAATGGGCTTAAACCCTGAGTCCGTCAGAATGGGTCCGAAGAACCCAGATTTATGATGCAGTGTAGTCATACCCTAAAAGAGGAACGAGGAAGAACATGGAGAAGAGAGAACAGGTGGGGAATGCCTACACTGCAAATCTTTTAGAGCAAATCTTTTAGAAAAGCACCCAATCTTGATTGCAAAATGGCTAGTGATAGAGAGTACAGAGAAACCTTAGTAAATTGTTCCATGGTTAATGACTCTCACGGTTAAAAATGTACATCTTATTTTCTGACCGAATGTATCTAGCCATTAGATCGTCTTATACAGACTGTACACCTTTCTCAACTAGACTGAAGAGCCCATTATCATATATATGTTCCCCATGTAGGCACTTATAGACTGTAATCAAGTAACCCCTTTAACCTTCTCTTTGTTAAGCTAAATAGATCGACCTTCTTGAGCCTATCACCATAAGGAATGTTTTCTAATCCTTTAATCGCTCTTGTGGCTCTTCTCTGAACCTTCTCTAATTATCATCATCCTTCTTGCATTGTGCCAGACCTGGACACAATATTCCAGTAGTGGTCGCACCAGTTTCACCAGCTCTAGTAATAGACACAGTTTAAGAATGGGGCTAGACAGAGTGAGGAAGTGAGATCTGTCAAAGCCGAAGAGAGCTATAAGTGGGAGTCTTTCACGACCTGCACTGCAAACTCATGCCCCCATAAAGTCCAAATTCACCCTTCGCCCCAGGCCTAACTACTTCTAGCCCATACCCTAGATCCCTTCTCCTCTGCAGAGCCACTCTCAACGCTTGTGTCTCTCAAAGGAGTATTGAGTCACCTGCCTCTGTGTGTCATTAAAACCTGTTAGCCCCTTACCAGCCCAATCAACACAGCTAGCAGTTTGTAGTTTAATTGAGTTCATGCTCAAGTAGCAAGTGAATACACACACAAACATGACTTTCTCACAGGCAGTGAAGTTGAAAAAGCATGTTTAGTCTTTGAGTCCTGAATGATTCATAAAGGATCTGAAAGTCTTTTCAAACTATAAAAAGTGACATGAAACCTGAGCAGTGTCCCCTTATTCTTCCTTCCCTGGGCCACTTTGCAATATTACATTTACTCATTGTCTCCAATCTCTGTTTGACCTTTCTCCACATAATAAGTTATTACTTTCAGTGTCTCTGGCTAGCAGCTGTCGAACTGCATTTGAGTAGCATTCAGTAGGGGGAAAGGAGGAGGAATGGGAAAAGGGAACCTGCCACAGGATAAGGATGTGGGATGGCGAGTCTAGGACTGGCTGGGCATGGGGAACGGGGCAAGAGGACTCCTGGGGTACCTGACTGGAGAAGAAAAATGGGTCAAGGATCTAGTGGGGGGGGTAAGACTGGGATGGGGAGCTCAGAGATAGAGACAGGCAGCAGGAGCCACAGTGAGGGAAGACTTGAACTGGGATGAAGAGCCTGCAAGTGAAGACTTGCTAGGTGAGGATAATGGTGTGACACTGTACCTCATATTCTTCACTGTGGTGATATGATCGTGGTAATTATGATGCATTTTGTACAAGACAGGTCATGCGAGGCGTCATTGGAAAAGCTATGATTTGCTGAGCATGAGGAGTATGGTGAGCATTTAAGTAATGGCTGTTATGACTCTGCAAGGGCATTTGACCAGCCCACATGACTCTGGATTTCATTTTGGGGTGGGGCCTGTATTTTTCCACAAACTGGAGTGGGAACTGTGCAGTGCAAGGCAATATCGTTTGGGGTTTATACTCCAGAAGGGGGTGCATGCCCAGGGAACTGGAAGCTGGCTGGGGTCTGCTGTTTACGCTCAGGTAGCCCAGTTTGAGAGAGCAGTGCCACTGGCTTTCGGTGGGTGATAACGGGGCCTGGGTGATGCTGGCTGTGTCCTCAACCCAGCTGTATGTCTTAAAGAGGCAAAGCGGTTCCCACAGGTCCCAGACTGCACACCTGGGGTAACAACCCATCACAAATGGGACGAGGACGAACAGTTGGAGTGGGCAGGGGAAGTCAGAGATGGAACAGGAATGGGCAGGATGGGCCTGGGGGGCAAATGGGGTCAGCTTGGGGAAATCGAGACCAGACGGGTCTGTGACCATCAGAGAATCCTCCTCTCCAGAACCCAGAATGGAACTCAGTGAGTTTCCCTATTCCTATGCTATCGGCATATGGCTGTGAAACCCACTGGCAAAGTAGCCCTCTAGTGCTGGCCCACTTAGAAGATAACAACCTATTACTGCTATCAGTTACTCCCTTAGCTCAAGTCACAGAGGGATTGAAAGGTTCTAATCCAAGCTGGTGTCAATAGGATTCCACATGATGGAAACCCCTTGGCTGGGTTTCGGAGCCCAGGCTTCAGCCTAAGCAGAAATGTCCACCTTGCTATTTGTAGCCCTGTAACATAGCCCCATGAACCCATGTCACTTGACCCAGGCTCTGAAACTCACTGTCATGGGTTTGGTGGCTTGTTTGATTGCTTGTTTTTGTGCCATGTAGGCATACCATAATTCTGATCACTCTCAGCGGCAACTGAAATTAATCGGAGCTGTGCGCTGAATTTACAAGGAGTTATATACTGCTGAGCACTATGAAAAATCAAGCACTAAGCATCTAGAACTGGGCGCCCAAAATTACAGGACACTTTTGACATTAATCCCTCTGGGCTTCAGTTCCCCAGTCTATACAATGGGAATAATCCCAACCTATCTGTTTGTGGAGCACTTGGTGACTGCAGCGATGAGCATCCTATAAAAGCTCAGGGGGAAATTAATAAATCTGGCTTCAGAGCAGGGCATGAATGGTGTGCAGTAAAGCCTGGGGCCACACACTGAACAATGAGAATAAAACAAAATATAGAATAGCTGCGTATTCAATGAACACCATCCATCATGAGCATTCAATGAGGCAAAACACTGTCTGGGCTCCTGTAACTGAAGCCTGTGTCAGAACGCAGATGCACAAAAGCGCTGAATCCATGCTCCACAAGCAACACAGACGATTTTTAAAAGTGTGGATTGATTCCTCAGGAAAGGGGCTGGAGTGGCCGTTACAAAGCCGGAACAGGTCCAACGTGGGAAGCAGCAGTAGCTTCTGCACCCTGCCCTGCCTCCATGCCTCAACACTGCATTAGAGACCACAGCTGGCAGTGGGAGGCTAGTTGGATCCCCACCGCCCATTCTGGTTTTGATCCTGCCACACTTGATCCTGCAGAGCACCCTGGCCTGATGCAGCGAAGTATTTAAGCATGCTCAGAGTCGTTCTCCCGATGCTTAGGTGTGTGGCTAGTTGACTCAGTCCTTGGCCTCTTCAGCAAGTGTTCTGAGGCTTTTAGGTGTGGACATACATCCACTACAGACAGAATTGGGAATGTCCTCTCATTTCCCACATGCCATGAAGGAGTAATCGAATGATAATGATTTACGGTCACTGGTGACTGTATCAAAATAAGGGACTTGGAGATTACATGCTTCCTAGCCATTTGCATTTTCCTAAGCCATCAGGTCCCCCATTAAGACAGGTTTAGCTGGGGTTCAAAATGGGTTAGAATGAAATATTTTGTATATCCAGAATAGCCGCCGAAAACCATAGACACCAGAGTTCATGTTTATACAATAATGTAACAGGAGAGCTGGCGCCTTAAATGACAGGGGGGCCGGATCAGGCTCCAGTGCTCATTAGAGAACTCACCGCTCTTTCCTTCAGAGGCAGGAAGGCAGTTGAGGGGTGACAATCCATCTTCAAACTTCCCCAGGCCAGAGAGTCAAAGCCAGAGAGGGCTGAAGGATGGGGAATGAAGGAGGGTGACCCTGCTGATGCCCCCGGGGCCAAGAGCTGGAACTATATATAGGAAGGAAAGAGGACAGAGAAGCACCCTGGCTAAAGGGCCGGAGTGAGGCCTGGTGAGAGACGCCAAAACTGTACTGGAGGTCTGTGATGTGGTGAGACACACCGGAGCTGTACTTGGTGTGTCAATGGACCCTTGGGACTTGAAAGAAAGAATGTGCTTTCTTGACTGTGCTGGGGAATTCTGGATGAATGTTGTGGGACTTTTGTAATAAACCAACCCCACAAAGGACTATTCATGTGCAGAAACCTCACACAGAGTTATTGGGAAACAACAGGAGAAAGGGGAAAACTGAGGCAGGCTCACTGATCATGCCATGGCCTGACATAGGAGTGCACCCCAGGCAGGACCACCATATCAGAGATGGTGGAAAATTCAGGCAGGCAATCAGCCCCTGGGAAGAGGGAAATTGAGGCAGAGAGTAACCTGCAGGGCCAACTCTGAGGCCCCAAAGGGTAGGTCTGGAAGTGGCCATCCTATTACAAGGTAACTACAGTAAATGGTTAGATAACCTTGGATGGTATTATGCCAAATTCACTGTCACTATGGCACAGTGTGTGTGTGTGCGCGCGCGTGTGTGTGTACGCATAAGTCTTAGAGAGAGAAAACACAAACTGCTTCCCTTATTCCCATGTCACTCATCCCCACATACACAGTGAACTTTTTCAAAGGAAACAGCTTATCTTTCACACTGCAGAAAAAGAAAAATCCTTCTAAGTTGCAATACTTAAAAAGCTGCTTTATGTTGTTATGGCAGCTAATTTTCCTTAAATGAATTAAGGAAATGAATACATCTAAAAGGGGCTGCACCAGGCTGTTCCAGGATAGCAACATTAAGCTGGACTTATTTTGCTTTAAACAATCCAATCTCTTATGGGCAGTTCCCTATGACGGATCTTGGAAGTGGCAAATTTTGATGCTTGAGAACGTGTAGAGTGGGAGGGTAGGGTAGTTTTCTAATGCATTTTTGGGGGAGTGAACCTTATTTTGCGTTTTATTTCAGTTCATTTTCTTCTTTTTTTTTGTTGTTTTTGTTTTGTTGTATTGAGAAGGAGCGGAAGCAGGAGGGTTAATACTATCTTGCATATTAATTCCCAGATCAGATACAATTTGACAGGAGTAGGAGAGAGACACGGAACTGTTTTGTGTTTCTATCTTTCTGGGTAGCCAGACATTTAACAGGCGCGCCTCATCATAGCATCTGAGGGTGAAATTTACTTAAGACGAAGTGATTCAGATGCTTTGTGCTGGTTGTTTGTGGGGGGTGTGTGCGAGTGAGAGCGTGCGAGTGAGAGTGCGAGAATATGAATATTTATATCAATAAAATCCATCAACACTATAGTGGAAAGGGCCACGTTTAATCTCATTTTCTCCCTCTGAGGCAGCTGGCAACTCTTCCCTTCTCCTCTTCTTCCCAGCCCCTTGCGTATTGTCAGCTCATGCAAATATTAAGTGGCACAGAGGGACTAGCAATAAAGCACTCCCCCAGGAAAAGAGTTGTCCCGTAGCGCGTCATTTAGTACTAGAAGACAGTTGGGATCCGAGAGCTGCTGGTGCTGAGCACTGGCAGCTCTGAATGATGTCAGAACTCTTTAGAATGAGGCCCAAGCTAAGGAAATGTTTTTATCCAAAGGCAGTTTCATTTTACTGCCGCTGACCTAGTAACAACTGATACGGACACCAACTAGTGCTATCTCTCCACCCAGCTTCCCTGTTAGACTCCATGACCTCCTTGCCACTGGGAGAGAAAGTCTTCTCGAACGACGCAGCTTGCAAGCCCTCTGCATGGGGTAGGAAGAGAGTATGGTTGCTCTTTGGGGTGGAGAGAGAGGGGGGGAACTGACCCTGCCTTGCCAGCTTCTCTCTTTACTACTATTCTTTTTGATTTGTGCTGCTGCAGTGGCAAGGACTCTCCATCACAGGCTCGAACCCGGTTGTGCTAGGTACCACACAAACCCAGACTTCAAAGATGGATCCCACCTCAAAAAGCTCCCAAACTAAATATGTTCTTCCTGCAGTGGAATTCCACTCCATAGTACCACTCTTCTTCACAAACTGAGGCCGCCAATTTACCTGAAGCCACTCCTATATACTGACAACATTGTTGTTGTATGCTGTTTTGGGCATGGGGTGCACTCGGAGAAGCTAGCACTAGGACTGAATACCCAAGAGTAGCAGTCCCTCTGACTTGTGAGGTGCCACGCCATGCCATTATATATACATACACAGAAAAGGAAAAAGAAAACCCCCAGTTTATGTGAAAGAAACACATCTAATTGGCAAAATGGAAAGCACAGTTATCAAATTAATCTCAGAAATTCCACACAGTGAACAATCTCTATAAAATCCCAGCATATTTCCCAGAGAGCACCTAGAATCATTTCTTTTTTTTTTCTGCCCCGTCCCCATCCTTGTTTAGTGGTTTTTCTCAGGTTGCGTGTTCAATAACCCTTCTCCAAAAACTGTCTGCCTTCCTCCTTCACGTCCTCTTTCCCATATTCCCTGCAATGCATCTCCTCTGATTAGCAGAGATTTCACTTCACAAACATCTCAGCTTCTCTGACTGAGCCTGTGTGTGTGTTTATGAAATATTTACAAATATTATTTCCTTCCTGCCCATACGCTCCGTAGCAATGCCTACCAGACTTCTGGATTACACATCAGTGCCACTTGGTAATTCAATTTAAGGAGCCTGCTGTTTTGAATCCAGTTCAAGGCATCACGAGAGCTGCTGAATTGAATCTGGACTCTGCGTTCAACACTATTCCCTACGTAATCTCTACTGAACTTATTTTCACTCACTCTCTCCACTCGAACGTTCTCAGTGACAAACACTTAAGATGTTCCCTGACGACAGACAGTGGAGGTGCTGTTTGCTTGGTTCCCTTTGTAAAGGTTGCCACGGATCTGTCCAAGTCAGAATTGCCAGCTGCCAGAAACGGTCCGCAGGCTCTGCCTATGCAATGCGATGCTCTACCTTGGGGAAGATGCTTTTCCAGCATAAGTGTCCCCACTCACCGGATTGTTGTACATCTGAACGATGAGCTGTTTGACTCCATGCAGCGTGGGATGAGCCCAGGGAGACGGATCCACCCAGTGCCGGTTTAAATCAAACCCCATCAAGGAGCACCTGTACAAACACACACAAAACAGCCATCAGTATGGTTTTACCCAGATCAGACAGAATCCGGGGGAAGTCCTGTGCGCTGGTGCACAGCTCCTCACAAAAAACAGGGCATGTTCTCTCCAGAGCGGCAGGAGAGATCAGGTGGTGACCCATCATGACCTGGTCGGCAGGATTTCTGTAGCAGCCCCTTTGGTGATTCACATTTAAACTTCCTGCCTTTCATACCACTGTTCCCTCAACCTCCCTTTCAGCCAGCCTTGTCCTTTTCCACATCACCTCCCCCGTCTGACCACGCTGCAGTGCCAACAATGACAGTCTCAACAGACCATTCACCCACCTAGCCCATGACTGTCTTTCCACTTTCTTCCACGTACCAGCTACGTCTGCAAGGTTGCACTTCAGCTGACCCAGCAGGCTCCTAGCCCATTGTCAGGGAAGCCCTGGGTCAGGAAAGCCCTTAAGCACATGGAAATCAACGGGCATTAAGAGGGTGCTTGAGTGCTTCATGGAATAGGGATGGACTTAAGCAAGTGTTTAAGTGTTTTCACTGAACGAGAGCTTCACTCCCTCCCTCTGCTGCCAAACCTACACAAAATTAGCCAAGAAAGCCATCTATTTCATTTACACAAAAAGAAAGCCCAACCCTATTTACTTTATCATGCCATGAACCAGCCCTTACTGAGCAGACCAACCATGTAATCTTATTAATGTGAGACCATATATGTTATTTCTGACTCCTCTTCTCTCACTGCTGACTCGTATTCCTCTTGGTACTACATGGTCTTATTTCAAGTCTGATACCGCCCCCCTTACTCAGGGTGAGTTATAGCTTCCTCTCAAAAAGTCCCTCTGAAGTCACCCAGACTACTGGCAGAGTGAGGAACTTCTGAACACAAGGAAGGGACACAGAATGAGCTCCCACAGTTTGTAAACTTCTCAGGGCAGGGATCATGTCTGCTGTCCACTTTAGGTGTCATCTACTCCACCTTTGGGCATCAAGTGCAACAAATAATCATCCCCTTGGCAGAGCAAGATCTGATCAGTGGATATTGTTGAGCAACCCAGGAATCACAGTGATTCTCAACAGAAACAACAACAGACAACCCCAGCCAAAGATACAATTTTTCCTATATAAAAAACTAAACAATACAATCAAACTTGCTACTAAGCCTTGAAGCTTCTTGAGACATAAAGAGCTTTCACTGATCCCCAAACTACTGTGTGAAGGCCTGTTCTAGCTTAATCTTTTAAAAATATACCTACGCAAACAATAGAGATTTGCTCTAGTAATGTAGTTTAACAAAAATCGGAAGAATCTGGGAATTAGGACTTTACATTTAACAGGTAAAAATGAAGGAAAATACCCAACATCCTAAATGCTGAGCAAAAGACAGTCTTGGGTAGAAACACAAAATACACAACTTGGAAGAGGAAAGTTGGGGGTTGAAACCACAAAATTAAACTCAACACTGGAGCTGGTTGGAAATCTTCCAGCAGAACAGAGTTCTGCAAGAAAGTATAAATTCTGTAAAAAATTTTGACAGATCAGGCAAGCAGTCAATCAATTGGCAAGTGGGTTCTCCTGCCTCCAGCTTCCCACCTCTGAGGTACCCCATCAGGGCATGTCTTGTGGGAAGGCAGAGAATGATTGCCCCCAGGTGGTCACCTCAGAAGTTAGGAGGCCAGTTCCCCTGGTTACTCAGGAAGTCAGGTGGCTGGCTCCCTGCCTGGCTAGTTCCCCAGGCTGTCCACCTAAAGGTCAGGTGAATGGCTGGAATACTGGACCACTTTGTCACCTTGGCAGATGGGGAGACAGCAACCTGTCTTCAGATTTGTTTCATTTCTCATGGATAAAAAAGAAAAAAAAAGAAAGAAAAATCTTTGAATTTTTTGCAGAACCAAAAACCCCATTCCTGCTCAGCTCCTCTCATGATGCCTGCTTCTGACCTCATCGGCACTTGCATAAATCAGGAATATTGCCACTAAAAAGTAAATGGTGTAAAACTGGTAAGATATCAGAATCACACTAACCACCTTGTTGTTTTGCAAATTTGGAAATCTTCATGGTCACAATGAATTTTCTTGCTGTTTGGCAAACCACACTAGGACACAGCATGCTGACTTCACAGGACATCTTTTGTAGGAGCTCAGTGCTAGAAATCACATCTCCAGCTCATTTGCATTTAAACATATTTTAAAGAACTAACATCACAGAAAACAAACAAATTTGAATTTCCTATGAATCATTCCTTGTGAATTTCAGGATCTAGTTTATGCAATAAATAAATGTGAGAATTTTGCATCAACATTTCAGAAACAAAAAAAAAGAAGCAAATTTTGACAAGTTATTCAGTTGGGATGATCCCAATTCACAATTACTTAATATGATCCCAAACTAATTTCCAAATATCATTTAGTTAATCTAGGATATCGCTATATTTCATCTCTATTGAAGCAACAGTTAATTTACTCTTTGATATGGGCATTAGTATGTCTTTCCAGGGTTGGAGCAGTATTCAGTTTCCTTTTTACCTATGGACTAATTTGCATCAACAGCGTTTTCTTTATTCATCTCTTACAAAGTTGTGTCATCTCCAAGGAAACAAAGTTGTTTTCCTTGGCACTTCAGATATGATTATTGATCTTGTTTCAGGTAAAACAGTCTCCCAAAACTCATGCATAACCGGACTTGGCCAAAACATATGGTGAGAGGCTCCTGCATGACTTTTATAGATCCATACTCAGTGGGGACCACATGCTGAAAGAAATCACCTCTCCAAGCTCACCATCAGAAGCAAGCTCCTCACAGACCAGGACACACCAACTCAACAGATCCAGGCCCTGCCAGAACAAAAGAGGCACAACCTATAGACATATTTCCACTGCTCCAATGATCAATACCCAACCCCAATAGTGCACCTTTCAAGACTCATGGGTCTAGCACATGCCTATCACACCATGTGGTACACCTCATCCAATGCACTAAATACCCCCAACAACAAATATGTGGGAGAAACTAATCACTACACTATCAAAGGAACTCACACTGAAAAATGATGAGACACAAAAACACTGTATACCACCTGTTGGTGAACACTTTTCACAAAATGACCGCTCTATAGCTGACATATAGTCCTAATCTTCAAAGGAAACCTGCACAGTATCTTCAAAAAGGTAAGCGGGGGAGCTTCAATTCATAACTTTGCTAGACACTGAAAATCATGGACTAAACATAGACACTGGAATTATGGTTTATTACAACAATCTATAAACCCATTCATTTCCCTCCTCTGCCCCAGTGCCCCACCCCGACCCTGTATGATCAAAGAGTTGTTAACAGGTTACTTCACCTTGAATGGCTCCTTTAAATACGTGTTAACTCCTTATGCTAAACAATCTGTTCTACTTTATATTTAGCTGTGATACCCTTTGGCTACGTCTATACTAGAAACTTCACAGCGCTACCGCGCTCTGGAAATGACTGTAGTCATGAATGAGTGCTGAGAGAGAGCTCTCCCAGTGCTCCTGGTAATTGAGGGGAATAGCTACAAGCACTGGGAGTGCTTGGAACCTGTCCACACTAGCTTTTTAAAGCACTCAAACTTGCTGCGTTCGGCAAGGGGGAAGGCGTGGGTGTGTGATTTTTCACCCCTCTGAGCCGGCAAGTTACAGCGCTATAAAATGTAAGGGTAGACAAGCCCTGAGTGTGTTTCCCACACCTGAAGGAGAGCTCTGTGTAAACTCGAAAGTTTGTCTCTCTCACCAACAGAAGTTGGTCCAATAAAATATATTACCTCACTTGCCTTGCCTCTCTTTTACAGATCCTGCATTCATGATACTCTTTTACTCCCAAATAATACAGTCTCTCGTGTCTAATATATCCTCTGTGACAGCTTCAACTGGGTAGTTTCCCATTTGTAAATTTCCTCTCCACAGCCTAGATCAGTTTGTTTCCAAGTGCATGTTTCATGGTGCTTCCATTAGTTAACTGACTGACTGATGTCTTAGGTACCCCGTGCATAACTTAGAAATAATAATAATACCACCTAGCTCTTATACAAGGCTTTTCATCAGCAGATCTCAATGCACTTTACAAAGAAGGTTAGCATCATTATCTCCTTTGTACAGGCAGGGAAAGTGAGGCAGAGGAGGTGGAGTGACTTGCTGAAGGTCACCCCAGGAATAGAACTGAGGTCTCCCAAGTCCTAAACCATTACTCTAGTCACCTGTCCACAGTGCGCTGAAACACCAGCACTGCAATGGGAAAAGAACTGTGTTGCACTACACCATAGCACCCTTTGAAGATTTAGGGCCAGATTTTTCATCCTTTACTCACCCCGGTGAGTAGTATGACGAGCGCCATTGGTTTCACTGCCAACTACTCACATGAGTACTCATCAGTGTCACATAGAGCTCCACAATCTGGCCCATGAAGATTGCAAGATGGTGTGTTTATATCGTACAAAAAATAAACTACAACATTCAGTACAAAACCAACCCTAAGGAGAGACAGAAACTGAGAAAAGCGGAGGGAAAAAAGTGACATTTGAAGATGAGCTTTGAAGTGAGACTGGGGCTGGGCAATACAGAAGGATGTACCAGCTTGAGAGACCTGCCTTGCATTCAAAAAACAGTGAGGATGCAGGAAGGATGGAAAATGCAGGTAAAGAGAAGGGAGAGGTGAAGGAAGTCGAGAGAAACAAGCTCTGTGAAGGTGGCTGGAGCAAACCAATGAAAGGTTTTTAAAACAAAGTGAGTCATTTTGAATTAGAGCCTAAAATGATTTAGGATGTTCGTGCAGGTGATTCAGATTTAAGGGGGAGGTGGTGGTGGTTGCATGTTTTGGTGCGTATAAAGGAGAAAAGCAGCATTCTGTCTTTGCCACCTGATCCTGCTGATCAGTCACAATGGGAAATCCCAAACGTCTTTCATAACACTACTTTTACCTCGATGGAAACCAACCGTTACGTCTTTATGAACTTTCTGATCAATCAGCAATTGCTGTTGATCATCCATATTAACATAATTTAAAAACATTTAAATGTCAGACACTTGCAAATTCAAATTGTGTTGGTTTAGGCTACACTGGCCATAGTGTGTTGATGTTCCATGACTGGATGAGCACAACTCTTAGAATCATGTTTCTGCTGCAGATACTTGGGCTTGTGAATTGGAAATTGAGTTCCATTAAGATTCTCTAATATTCACCTGAAATTCACTATTTCGGCAAACATTTCTGCTACTAAACCACCATGAAAAGATGCAAATCCAGTCAAAGCAAATTAGTTCCAGTACCGAAACGGAAACTGAAAATGTTTCCTCTACTTCAAGAGGTTACAAGCGCACCTTGACAAAAGCAAAGAAGCTCAAACTAGCATCTAAACAAGAGGTCTCAAGCATGCAGCTCATAGGGTTATTTCCTGCAA
This sequence comes from Dermatemys mawii, assembly GCA_007922305.1. Classification (NCBI taxonomy): domain Eukaryota; kingdom Metazoa; phylum Chordata; order Testudines; family Dermatemydidae; genus Dermatemys; species Dermatemys mawii. Next base: position 42,358,202 of record ML677352.1, on the reverse strand, counting down.
GGGTTATTTCCTACCAAGCTCCCCGCAACACCTCTCCACCCCCCGCTTACCTCCATGTGCCTCCTCTCTCAGGGGAGAAGGCAGAGAAGAGGCAGGGTGGGGATTTGGGGAAGGGATTTGAATGGGGGTGGAGAAGGGTCTGGGCCTCTTGGAAGTGGTGGAGTGAGGAGCGGAGCCATGGGCAGCATGGCAGGGAGTGACAGTGATGCGTCCCTTTGGCCAATGTAGTAGTCCTCCTGTGGCCCTCCTGATGATTGGAGCTTGAGATCCCTGATTCTAAACTGCTAGGAGGTTTCTGTTCGGATCATTGTCTGAAGTTCACCCAACACTGGTTTAAAATAATCCTCGCATAGATGCTTCAGCAAACCTCTTCTAGTTTCTTGCTAGAATTGAGGAAGGCTTAGTGACATGGCCAAAACTTTTTTAAAGCTCCTTATGTTTCTTTCAGGATGTGCCTTTCCTTTCAAGAACCTCCAAGTTAGAGAAATCTCCAGGACCTTGAAATTTCCCTTTGCTTTGATTCTTCCTGTCCTCCCCACTACATTTTCCTTCCCTGCAGCTACTATGATTCCAAGTCTCTCGCTAACAGACTTTTTTCCACAAGGTGAGATATGGAGAATAATGGAGTAAAGGAGTTAAAGAAATCCTTTTTCATGGCATATGATTTATTACAAAGAGAACCGTACACACTTCCCTTCGGCTTTGTTGGTTCATTGGATCAGTACCGTGTGAATCTGCAGATAATACCGCACACAAAGCCTATAAGTTCACATCCGCAAATGGCACTAGTGGTCAGGGTTAGGCTCTGAAATTGAAAAGGGGTAGTGAGGCAGGGGAGGAGAGGCATCATATTTTTTTCCAGGCATAGGCAATAAAAAGAGTTGACACAGAGGGAAATCGATTGCTATTATTGCTCGTCTTTGCGGCAAGAGTCATAGTAAGAACTGAGGGGAGACTGCGGTCTGCAACAGTCACTGCGCTCTACGAGAAAGAGAATTCAAGGAAAAGAAATTGAATACTTGCCTCTTATAATGAAAATATCATTTTAAACCTGTTAGACTGGTGACATTTTACAAGTCGAATTTTCACCTGCCATCACTGAAGAAGCGGGAGTCTTCATTAGTGTGCATTTCACCATTTGGGTCCTTGGGGACTGGGAGTTATGCATTTGCCTATTATTCACAAAAGGGGATTCATTCATACCGACATGTTTTAAAGCAATAAGGTGGTGAGACAACTATAGTTTCAGCTACAGCCACAGAAGGGCGAGTTTTGTTTTTGTATTTTTGGGCAACATTTTGCATGGGTAATTTACAATCCTGGAAACCCTCACTGAAGGCTATTTAACATCACCACTGCAGTGTATACTCCTGCCAGAACACAAGTGGACACACAGAGCAGCATTAGCTCCCAAAGGCCACATGGTGGAGTAGATGTTTGCAGAATGAGCTCTGCACTGTGTAGAGACGTAGTTTTAAATAGTACATGATGGCTAGAGATTTCTTTTGCAATTTTCTATGTAAACAGTGTTAAATAAGAATAAACCCAAAGGGATATTTCTTCTTCTGACAAACACATGCATTTCCCACAGCCGGTAACAAGCATGTGCGCTGAGGCGGAAACGGGTAGAATTCCCGTCTCCCATCTGCAAAGCACTTCTCCATTCAGAGATTCTACTCTCCCTACATACATTGAGTTCTCAGTGATGCCAATAGGATTTCTGTGCATGCAGCAAAAGCAGAATATTGACGGTGAGGTCCATTACAAGGATAGGAAGATCTTGCTCTGAGAAGTAAGATGTAAAAGATATGCTAGTCCCCAGGGACAAGTGTGGGATTGCTCCTTACAGTTTATTCTCCAATGCATTGTCCAGTTTGATTTTCAGTTTTTCCAAGTGATGGGGCTTCCAACACTTTGGGAGACTATTGCACAATCCAGCAGAACTCACTGCTAGTATGCTTATGTCATGGTTACAGGGTTTGCTGCACCTCTGTCCCCCTTCCAGTATCTCTGAGGGATTGTCTAAATGAACAATTAGTCTGTGGCAAGCTGAGGGGTGAATGTCCCCCATGCCAGCCTGCCATGGTCTAACTATCCCTGGGCACCCTGCTGATGCGCAAGAACAATTCATTAGAACCCTTTGATCTAGCCCTCCTTGAAACTGGACTAGCTCAAAGCACATCAATGACCTGTTAATGCACAGGAATAGTTAGATCATAGCAGGCTAGTGTGAAGCAAAGTCACTCTGCAGCTTGCAGCAGTTCTAATTGTTCATGCAGAGAAGCCCTGAGTGCACCTGCTAAGGTATCAGGTTATGCATTTACCTTTCCTTGGGAGGCAATCTACAATTCTCTCACTCCTAGACCGGGTCCTGGACTACAGTTACAGCTACACATTAAAAAAAAACAGAGAACCAAAAAAGAGCCACCGTGGCTAAACAACAAAGGAAAAGAAGCAGTGAGAGGCAAAGAGGCATCCTTTAAAAAGTGGAAGTTAAATCCCAATGAAGAAAATAGAAAGGAGCTTAAACTCTGGCAAATGAAGTGTAAAAATATAATTAGGAAGGCCAAAAAAGAACTTGAAGAACAGCTAGCCAAAGACTCAAAATAGCAAAAAAATTAAAGTACGTCAGAAACAGGAAGCCTGCTAAACAACTAGTGGGGCTTCTGGACAATTGAGATGTTAAAGAAGCACTTAAGGACAATAAGGCCATTGTGGAGAAACTAAATAAATTCTTTTAATTGGTCTTCATGGTTGAGTATGTGAAGAAGATTCCTAAACCTGAGCCATTCTTTTTAGGTGACAAATCTGAGGAACTGTCCCAGACTGAGGTGTCATTAGAAGAGGTTTTGAAACAAATTGATAAACTAAGCAGTAATAAGTCACCAGGACCAGATGGTATTCACCCAAAAGTTCTGAAGGAACTCAAATGTGAAATGAGAGGACTACTAGCTGTTGTCTGTAACCTATCATTTAAATCAGCTTCTGTACTAAATGACTTACATTTCCCTTTTAATACTACTAGTGATATCAACTTGTAAACCTATACCTATTTGGTATTTATATCCTTCAAGCATATGGACAGGGTAACCCTGTCGGCAGTAGATGACTACTGAGGCACTATACAAAACTCAAAGAGAGAGTAATTCGATCTTGTTGTAGCATCTATTACACACAAACATTAAAAATATTATTAAGGTTCACGGTCAAGCACTCAGAATTTAGGAAATGACACAATTAAGCTTGTCTGGGCAACCTTAATTCAGACCCCTTGTGCCTATACAGCCTTTAAATAAAGGAACACATATCATTGTTTCCATAGGACCCCTGACTTGTTCAATACACAGAATGTACAGATCTCATATAATAAGCAGCTTGTCAATAATTTGTGTTCTCCTCTCTCATTGTGAATCCCCTGGCCTTATTTACAACACACTATTTAAACCCCGCTCTGAAGAGAGAATGATTCATTTCCTCAGTTTCACAACACCCCTGACAGGTGAGGGGATGGCATTCTCCCTATTTATTAGGTTGGGAGCTGAATCAGACACACATTTGGGACAAAAGTGTCACTAATTTAAGGTGCTCACGTTGAGATTCTTAATACCTGATTTTTCATAATACTTAGCATTCTTTCTATAGCACTTTATATGTTCAAACCACAGCTCCCATTGATTTCAGTTGCAGCTGGAAGCACTTGGCACTTCCTTGCTACAAGGTATGGGGGCACTACAGCTTTTCAAAGAAAATATCATCAGACTTTTTTTAATAGGGACAAAACAACAAATTTTGCCCTAGCCTCCTGAAAATAGCCCAACCAGTTAGGTTGAATTTTTCCCCACACAAAAAATCCTCAGCCTGAGGCAGACACTCTGCATGGAAATGGCTAAAGTTTAGCAAAGTCATGAGCAACTGAAAGCAGGGTTTTATAGAATAATAGAAATGTAGGGCTGGAAGGAGCCTCAAGTCGTCGTCTAGTCCAGCCCTGTGTGCTGATAGTGAGAAGTGTTGGACACCCGTACTAAGGGTACGTCTTCAATCCCGCCAGATCGGCGGGTAGTGATCAATCTATCGGGGAACGATTTGTCACATCCAGTGTAGACGCGATAAATCGATCCCCGATCGCTCTGCCTTTGACTCCCGTAATCCACCAAGGCGAGAGGCAGAAGCGGAGTCAACTGGGGAGTGGCGGCAGTCGACCCTGCACTGTGAGGACGCAAGGTAAGTCGACCTAAGATACGTCCACTTCAGCTATGCTATTCTTGTAGCTGAAGTTGCGTATCTTAGGTCGACCCCACCCCCAGTGTAGACCAGGGCCTAATAGTGCTATCAGCCATACTTAAAATACATATTCAGTTCCTTTAAATCATTATTGAGAGATCAATCCTTCCAATCCCCTTATCATTTTTGTTACTCTTCCTTCAATTTCCTCCTATTTCTTGAAATCAATTAAAAAAATTTGAGTAAGTACAGCAGGGATGTAAAGACATGTACATCCTGCTTTGCTCATGTTTGATTGGTGTTGATTGCACCCTGCATGATAACTCGGATATCTAAATATTTAAAATGCTAGTTTTGGGGAAAGAAATGTTATTAGGCTGCAAGACTGTAACAATTTCATCCAGAAATGGCAGACAGCAACAAATAAATAAATACAAGGTATCAGTGGTTACTGAATGGAATCGCTTTCTAGTAAATACCTTTAGAGGCCATACATTGTAATAACTATTCAGGTACACAAGAGATAGGGTGACCAGATGTCCCCATTTGATAGGGACAATCCTGATTTTTGGGTCTTTTTCTAATATAGGCTCCTATTCTCCCCTGCCCCTGCCCTGATTTTTCACACTTGCTGTCTGGTCACCCTAACGAGATATAGCCACAAATATAATGAGAGATACATTTTGAAGTCTAAAACCTTTTCATTATAATAAAAATATAACTAATATGGCCTAGGGCAGCCAAGTAGGTGCTGGTGATTTGGAAATGAGCCTATACCCTAGAAACATGTTAGATATCTTTGGATGAGATGTAAAAACCATGATACTGAACACTTGTTGCCATTAATTAAGGGTAAAAGCAATAAGTCCACTGTCTTGGCCAACATTTTTTTTTTTTTTTTTTGGACAACTAACCATTCTCCTGCAGGTTGACTTGGGCACTAAACATGGTTTCATGCCCAAAATGGGTGTGCAGCACTGCAGTGTGCTGTTAAACAGCTGTCATGTTTCAGCCAGTATTTCAGTGGTTGATGAATCCTATCTCCTGTCTATCAATTTGCTGCAATTTACGGTGATTTGGGTGATGTGTTATAAAAATGTAAGGTGACTGTGCCAGAAATGTGGGGCCTTGGGTATCTTTCCATTCACTTTAATCCAGCCATTGCCGGGACTCCAATAATGCAGCTGGCAATGGTCACTGTGTCTCTGAGTAACTGCTCCTACACACAGTTTAAAGGTAGCTTCCCACATCCTATTTTAGCTTCCCTTCCTGGGCAAGGTTCAAAAATTACCAGGGTACATTGGCAGACTATTTGTACCCAGAAGTGCTATTATTCTAAATTAGAACAAACCAGACGTACTCTGCCTAGAGATCTCACTATGCCTACTATTGAAGCACAGCTACCTCTGCAGCAAAATGTGGCATTTGTTTAACAGGGTAACACATATTGCAACTCAAGAAAGAAAATCATACCAGACTAAGTCTGCAGGGTACTTTCTATGTGGGCAGAACATAATTAACCAACTGGGAATCTAGCTAAGAAGCTGAGTTAATATCCCTTCTATCAGTGTATATGTGTGGGACTACTATGGAGCAGAGAGAGTACCTAAGAAGTTGAATAGATATGGGTGGCTGACAAGTTATCTATGTATCCTATGGTGATAGTTACTTTAACTCCACCTTCCATCTGGAATTATTTTTCTTTTCTTTTTTAATGCATATATGAAAGTATCAGTACCAGAAGTACGGCGTGTCATTGGATTTCCTATCAGACATCTCCTCTCATCCTTCGGTCCTTTACTTTCAAACTTGACTGTAGGTTACGATGCATTTGGTAAAGATTTCCATCACCGCTCAGAAAAGAGTGTCTCCTTTTAACATAGCTGCAGCTCCCAGGCATTCAGGTTCCTATTCTTTTTCAAGTGTAGACTGCTTCCTAGGAGCCAGCAGCTACTGTAGGTTTGAGTATTTCTTCATGAATATTAAGTCACCAGGATCTATGAGTACATTAAAGGCTTGCTAGGAAATTGACACAAAAAACCCTGCTGTATGCTACCTTTCATAGGCTCATTGGCAATACTGCCCATGAATGCTGCAAAAGCAAATGAATGGATAGCGAGTATACACACGGTATTACTAGTGGCAAGTTTTAAGGGAAACTCACATTCATTTTTCTCTTTGCTACGCATTCATGTTTGATATCATCAACACCACACATGTTAGATGCAACCTGCATTACTTTCTGGGAGATAGATCCCATTAATGTATTTCACACCAGCCTCCTGGAGCATAAATGTATGAGACGGGAAGGGTTGGAACGCTGACAGGGGAAAAGACAACATAAGATCCTCTTGGTTAAAAAACGTGACTGCAGGGGGTGAGGTTTTAAACCAAATCACACACTCACAAACACCACAACGCCAGTTCACAACTGCCCCTCAGTGCATGTTGTTGCCATGGTTCCTCTCCCTCCCACCCTCCTTCTGGTCACCTCTCCATAGAGTAATAGCATATCTTTGTATTGCTGCCTTTGGTATTGCCCCCTTAGCTGTTGGGTTTGCGTCAGAGCCATACTTGGGTGGTAGTTCTTGGCTGCTGGTATTTGGGGAGGGGCTGCCTTAAAGAGACAGACCCACCAATGGCTGTTTTGGTGGGGTAGTCAGCCTGCAGCTGTGCTAGTCCACCAACTCCCAGCCACTGGTTCTGTTGCAAACCCTTAAAATGACTGGATCTGAACCACAATGATGTGGCTCCCAAGAAGGTGCAAGAGTCCCTCTATAAAAATCAGCTAGCTGTGTCTAATGTCCCTCCTGAGCAATAGAAGGTAAAAGTAGAATTCTGGCTTCTTGCCTGCAACAGATTCCAACTGAAAGATCCTTACCCTAGACATGTACAAAAATCATTTCATCCGGTGCTGAAATGCAGCTAACTCCACCAAAGAGCACATCCGCTGTTTAACAGCCTACAGCAACGGTACACAACATTTTAGGATGGGAATTTAGAGGAAGGCAGAATGTAGTTACCCACATTGGAATTTGATCAGGATACCAGGGCTCACTTGTAGGGTTGCCAACTTTCTAAGGACACAAAACTAAACACGCCTGTCCTGCCCCTTCTCCGAGACCCTGCCCCCTCCTCTTGTCACTCTTCCCCACGCTCACTCCCTTTCACCTGGCTGGGACAGGGGTTGGGGTGAAAAAGGGGGTATGGGTTCTGGCCTAGAGGTGCAGGCTCTGGGGTGGGACTGGGGACGAGGGGTTTGAGGTGCAAGAGGGGGCTTTGGTCTGGGTCAGGGATGTGGGGGGAGCTAAGGGTCCAGCTGGGGCCAGGGATCAGGGGTTTGGGGCGTCGGAGGGGATCGGATTGCAGGGGGGATGCAGGGTCCCAGCAGCGCTTACTGCAGCTCCCAGGAAGCGGCTGCTAAGTCCCTGCATCACCTAGGCCATGGGCAGTCAGGGAGGCTCTGTGCTCTGCCTTTGTGCCGGCAGGTACCGCCCCCATCCCCAGCTCCCATTGGTCACAGTTCCTGGCCAATAGGAGCTGCAGAACCAGCCCTGAGACAGGAGCAGCACACAGAGCCTCCCTGGCCACCTCAGCGCCTATGGGCTGCAGACACCTGGCGGCTACTTCCAGAAACCATGCAGAGCAAGGGCATTTAGGGACCCTGCCTTAGCCTCAGCCTCCCACTGGGCTGCAGACGGGGCTTTTAATAGCCCCGTTGGTGATGCTGACTGGAGCCACCAGGGTCCCTTTTTGACTGGGCGTTCCGGTTGAAAACTGGACACCTGGCAACCTTACACGCTTGTAAAAGGTGTGATATATATGGCTTCTTTAAGGGACACTGTCACTGATTGGCCTGGCTCTTATTTTCTCTTATATAAAAAAAAATTAAAAAAATATATGGAGATATACCTATCTCATAGAACTGGAAGGACCTTGAAAGGTCATTGAGTCCAGTCCCCTGCCTATTCTAGCAGGACCAAGCACTATCCATTGACAGATTTTTTGCCCCAGATCCCTAAATGGCCCCCTCAAGGATTGAACTGACAACGCTGGGTTTAGCAGGCCAATGCTCAAACCACTGAGTTATCCCTCCCCCCGTGTTTGCAGAGTCTATCCACAATCCTGCATCAATGAGCTACAGTCCGTCAGCAAACCAGCGAGAGAGTATGATGAGGGAATACACATTTCTCAGGGATGGAGAGAGCAGATTTCAATTTCAAGCTCCCCAGGGCTTAACACAAACAAACATGAAACAAATTATTCCAGAAATATGGGGGTGGGAGGAGAACATTGCTGCTGTAGGGAGAGAGAGAGAGAGAGAGAAAGAAAAACTAGAGAACCTGAACCAAAGAGAACCTAACATTTTAGAAGAATTTCAAGCCTTAAGAACATCAGAAGTGGAGGTGAAGCAGGTCTGACTCACTCATGGGGACTGTAAAAAGGATTCTTTCCTCCTCTCTAAATTGTTAAAATAAGCCACCCCATCAAATATAGGTTTCCACTTGATAGCACACACAACATTTTAAAATCTGCCTACATGGGTAAAAATTACAAATGGGAGAACTGGTTTGGAAAATGAAGAACAACCTAATAAATTTCATTTATGTTGTGCCAACCCACCTTTATGGCTCTGAAATGTCTGGTGGTACTTTACATTTCCCCTCTCGTTACTTTTCATGAACAGCTGCCCTTCCTGTTTCTAGGCAGGAATGGAGCTAAGAGCTGAAATGCTATGAGAAAAGCTGTTCAAAGCCCTTGTCTGAAATGGTTTGCCCGTGTCTGTGATATGCCCATGCCCGGCCATCTTTGACAGACAATGCAAGGTCACAATGAGCTTGGACATGTAAAGGGCACCTGTTACAATGAACATGTCTTAATTTCCCTAATGGGAAGAGCCTTTCCTTCAATTTCAGACATGTATGGATACTTGTTCAAACTGTTGTTGGACAGTATTAAGAAAGTCCATCTCCCTGGCTGACATTGGACGAGCTCTCGGTCCTGCAGATTGTACCAAATGCAGGGATGCAGTGTGTAGGTTCTTGTATTTAGATTTGTTTTCAGTACTTTAGTCCCATAAAACAGTTGGAAGTTTACCTTCAGCAGCAGTTCGTTGGGGCACTCCCACTGGAACTTCACAAACCAAACCAGAAAAAACAAAAAACAAAAAACAGAAGGCATCCTTAATTCCATTGCCCAAGAATACGCAGAAGCATCATGAAGCAGCAAAGATTAACATAGCTGCTCTTAGGACATCAGAAGTGGCAGCAGCAGGACTATCAGTGTTGTGGGGATTATGCCACTAAGACATTCTTAGAAATCAAGCAGTTCGTCTATACAGGCATCATTGCCGTGTGCAAGACATGGAGGTTAGAATCCCCACCTTTGAAATCCAAATTCAAGCACGTAGGCCTGAGCCAATATCTACTGAAATCAATGAAAAGACTCCCATTAACTTCAGTGGCCACTGGATTACACCCTGAATGTCTGTGTGTATGAAAGAGTTGGAGGGAAATACAGCACAGAACTCAGAATGAAGAGGTTCCTTCTGTTATGGAGCACATGTAAAGGGGAATGCTACAAAGCCTGATTGGACAAGTAGAGACAAAAAGAACCTCTCTAGTCTGAGAGAAAACTCTAACCAAAGTCCAGAAGACTAGACAACAGCCATTCACCTGTCCTCCCCCACACCCCAAAAAAAACAACTGCCACCACCACCAAGAACTGTGAAAATCCAATCTCCTTTCAGACTGGAAGCCAGTAGAAAATGGATATGTGTATAGTATGACTGAATTTCTCTGACTGTTTCATCACCCTAACAGTAGCATCTTGTATGAACCTGTAGTTTATTTATTAAGTTTTGAGGAGGACCTAAGGGAGCAGACGTTATATCAATCTAATCAGGATGTGGCAAACACATGCATCAAAATGTTGCATTGTCAAAATCCAAAAGCCACTTAATTCCAACAAGATTTCAAAACTGGGACAAAATGGTTTGGCAACAGGGTTAGTAATGATGAGAAAGGAGATGAACGTTCAAGCAGAGGAAGATAACAGAATTTTTTCCAGTTGCTTGTGAAAGTAGGCCAACTTTCTACATACTTTATGAGTTATCTGCTACACGAACCTAAATTTTGCTCTACTGTAGGACTCAGCTGTCTTCTGCCATTTACTCCATCGGTTTTCAGTGAACATCTGAACATACCATAGACTTCAACTGTAATAGAATGACAGATATATGAAACAGGTAATTTCACCCCAATGTACAATGTATAAAGCAATAAGGGAGAACACCACATGAGATTTTGAGTTATACCTGACAAAGTAGGTAGAAAAATAGAGTGTGTGGCACTACAATATCATTGTTGCTTAGGAATCAAATAAGAGTGAGTTTTATAATTCCTGACTACTAGGTCTGTAACAGAAGCCAGGTACTGCAATCATACTGACAATATTATGAGAACAGATCAGAAAGCATGAGGGCATAGGTGTGGGTGCCTGAGAGAGAGATTCAGATGTTTGTCCCCATACAAAAAATGCACCCACAATTTTAATTAGAGAACACTTTTGGATTCCCCAGTCCCATTTCCTATCAACACACCAAAGACAGTTTCAGAGGGGAACTGCAGATGAGGAAAATATTCCAGGTGAACGTATGGTGTAATATCATTGAACGCAATGCAACGTGATGAAAAAATGTATGAAGATTAGCTACCTGGACAGACACTTGAAATTCTTCATGAGTAATCAGGGCTTGCCATGGGTGAATATTTTTGAATGGTGTCATTAAGTCTCCAAGGAGATGGCTGAAAATAGCTCCAGTTTAGGAACAGGATTTAAAGGTTTGGTTTTTGAATCACAGGGGCAACAGAAATTTCAAAATTAAATGATGTTTTGTTTATTTGTTTGTTACACAAATAGAAAATCCATATGGCTCTGGCTGAGTCAAAAATAACTTGTTTTAACAAATTACACACACACACAAAATAAATCCAAAGAAACGTGTGTGTTGGGGGAGGGGAGAGACAGATATTTGGATGAGTCATGAAAGGCCTGATTTATCCCAACAGGAAATCAGATTGGACCAAATCCTGAGGTGGTGAAGCAATCAGGCACTCACCACCACTGCTTTCACCACCCTGGACTTCTTGCTCACTCCACCAGCATCCCCAAATGTTTCTTCTTTGCATCTTCCCATTCCCACAGAGATCCATGTTTTTATCATGGAGTCATTTGCTGCATTTTGTCCCCTCAGATCATACACCCAGATCTCCAGGATGCCAAAATCAACCATTGGGTGATAAAACCATTTAGGTAATTTCCAGACAACCAACCTACAGTAAAAGCAGCCAATCAGATTTCAAGATTACTTTATCAACATTCAATGTAATTTACAATTGGGGTGGAGGCACTGGTTCCAGAAGCTAAAATCCCACCAAGACTTAACCATTTTCTAGAACCAAACTCTTTTACAAGGTTAAAAATAATACTTTGTACTTGTAGGACCTGATCCAGAACACCCTGAAGTCAATGGGAGTCATTCCAGTTGCTTCACTGGGAGTTGGATTAGGCACCTATGATGTTTTTCCTTCAAGGACAACACATTAAATGAAATATGCCTTACAATACTCCAGTGAGGTAGGTAAGTAACACTAGTGGCACTTCACAGATGAGAAATGCGAGAAGCACTGAGAGGTTGAATGCATTGCCCACGGTCATATTGCTTCTTCGCAAAAAGCCATCTCCATCCCCAAGAGAAGTAGCAAAATATTTGGTTACTTTCCATTGTGTGAATCCCTCTATACTTCAGGGTTATGGCTAAGTAAGGAAGCAAAAATACCAACATAACCTGAGCAAGGTCATGTGCATGAGATTTCCAGCCAGATCTGGAATTAACACATCTGATCAGACAGTATGTCCTCATGAGATTCCTATTTGACTTTTGCAGATCCAAGATATTTGTACAAACTTTGTGACAGGTGAATAAACTTTGTTTATCTGAACTGCACTCCAACTCCAAAGTTAGTGAGGTTTGCCCACGGCTCATTATAAAGACAAAAAAACCAGCAAAGAATATTCACTAAACAGACATAAGATATCTAAATGTGCCTGACTAGTAAAATTACCCCAGACACGTATCACAGACTAGCCCAGACTAGGTCAGTGAATTCTAGCCAAGCTAGAAACAAATTACCGTTGATCTTTATCCCTCTGTTCCAGCACATCAGCTTAACCAGGAAAAAAATGCATAAACCCAAAGGGTCCTACCTGACCAAAATACTACAGACCCATCACCATTCGCAGAAAAGCAATATTAGAGTCTGACTGGAACGCTTACAGAATATTATTCGGGCTAAAAGGCTGTTTGCTTTTCACTTCTCTTGACAGTTTTGACAGGATGACTATCAGACACAGGTTCAGAGATAGATGTAAAGTGGAAAAAGGCCAATTATCAACTTTTTTTCCTCTTTCAAGAATATTGGAAACTGCTTCCTGGTAATGAACAATACTCAAGCATATCATTGAGAGCTGAAAGCAGCTTAACTGAGGCAATTGGAACCATAATTGGGACTATTCTCAAAGAAAATAAAAATGTCTCTCTCCAAATTTCCTGTTATTTTCATAGTGCTGCTATCCCGCCCCTCCTCCTCCCCTGGAATTACATACTGGGGATTGAGTTTAATAACATTTGTATTCTCAGAGCAGTCACAAGACATATGCTCTGATAGTCATAGAGCTCACAGCACCCAGCACGTTGTAAAAAAAATTAGTGATACCGTGTTTGGAATCACTGCAGTGTTCACATGCAACTGTTTCAGTATAGATAGTGGTTAGCTAAAAGGGATGGGCAAATGGATTCTATTTATTTTTAAAACAATCTTTCATTCATCTCTGCTCATTTAACCCAGTCCAGTTCCTGTCAGATACAAAGTTTGACTTGCACTAATCCTGGCCTGCTAGAAACCAGAGGCAATTTTGGACAATTTTAAGAGAAAACCTTCTCTCACTAGATCTGCTGGCCGTAATGATCGCGCTCTCTCTCTCTCTCCAATGTTCCTTGCTATGGGACTTGCCTGATGAGATTGATTTTAAGAGAGGTATCCAAACTTTTTCAAGCTTAGTCAATACTCACTTTCAAAAAGTTTGGCTTTCAGGTATATCTTTAGAACCTGGTCAAACCCAAATCACACATTTAGTTGTTTATGTAGTGATACCACAAAACTGACATGGAAAGGACCTGACAAATATCAGCACACAGTAACAGCAAACTTGCAGAGTCTGTCCCCTTAGGCTCCGATTCAGGACAGCACTGAGTATCTGATGGAATCTACTCCTATTCTGTATTGAAGTTAAGCTCATGTTTAAGTTTAAGCACTTGCTTAAATTCCATTGAAGCTAAAAGCTTAAGTGCTGTTCTTGAATAGGAATGTTTTCTTGAATCAGGGCATAAGGATGGAGTAGGATAAGAGAGGCTCAAGCTACTTGGGAAGGTTGCTGTCCTCCTTGCTGTACTCCAGAGTGGGAACTTTAGGAGTGGATTGGGTCATGTAGTGATTGGATAGTTGTTTGCAGTGTGAACGAAAAGGGAAAGAACAGGGGATACTTCAGTCCTGATTTAATGAGTATCAGCACGTCAAAATGAGCATCATGGTGAGAAACGATGACCACCCAGTGGACAGTAACTGGGGTCTGCTGAGCGGACAAACATGGCTGTGGTTTTTCAAAACATTTTGCAGTTTCATTCCAAGTTTTAGCAGTTTGGTTCAATGCATCATTTCTGTCAGTGATCAGCCAGGGAATAATTTATAATTCCCAGCAGCCATCATAGGGTTGGAGTACTTGGAGAGGAAAGGAAACGAAAATTCACCCCCAGAAACGAGACATTTTATGCAAGAGATTTTCTTCCCAGTCCTTGCATAGGTTTTCTTTTTTGTAGAGGTTAATTAATGATATTTTGCCATAAGTTAGGTTACATTCATGGGTTCAGAGTATTCATCCCTAAGAGAAATTCATAAACGTTCACGAGAACTCGTGAAAATATCCAGGCATGTTTGCAAATACTTCAATATTAAAAAGGAAGATATTTTTGCAATAAAAGGAAAAATAAAGAATAGCAAAGAAGAGATACTTTTGCATTGTCTAGCTGCTCAGGCAAATAGACCAACATCAGCCTATTGCACTAGGTTCCATCAAAGACAGGACACGTGTCTAAATAGACCATTGGTTTACTCTTCTGGAGCAATTCCCGTATTCTTAGAAACACTTAAAAAGCTAATAAGGAATCAAATTGACCGTCCATATATGGTACCTTAACCAGAATTGGAGTCTGAGGCAAACTTCATCTGGGGCAATTCAACAACCACCCCCACCAAGAGTGGGCCAGAAGCAGAGATGATGTCAATCAACGTAGGTGCCCTGGTGCTCTCTCTTACATACTGATGTCAACAGAACTATGCCAAATATTCTCAGGTGAGGATCAGGCCCATTGTTTAGATATGGAGCCCAGTTTTAGACTTTATTGCATGAACTGCCCAGTAATACATAAGAGAAAGCACCAATTTTGTGTCATACCCGATGTTCTATAAACTGAAAGCAGTCATACTGGCTGTTGAGTAGTGTACATCTACTGTAAAAGCCTGTGGGCAACTGAAGATATTAATCCACTATCTGGCACACAAACTCATTCCGATTTTGAAAATGCTAGAAATCCTGAGGGGAATCCTGCCCTCAGGCCATTTCTAGGCCAGTTTTGCAAACAGAAGAGGTGCACATTTTTGCTATTTTTTTTTTCCCAAATGGAGTATCTGAACCATCTGAAGATTGCTCAGCATTCATTTGGAGGCACCACACAGCATCCCAGTGAGAGAGGGTGAGAGATAATTGAGAGAATGGGACACATAGGCATCAAAACAAGCCACGATGATCACCAACCACCACCACCACCTTTATTTTTAATTTGTTTTGGTCACTGTTCTAAATGAAATCCCATGCTGTCTTCAGACTGCTACTCTGAGCATCAGAACTGTCACGGAAGGAACATACAGAGAGCACTGAAATGACTGACTGACCTATTTCCATCCCGGTCTGTGGGACTGTATCTAAACACTCTAGTTCTGAATGCTAGACGCACACATACAGGTAAGCGATTTTCCTGTTTCCTCCCAGGAGGGACTGTATCCAGAGACTAACCTCAAGCTCCTCAAAGAGTTCACTACAGCTTCCATAACAGCTGTTAACCCTACCGCACTGGATATCTTCTCTAATTAGGTTAGCTCTTGGGAATCTAGTCTTTGGGATGATGGGAAAAGTTAACTTACTATCTCTTCTTGCCCTGTTTCAGTTATTTTGTTCATTGGACACTGCACAGCGACCAAGCATGGGAATATTTTCATTCCTATTTTTCTTTCTAAACTGTACAGAAAATAAGATAGAACATTGATATTGACAAAGCAGCTGCAATTAAATTTATGCATGTGACAAAGGGACAATTTAAAACAAACAACCCACCCTTCAATTGACTAGTCAGACATTTATTGCAACTGCTAGCAAGCAGTCTAATCACTGAAAATCAAGAGTGAGAAAGGCCCTCACAGCTGAAGGACTCTCAAATCTTCCCCATCTCTTTTTGCTGCAACAAAACGAGTCTTGTTACCCAGTGTGACTTCTGCACATCTATCTGTGGCTTCCCAGCGAGCACGGTTGAGTCTCGCTGATATTGGCAGAACTTCAAAGATACAGAAAAGTTAATTGGATGGAATGAAGAATTCCAAAAAAACTTCATGTGAAAAGGCTTCCAACAAAAGATTTTAATGAAATCTCTAATCCAAGGACCTGCAATACAGAGCCCCAGCAGCATACTTGATATGATAGCGGAACCAATAAAACTCATGGGAAGCTTTTCTTTTTTGTTGTTGTTCCTCCAAAATGTGTCTTTTGTATGGTTATATTTTTTTTCCTTTCAATTAAATGGGTTATAAAATAGGAAATGAAAAAAGTTAAAGACGTCAATATGGATTATTGCAAAAGATTCTTTTCAAATATGGTTGCCTTTTCCTTTACTGGCCCCAAACAAGAGCTCATGTAAATTGGTTGCATTATTATTTCTTGTTTTAAAAGAACTCTGACATGAATAAGTGAATCTAATATATCTGCTGTTGGATGCCCTTCTCCCGGTGGAAGAACGTGCCATATATTTTGCTACAGTGTGAACATGCCATATATTTTGTGCTAGTAAGCATTGACGATTGCTGGCCCAGTTCTGCAAGGTGGTGAATGCCATTGACTTCAGTTGGAGTGGAGGACAAGCAGCATCTTGGAGGAGTTCTCAACTGTCCTTTGCAGAGCTGCTTTGGCAATGAAGGGAGCAGCATAGAGAAGAAACCTGGAGAAGACCTAGGACTTGTCAGTAGATGAAGTACATTTGGGTTGGTTTGGGGATGATTAGTTACGGTGATCCCTGGTCCTGGCTGGCTAAGAACTGTGCACATCCTATCAGATTCGATACCCTGCCTCTCCCGGCCACCGCAGCTCATTTGGTTGCCTTGTCCACCTGCTGCACATTTGTCTTTTAGCACTTTGGGGCAGGGATTGTCATGTAGTCTGTGTTTGTACAGTGCTTAGCACAACCGGACTGTGGCTTTTAGTCAATATTGCAATATATGTGCATAATAATAAGAAAAAATCAATCAATCATTCAGCCTAATGAACAATGGACATGTGAAATCCAGAGAGGCAGAATACCTCCTGGAACATGTCTTCTCCCCTGGCTGTGCACCAGCATAAGGGCTTGGCAACCTCTAACCCTTGTGCTAAGAGTGACAGGACAATTGCCACACTGGCCTTGGGACATTGCAATGCTCCCTCCCTTTCCTATCAATATGACTCTGACTTTGATTGATGGATGAGCAGGAGCTATTGAAACCAACCCCTCTCGCATTGCAGCAGTATTCCAGTGTCATTAGCAAAGCAGCTGCTCTGGACAAACCAACAGAATTTACTGTTGATATTTTGGTTAAAGAGACAATTGAAATTCCCCTTCCCCATCCATTATCATGGTATAATCCATATAATTCATCAGCTCAGCGGCCATGTCAATAAAGAAAGGGAAGAGAGGCTATTAGTATTCAGAGCACATGCATTACACAAGGCAGCAGGTTTACGACGTGCACAACCTGAAATAAGCACTTCTTTTCCCCGGGGACTTGGGTTAACAGCGAGTAGCTGCAAGTTAATTCGCTTATAGTTTATTAATATACGTCCCTTCCAGCTTGTGATGGGGATGAAGGCTGCAATACCTGTCCATCCCACGTCTGCAGTAACTTCCAATGCTCTGTCTGCCGTTCAGCCCACTGCATCCTGACGTGCCATTTCCCGGGTTTCTCTCACATTTACTACTCCATTCTGGCCTATAGCCAGTGCCATGCAGCAAATAAAGCTATCTGATCAGATCCAGTAGCTGCTTCCTACCCAAACATCAGCCACTGACTACCTCATAACAGGCTAGCTTGACCTTTCACCTTCACCCCGTAACAAGGGGCAGCACAACCGCGAGATTCAGAATTCCCCCGCTGGCTCCCTATTTGCTCCAAAACTCTGCTACTAGGCTAATTACTTTCTCCCCCAGGCCAACTCTGCTTCCCTGCCCTGTACATCCAAGGAGGATGTGGCGCCCTTACTCTTGTTACTGTCTACTCTGTGTGGGAGGGGAAGTAATAGTCGCATGAAGGCTGCCTTTCCCCATGCTCTCTGGCCCATGGTTCAGGTCTCCTCCAGAAAGGAACAAGGAGATGTCTTAGCTCCTGGGTGGGCTGTTTTGAGCACATTCTCACCTATGAATTACTATTATAATTATAATGAACCCATTTGTAAAGGTTAGGGAATGAAATAGATCACATGGCTCAGACCACATTTCGGCAAATCCTTGGCCACCTGGAAATTCATGGTGGTTACTGGGCTGCATCTCCATGGCTACTCAGAATTGCAGGGAGAGAGCTGGATCGAACTCCGGCCCCCTTCTCCAAAAGCATAGCCTTCTTCCATTGGAGCTAAAGGAGAAATGTTATTAGCACCTAACAACATAGCCAGATTTTCAGAGGAGCCCAGCATCCACCATTTGGGCAGATTTTCAAAAGAACTTAGTTCCTATTAAGGCATCTATGTAAGGGCCAGAATTTCAAGCACTCAGCGCCCACTGCGACACTTATATCCAGGCTTACACACATTTTGGAAAATTTTGTCTCCAGGGTGTTAGTCCAGAGTGGAATCCTGCCTCCAAATGTAATACAACTTTGGGCTCTTCAGAGATCTGCCACTGAGAAGGGAGAGCTATGTTTCCCAGCGAGATCAGCCTATGAGTGAGTTTGCATGTGATATACATCCTCAAATTATTTAATATTGTTTTATTAATATAATATTGTTTTAGATACCGCATACTTATTATTTAGATTTCTCTTGGGGTTGTTTTCGTGTTACATGATGCTGCCCTAAGGACTAATATTATAAATTATATAGCAAGCTGCCATCACTTTAAGTACTGCAATTTAAAAAAGAAAAGAACAGCTGTCATCCAGGAGAAAAAAAATACAAACATTACCTTAGGCAGCTATTGTTTTTCTAATAACTGGATGGGATTTTACACTCACACAACTTTGTCTATAATAGGAATATTGGACTTTTCCATCTAGACAGGATAAATCCTTCACAGAGTTAAGGTTAAAAACCAACTCTTCAACTGTCTAAGATGATAAAACTAGATCACAGGCAATGGGATTACTTCAGGGTCTACATGAATGATCACTAGTTGCTTGTGATAGCATACAAATCGGTGCAACTAGAGAAAAAGCCAGGTTCTCGGTCCACAGGGCATTTAATAAAAAATGAGTTCCTTAGCAATCTTCACTCACATATGGCAAATCTGGAGGTTTAGGTTAGCAGCTGCTATTTAAACATGGAAAAAATTAAAGAGTGTCACACTGAACAAAAATTCAAGGTGCCGTCTGTATACACCACACTTAACTGGAGCTACAGATTTGTGGGGTGAGGTGACATGAGTCTGGTTAAGGGGAGCCCTCAGTGCATACCTCAAAGTAATACTGCAGCTAAAAAAAGTCTAGGGCCCAATCTGGCCAAGTGCTGAGCCCCTGCCAATGAGCTGTGAACCATCCAACTGCTATCACTGTTATATCACTTTACAGTTCCACATGGAGACAATAGCCCAGAGCTTCTGCTCCGGCTAAGGAGCAGCTGATGCAGGTCAGGAGCAGGGTGAAAAAGTGGTTCTAAAACGGTTTTGTGCTTCCCTAATCCTGGGGCCATCCTGGCACCAATTCAGTCCGCAGTAAAAGTAGAGCAACCTTTGTGCTGCTCTAATTTATGTTAGCACCCAACAACTCTAAGGACTGTTCCTGCAGCTAGGAATTAGTAAGATGTAAAGGCAGCCCCAGCCATGCCTCGTGGACCAGCAGCCAGAACAGGGTGTGGTGTAGATACCAGAACAGCAGATTAACACCATCCAAACACGGTTCTTCATAGACAAATTCTTCAGGGGTCAGATAAGCCAGCTCTGTCGCACAGAGCTGCAATCAACGTTAAGAGTGGCACAAGGAGGGACCGACAAGGGTGGTCAGGACAGCAGGGGAAAAAGACAGAGAATATAATGACTTCGAGGAGTAATGCACACACTGTCTTGGGGGGGGGTCAATGCAGGTGCTCCTGAAGTCACTAGGAGCTGAACTGTATGACATTTTGTGAAACAAGCTGAATACTTCAGGAACTGGGCTGTCAGTAAACAAATCTCAGGAACAGGATTTATAGACAATGCAATTATTTCTACAAAAAGTTTTTGGGGAAAATCTAGCCCTATAATTTCATGAGCTCAGGGAATTTCCTCAGTGCAGGCCACAGATCGTTACACTAATTGTCTCATGGAGACTTCCCACTCCAGATGATAACCCATTCGGGTTTATAGAATAAAGGTTCCTTTAAAGCCTTGTCCTGAGGCAGACGAAGGGCTCACTGTTCCAGGGCGGTGGAGAGGGAGAAGGCGACAATGTGTGGGCAGCTCCAGACAAGAGGCCTATAGTGAGCAGGCCCTCAGACAGTGAAGCAGCCAACAACCAGACTGAAGCCTGGGAGGGACAGAGTGGCCAACTGGGGATGCAGGAGGAGCAAAGTATCGGGAAGGAATCCGGAGCTGGGCTCAGTATCACTGCTGCCCAGTATGGGGCTTGTTACTTGTGTTGGGAGTAAGGAGAGAGGCTGTAGCTAGCTGAGTGGGGAGGTCTTCAGAAGAGGGCACCCAAGGGGTTTGGTGGGGAAAGTTTACTGGCACCAAAGATGACCAGGAACACCCAAAACCCACTGCCGGACAGGAACTCTGCCAAGGATTCCTGACCTCAGAGTTAGATGCTTTGCTTGGTGTCTGCCTATTGTGGTCCTGGGGAGCCTTGTCTTGAATGTAACCTTGTTTTACGGCTCCCTCCATCTTTCCCCCTGTTGATTTTCTCCATTCATCCCTCTGTAAATAAATATTTCCCTTTCCTACCTTCATTGTACTGTGTGTGTATGTACCTACACGTGTATGTACATACTCTGGGGGGAAGGGATCGGAACATGTGTCCCTAGGTGGAAAGGAGTTTTTCCAGTGTGTTCCTGAGTGCGCCTTTTCTTGGTCAGATCTTCCTGCAGCACAGACTTCTTCTTGGCCACAAGGGTGCTATAGTCACACAAGCGTGACTGGGTAACATCCCTGTGTCAAATGCTGCAACCATTCTCTTGAAAAAGTAAGATTAGTAATCGCTGGATATTTATTTTAGCAACTTTCAGTGGAATTTAGTGGCTGGAAATAAGGAGGTAGAGTCATTATCACAAGACCAGCCAGCTGTCTGTGTACTACCAACAAGGATGTTGTTAGAGGAGTGGTCTACAGCTGTACATATGTAACTAGCTAGTTAATAGATAAAGTGCCTGCAGAATGCATCCAAGACTATGTAGCACAGTTCCTGTGATTTATTGGAATACTAAACTTGTGTATTGCAAATGACTTCCTCTATGCAGATCTTTACATCAGCTCTTAACAAATACCACGCATCAGAGTCTCACAACTGCTGCTATAACAGAACTCAGTTTATTGCAACATTTGTGCAGAGATCAACTCAGCATGTTTCACCGTTTCCCCCCCATGCAGGACTTAAAAAAACAATCCTGCTTTTGGGTTACCCACACCACCCCACTGATATCATGCCAGTATTTATGGACAACAGTCAGCTAAACAGTAATACTCATGAAGCAGTTTGCAGCTGAGGATCTCAAAGCATTTTGCAAGTGCCAATATTTCTAGCTTCCCAGCTAAATTTAGCTATATAGGTATGTAATTATTATCCCTAAATTACAGGTGGGGAAACAGCGATCTTAAGCGAGTTGGCTGGAGTCACAGTGAGTCATTGGCAGTGTCAGAAATAAAATCCCAGAGTCTAGGAATTAGCCGTCGTTAATTACAGTCACAAACATTTCAGACGACATTTTTAAAACGTGGACAAAGGGCTGATATGGGAACCTAAGTGCATAAATGAAGCTTAAGTACAAAACTTCAATTCACTTGGCTGGGACTCCTGAGATGGTCGCTTATCCTAATGGCTCTAAGGCAATAATCATGAATGGTGCTATTTAAATGGAAAATAAATAGCCCTGTCTCTTTAAGGCGATCAGGCCTCATTCTTGGCAGAATAATAGCAGATATAAAAAGAGCCATGATTTCAATATTTCTCACTATGACTCCTCTCCCAGCTCCTCTAAAAATAAAAGGCCACTCTGTAGCTCCAGATCAATCTAACTAAAAGGAGAAGGAAGCACTTACAACAGAATAGTGGCATTGACACAAGCTAAACATTAGTCACATGCAATATTGTCACCATAATGCCATTTTCCAGCCTTTGCAACAACTCGTATTAAATTAGGCATTTTTTTGCACCAAAAGCAAAATAAATATAGCTTTATTTAATGCGGCTAAAAGATTCAGATTCAACTGAGGCCCCGAGGCATGCAGTTTCGATATTAAAGCACATATGCTGACTCTATTGATTAGTGCAGTCCTCTGTGCAAGAGAATTTGTCACATCAATAGCAACTGAAAAATACTCAGGAGCGGTAATATGGTTTAAATGAGCAGTTACCACATCAATATAAAGAGCATTTTCAATGGCAGTAGATGGGAACCCATTTGCAATCAGCTATTTGTTTTAAGATAAAGGATAACAACCATTTTACAAGGACTTTTTTTAAAGTAATGGTGGGGAGAAAAAAACCCAGCCACCACTGAAACTATCTTAAGATCACAGCAGTCAATGAGCAATAAAAGCAGCACCGGGGGAAAATATCTAAGCAAGGAGGGAATGGCTATTCTACCAGCTATGCACAGGAATAGGGGGCAAACAAAACACCCCCTTTCATCTCTACCAATGCTTTCTCCATTGCTGCTGCCCATAATGTACTGGTGCTGTGAAGATGGACCCCTCATGGACTTTGTTCTCTAGGGCTGTCAATCCTGTGTATTGTAGGAGTGAGAAAATTCACAGGCGGCCAGGATCAAAACCTGTAAAATTCCTAAATTGTGTTCACTGTTGGATCTCAATTGGGTGGGCAAAGGTGGGTCCAGCCATGCCCCCTCCAAAACTGTGTTGGCTGGTATTTACTGGGAGTCAGTAGTATAGAACTGGCTGTGCCCAAGTAGGTGAATCTCCCGCTGCCCCATTATGGCAGTTTTCTAGCTGCTTACTTTTCCCCTTCCATTAATGAAGTAGCTCCTGGCCCAAGCCCCAGCTACAGCCAACTGGTGTGGGGGAACCCTTAAAGAGGCAGATCTTCTAGGAACTTGCCCTGTTTGAAGTGAATAGAGTGGCTGGGTTGGAGTTGCTATTAAAAATGGGCCAGCAAAATAGCCACCTACCCGGTCTACCCGCATCATCAGCCCTGGGCATAATTATTATTGGCCGTTTGCAATCCAGAAGTACCTAGACTCCTGAGCTGAGACTGGGGCCCCACTGTGCTAAGCACTGTGCAGACTAGAGATTGTGTAAATGACTTGCCCACTGTCATACGACAGGGCAGTGACTAAGCTGGGAATAGAGCCTAGATCTTCTGAGTACCCGGCCCAGTGTCCTATCCACTGGGCCACACTATCTCTCATACATATAACATACATAACCAAACTATAACCAGGAGTGAAGAGATCAGGCAAAAGAAATGTATGCTGAGTATCAGGAAAATTCATCAACAGTGACATCCATTAAGGCAAGAGTAGTCAATAGGCAGACCACAGGCCAAATTGGAACTGCCAGATGCTCTTTAACAGACATTGAAATTGTTTTAGTTACTTATTATCATCATTATTGTTGTAATTTTTATTATTTTTTTCTGGAATCTGGACCTTGACTATATCTTGACCAAGAAATTTGGAACTGGACAAAAAAAAATTGACTGCCCCTGCATTAAGGTGTGGTCTAGACGCTCAAGTGATGCGGTAGAAGAGTTGTTGCTTGAGTCTTTTATAATGCATTTGGACAAAGCCCTATAAAAATCTATGGTAGGGAACAACTGTGCATTTAAGGGAGATGGATCTCTTTAGTTTTCCATGCATGATTTCAGTGATTCTGTGCATTTTGAGAGATCCAAACAAACTTCACTCCGGTTTCCGTACCCCCAACATTCTTTTGTTTGTGGAAAAATCCAACTAAAGGAAAACGAGGCGCACCATGTGCTGTAAGTTTTGCAGAAGATGAGAAATTTCACAGTATCCTGATATCTTTTGGGTAACTGCTTATTTTATGATGACTAATAGGCAATTACTATGGTAATACTGCAATACAACATGTGTGAGGTTTGGGAATGAGAAATTATAGGTAGCTACTTTGGACTCATTTCTATGGTAACAAAAAGTAATTGTCATTAAATACCAGTTATGCTGTGGCTGTACCTGGTAATTATAGATTTTTTATGCCCAGAAACATAAATAAAAGCAATAAATTTATTCAAAGGTCTATGATTGTTTACTTATATGCTGTTATATAGAATACACAAAGACAAACACCTAATTAGGAAAAATAAACTCTACTGAAAGCTTCATCTTGTCATTCTAAGATGGATACCCTGTTTTTCAATTCAATTCAACCTGTGAATTACATATGCGTGGATGAAATAAAACAAAAGAGAACCTCTTTTTCCCCTAGCAAGCTAGGAGAAAAATAACCAGGGATATTACACAAATGACATTACATGTATTAGTAGCCATATCTCACAGCAAGACAACTGACTGTTAGAATCCACTTGACATATCCAGTCCACAGTAACTTTTACTACTGGGTTTTCAGCTAAATACAATACCAAAACAGATTCCATCAAGTAATAACTCCCAAAGATCGAATTGTCCTAAGTTACAATGTCTGCTCCCTCAGGTTCCCCACTCCGCCTGCATCACCAGGGGAAGCTAACTACTATCCTTGTAAGCAAAGGAAGGGGTTGCCCTTGTTTAAATTAGGGGATAGCTATACTGTAATCACAGGGTGTAATTACAGCTCGGATAGACATACCCAGGGTAGCTTTAATCTAGCTAGCTGGGACCTAGAGCTTCAGCATGGCCAAGGTTCTGAGTAAGATTGTACAGCCAGCACTGAAGTGCATGCTACCACCGCTTTGCTCCTCCAGGATCCAAGCTAGATAGATTACAGTTAGCTCCAGTGTGTCCACACAAGCTGTAATTACACCCTTTGATTGCCATATAGACATATTACAGATGACCCTAGATCTGAGTCCAGATTTGAATTTTGCAGCTCTGTTTTCTAGTTTAAAGACTGGTAACTTAGGCCCATGTTCTATCATCTAGACCCACTGCCTCCTGTTTAGCAGACTACGGTGACAATGATAAAGGAAACCCCAAGAGATCACTATGAAAGTTTTTTCAACATGGTACAATAAAACCCAAAATTTACATATAAACAGGTGGATCTTTCGAGGGAAAATAGGCCCCTTTTTGTTTGTTTGTTTTGTGATATGTTTAATATTTGAAAAAAGCATTGTAAGTTTACAGGAGTTGGAATTGTTTATAAATTAATGGTAATTAATTAAATTTATTGGCTTGGTCCTTCTAAAGCTTTTCTAAACCCTTCCCCCGGAAATAATCCTATTTGGCATGATTAATGAGCCTTCTCTCAGTTTCTTCCAGAATATTTTGCAGATCAAAGTTCACCATTCCATTTTACATTGTTATCAGCAGCAGTCTCCACAATTTTTTCCTGTGAAAGTGGAAATTAAACCTCAACTATTTTTAGAACCCACCAAGACGACCTGGAAATTGGTCTGGAAAAAAATCTACTTTGATCATCTACTCCACTTCCACACAGCAAGCATTAAATGACAACAAAGGCATTCCAAACTTGCCTTTTCTGGGCAGGGGTGGGTGTTAACGAATCCCTGACCCACTTGGCTATCCAAAACCTTTCCCAAAACACCAGTGGCTACCGGGGTACATTTTGAACAGAGTGCTCAGTATCCTAAGAAATTATCTAGGAAATGAGTGCTTGGAGCTTCCCCAAGCATTGTGTTATCTCATCAGTATTCATGATCCTTACCATTGTGAAAAGGAGGAGAAAATACTCCCCATAAGAGCCCTGGGAAAGGGGATTAAAAGAACAGGGGTGGTGGGGGGAGAACTGAACGTTTCTCACCTCCACTGAAGATTATTTCCCCTGACAAACTTTCTCTCTTGCATATACCTCACGTCAGGGTAGTTCCTTCTCTGGTTAAAAAACAGCAGCAAATTTTTGACTTCTGTCATCTCTCTAGGATTTGTTTTGGAGTTTCCCCCAATATATTCAGCACTAGCAAACATGGTATTCTCTGTAATGTCAGAGTTTAGGATGATCACTGACACTAGTATGGCTCTACTGAAAGATGTTCTTCACAGGGGCAATACCCCTGAATGGGTCAGTAGAAATGAGACCAGCTTGAGAAGAAGCTTCTTTGTCTGATTCATTGAGTATCCGTTCAGAGGTGCTGAGTGTGAAAGACATGAGCCTAGTATCAGATGGGGAGCCGTGTTAGTCTGGATCTGCAAAAGCGACAGAATCCTGTGGCACCTTATAGACTAACAGATGTATTAGAGCATAAGCTTTCATGGGTCAATACCCACTTTGTCGGATGCACCCACGAAAGCTTATGCTCTAATACATCTGTTAGTCTATAAGGTGTCACGGGACCCTTTGTCACTTTGACATGAACCTATGCGCCTTTAACTGCAAATATGGTCCGCCTGTATCAGGGAGAAAATTAAGAAAGTCCTTATAGTCAGTCACTTTATGGCATTGGGAACTACATGATTCAGGGCTAGATAGTGATTGTCCTTCATGTCTAAAAAATAGCTGGGTGGTGTAATTACCAGCTCAGGTAGACATACAAGCACTAACTCCTCTAGCTCCTAAAAACAGCAGTGTGGCCATTCAGGAAACGGCTTGGGTTAGCCACACAAGTATGCACCCCGGGGGTCAGGCGGGATTATGCTTGGGTGGGTAGGCCAAGCCACTCCAACCATTATTCTTAGGCACTAATTTGAGCAGTACTAGCATGTGTACATCTGCCTATACCGGTAATTATACCACCCAGATAGATGCTGTGTAGACATAGCCCTAGCAAAGGCATGTAGGGAGACCCCACAAGGAGACTTCACAACTACAGGTGTGGAGACAGGTGAGGAAGTGGAGAAGCTGGTCCTGTCCCTTCTCTTCTCACACACTGGCCCATAGAGTGGGCCCCAAGAACTGGCAGGGGATGGTTTGTACCTCAGATACAATCCCTTCTGATACTTCTCCCGTGTGGTTTGCACACTGCCCTGATGAGAATATGGAGACGTCCACACTGGGACAGAGCTTGATCCACTACAGACTTGTAAGACATTTCCAGGTTCTCCTGTGGAAGGTGCTATGGAAGTGCAAAGTGTGCAGAAGTCAGCTCTGCCCATTCTGGTGTGTTCTTTAGAGGCCTGTTTTAGATCTCACTTCCATAGGTGGCCAGGAGTTTTGAGAATGGCCGAAGAATAAATTCAACATGTGACCAAGTCCAGGTGCACTGCAGTGGGTTCCTTCCCCTCATTCCTCAGTAACACAGACTCTGGTTGGCCCAGACCCCAGA
The DNA here is from genome assembly GCA_007922305.1 of Dermatemys mawii. NCBI lineage: Eukaryota > Metazoa > Chordata > Testudines > Dermatemydidae > Dermatemys > Dermatemys mawii. The sequence continues at coordinate 42,330,807 of ML677352.1, read as the reverse complement.
CCTGCCTTAGGGATGGGCTGTCAGACATTCCAGTGCCAAAGGGCAAGTTGCTACCAAGAACACAGTCCTAAGCATTGTGGCAAGAAACAGCCCTTTAAAAAGCTTAAGGGCTAAAATGTATTTTAAACCATGGTCCATTCTAGAGGGACCATGCTGCAGGATCCCTTCTGATGAGAGGGCACACAGCAGTGGGGACTCTACCACACACCTCTCAGCAAGCCAGTCTGGTGGCCAGTGTGAAGGAGCAGGACCACCTTCCATCTAGTGCCTCTTCTGCACTAGCCAGGAGAAGGGGCTGTGACATTAAGCATTCTGCCTGCTACCTAAAAGAGGCCAGAGGGGAGAAGAAGGGATTTGAGACGCTCTGGGTGCCCTCTCCCTCCACTTTTGCATACGAGTGAAGGTCTCACAAATCAAGCCATAAATGCATTCCAGGTCTGAGGCATGACAGCTCTGCATGTTATAATTAACATGTAGGCTTTACTTGTCTGATTTGTGTCATTGTCACAGCAAATCAAATGAAGGAAACAATGAACGCCATGAAACAGAGAGTAGTAGCTTCTTGCTGCTGACTCACGGCCCACAAAAGGCATCTCTTCTGTCTTGTCATTGCATCTCTAGGATGCCTCACTGAAGACCTGCCGGCACTAAGAAACATAGCCCCTTTGTTGCCGTCCTGGGGTCTCATCTCAGGAAGGCGAGACTGACAGATTGGAATTAATGTAAGGCGAAAATGGAGCGGTACAGTCATTTCGCCCGCGGAAACGCATTACGCTGTTCAACTGCACAATGCTGACTTTTAGAACAAGTTCTTGATAAAGAAAGTTCAGGCCAAGCCCCAGGATGCATGACTTTCAAATTGAGAACATGCCATTGTATTTCCTTGGCCTAACTATGTCCCTGGGTAGTCTCATATATTCAGTAAATGAGGATGCTAAACCACAGAAAAATGGAGAAAAGAAGTTAAGGAAAAATACCTTCCCTGGCCTACATGTTACTGAAGATTTAGAGCCATGGAGTTTGGTTGGGCATTACAAGGAGAAATGTATCTGTCTTCAATCAGGGTTTGATTTTGTTGTCAGGAATGAGATGCAGACTAATCATTCTGTTTTTCCTTATTTTTACAGAATTGTCCCATAGTTTATCCCCACGAGGAAGAAAAGATTAGCCTCATTGTAGAAGATCCCACAGAAAGAGGTTTTTCACACATCAGATTTATCCGTCTCTGCCATGTTGGTCCTGCACAGAAATCTGCCAGAAAGGTTCTTTCAGTCCAGGTAGGATCAGAAGCACTGTTTCCTCTAAGCCTTGTGTGTGTGCGCACAGATCCTAAACCCCGTGCACACAGAGAACACCACATGCACAAAAATTTGCACAGAAGCATTTTTTTGCACACACAGCCTGTCAAAAATTTGCACAAAAGAAATTTTCTGTGTACACGACCTGTCAAAAATTAGAATGAACATTGATCAGAAGACAACACCTCCGATTCCTGATGAACTGGTCAGAATCTTCACTGCAAATAAGGTGAGCAGAGATGGTTTCATCATCTCAAGTACATATGCATGTATAATACCTAGAACATCTATACTTGTTAATGCATTTTCTATTAAAAGGTTTGTGGACTAACGTTACAAGCAGATCAAGATTTTTTGTTTTGTTTTTCAAATTGATTCAACCAATATCTCAGCTTTTACTCTAGGGTTAGATCTCAAATATTTAAACATTGGGCTGTGTGCGTACCAGTCAGATTGGTTACATGATATCGTTTTTTTTGTCCCCTGCTTGGTAAACCACACATACTTCCATCATAAATACTTGCCTAAGTTTCACTTAACACCCAATTTCCAAATATACTGATACACACGCCTTTAAAGTTCATGTCCACAAACATTTGTTCCAAAAAAGAAACTGAATGTACAGAGCATATAAATAACCATCCCAGAGCATGTTTCTGTACCCCGAGCTCAAATGTTTTATAGCTCTGATATTAAACTTACTTGCTGCTGGTTATGAACATTTCACCACTGGAAAGTCCCCATAGAATCACAACCTATTTGCTCCATTCTCTGGAGTATTGGCAGTAGTTTGCAGACAATAGACAATTTTGGCATTACTGTTGCTGTGTTGGCTCACAGCACTAACCTCAGAGAGTGAGCGCTTGGAGCAAAGGAGCTGTTATCCTGAAGCAGATCAGAGGTCCAGTTGGTCCAATATCCTGCTTCCAGACAGTGGTTACCATGAAAAATTCAGTCAGCTGTTACCATGCTGCCTCACATCAATATGCAGTTATTCCTAGTGAGGGTTGGAAAACAAGCAACTTGTTCTGCGAAAATATTTGAGGTTTTAAAATTTGTTGTCATCTGCATCAGACCAGAGAGAACGCGGGAGGGACTAATTTTATAAGCTAATGGTTAGTGCTCACTCCTGGGAAATGGGAGATCCAGGTTCATGTCCATGCTCTGCTTGATTCTCTCCCAACCAGGCAGAGAAGGGAGTAGAACCTGGATCTCTTGTATCTCAGAAAAGTGCCCCTATCACTGGGCTACTGGCTATTTTATGGTTACTGCCTGTCTCTCTCTCATATATGTTTTGAACCGAGAAAATTTTTGCAGAGTTTTTGGGTTTGGTTTTGACAAATCAGCATTTTTCTACAAAAACGTTTAGTGAAAAAATTCCTGACCAGCCCTAGTTATTTCTTAGTCTAATCATAGAATAAGTAGGGGACTTCGCCACCACCTGGTAACTGTTGACATAGCCCAGCTTTTAATAGTGGCCACTGTGTTGCATGTTTCAGAGGACATTGAAGACACCCCCATAATGCGCCTTGCCAATTATGCAGTGCTGTGTATTGGGGAAAAAATTCCCGACAGAGGCAGGAGATCAATTTACATCCCAAAGTATGAAGTTTAATTACCCATTTCATTCTCTTCGCTTGCATAGCGACAAATGTGAACCCTCAACGAGCCAGAGAAATAGTCACCAGCCACTACTCGGAGAAAGAGGGAGCTAATGTGAAGAAAATCCAAATGACTGAACTGCTGAGCACGGCACTAAAGACTCTGCATCAGCAGCGGGGACCTTACACAGCCAACAGATCTCTGAATCCTACAGCCACATATCCACAACTGCTCACTGGAACTGTTTGTGTGCTAATCCAATCAGGGAAGAGAAAAGTATAAGATGGACTTATCTGACCAATGACTGGTCAACATCTGAGTTGAAATTTCAAATATTAGCAATCAATCCGTGGGGGGATTTTTTTTTTTAATTCAGCCAATAAATTCAAGCAAATAAATCATGATCTGCCTGTGGATTTTCCATGAGCAGGACATAAATTGTTGTAAATTACCAGCTCAGCACTAGCTAACTACAAATCATGCACATTACCAGGCAGTTTGTATTCTTCTCAACATAATAGGTAACATTCTGCTTATTATACTCATTTTTAAGTTATTAGTTACATTAGGCCTTCTGCAAATAAAGTAAAAAATGCAAACAGATCACATGCTTTTCCAGCTACCTCATTAACAGTCCTTTTAGTCCAGGAGAGCTGCAAATTGTGCATAATATGAAAGGCTAAAATGATAATGTGCTATCAGCTCAGCAATTATGAATGGAACTATAATGTCCTTTCATAACACCACGCATCCCAAAGGACCCTACAAATCATGAGACAGATTTGTGTGTGTGAAGCATCATACACCTCAATGGCAGTGTATAAATAATAATCCTGCAGGAAAATCTACAGGGCAGGTAGATTTATGTGGGGAAAGAAAGATTATTTAGTAGGCACTGGAGTTCTCTAAATGTTTTGCCATTGCAGACCCTAGGAGTAGCATAACATGGTACTGGAACCATTTCAAGACCACAGGGCTATTAAGAGGTATGACCATTAGCATGTACACTGAAGGCAGAGCCAACATTTCAAAGTGTCATTGTGAAAGAAATAGACCCATAATCCCACCTCTGTTCCTCTCTCTCTCTCCTAATTAATTAAAGCTACTCCAAAGCAGCAGGGAATCCATGGAGTGTCAGTGTGGATCAAGGTTTCAGGGTAGTAGCCGTGTTAGTCTGTATCCACAAAAAGAACGAGGAGTCCTTGTGGGACCTCAGAGACTAACCAATTCAGTACCACTGGGCTAGGACTCACTTTATCAGATGCATAGCCCATGCCCACCCAAAAACTCTCAACAGAACTAACCTTTACTTCACCCATGTGAAATTGCCTATGTCATTCCCTGCAGTCAGAGTTAAGAAGGCAGCAGACAAGTGAAGGAGGACAGCCAAGACGTACAGTGGAAAATAATGAACTCACTCATCAGCACCATTTTCTGCAATACGCTGGTTCTTCCTCAGAGGTCTCCCATCCATGAACTAATGAGGCCCTATTCTGCCTAACAATTAAATACCTAATTAGATCACAGCCCAAGGTACTATGGCTGCAATGTGTTTATTTAGTCCTGCATTATAAGCAAAATTGCATACAGTACGTTAAATCTCTGAGGGGCCTCTCTTCCAAAGATACGTGTGATGGATGTAATTGCCCACAAACAAATCATCAGCTAATCAGCTGCTTTTCATTATTACCTCCCACAACAAATCAATTTTGTAAATAAATGCATTTAAGAGTGAACAATTTTAGAGGAAACAAAAGATTGTGTGACTGTTTTCCACAGAGAAGGAGGAAAAGTGCTAATTCAGATACTAAAATGAAGCAAAATTAACATAGGATGGGATGATTATTCCATTCCATGTATCACTACCTATTACCATAAAATAATAGACAGAAATCTGTGACTTTAATGGATGATCTGGGTAGCTGAAGAGAATTGTGATTGACTGAAACATTTACATAGAGGCTGATGAACAGCATAATGAATGCATTTACAAAACATGGCTAAGGTCTAGTGAGGATTTAGCAGAATTTAATTCAGACATCCAAGGGGACTTGTAGAGCAAATATCCTATAATAAGCCATAGGCCTAGTCCTGCATGCCTTACTCAGGCAAATCTACCACTAAATACAATTGTTCAATGGGAAGTAAGTTCAGTGAGAGTTTTGCCTGTATGAGGACTTTTGACCCGACCATAGTGTTTGACCATATGAGAGTTGTTAGTTCACATGTAATATTTTATTTCTGCACCAAGTCCAATTATGAGGAATAAAGAAAACTCAGCTGTGTCACAGTGATTGGGAAAACAATGCAAAATTATGATTTGCAGTTTCAATATGATATACTCTACCTGTAGTTTCCTAGGTATACCCCATCTGGATTAAGCATTGGAGCTATCTTGAAGACCAAGTGATCTCGCAATACTTTGGCTATGGGATGTTGGCTCACGAGGAAGTCAATTATACCTGGGAGAAACAAGAAAACTGTTAAGATCCTCTTTGTTATAAAATTACAGTTTCAACATTGATTTTAGTTTCAATTCTGAAAGTTGAAATAAAATTAACATTCCTTTCAATTCAACTCAGAGCTCTGATCTCCAACATTTTGCAGGCACTCATATAGCACTTTTAATCTTCAAAGTAAAATGAGGTAAATAAGGGTTTCATTCCACCCGCCTTTTACAGATGAATAGGCCATATCCTTACTGGGTGTAAATTGGCATAGCCCCATTGAAGTCAGTGATTTACACCAGCTAAGTATCAGGCCCACAGAAACTGAGGAAGTGAGATGATAGGCTGGATTTTCCTCTCACTTACACCAGTGTAAATCAGGTGCAACTTCACTGAAGTTGATGGACTGACACCAGTTTAAAACCAACACAAGGGAGAGGAGAATCAGACCCTAAGTATCTTTCCTAAGGTCAGTCAGTGGAAGAGCCAGCATTAGAACTTGTAAGTTCCTGTCTCCCCATCTTGCACTCACATCACTTCGATATACCTCCTCTCTCCTAGGGCTGGCGTTAGACTAGGGAACATTTCCCACCCACATCCTGCAATTCCACCAGTGCACTGAAGGGGATTGACTGCACTAGCAGTGGGGGGATTAAGCAGGGATCCGTTGTGTTTAGATTTGCCATTTCTTCCTCTACTTAATTGACGCTGATAAAAATAGTTGCCACCGAACAAATGTGAAGGCAAATTGAGTCCCTTCGCAATCTTGAGACACCCAGAGATAAGTCATGACTATTTTCTATTCCCGTAAGGTCTCTCCTATGATGCAAGGACCGTTTACTGAATTTCCCCAGAATAAAGCAAATTACGGAGCTCTTGTAACAGGATGAAACTACGCAGAGAAAAATTAAGGCAGATCACTAGAAAAAAATTCACTGTACTGGAGTACTGGAGGCCCCATCGCCTGAGTCTTTTAAAAATGGGCTGGACAGAGCACTAGAGAACACACAGTAAAATATGTCAGCACTGATGCCTGGGCTAACTAAATCACTTTTAAAACTTCTGACATCTCTTATATTGATGGTAGAATTAACCTATATTTCAATCCCACAGACCATGTCAAAACACTTAGCACAGTAGTTTGGCTGAACTGTAAAGCACAGAACTGGTAAACATCTACATTAAAATTGAATCCACAATCTACGAAACAGCACCCAAATTAAACCCATTTGCTAAGATCCATTTTGTACTTTAAACACCAGCAGGTCTAAACTACTGCTGCTACTGTTAGTGAATTCTACATTGTTGTGGAACATTGGAGAAACCAGGGCTTCTAGATTCTAGGATAACTGATCTATAATTGACTTTCAACATCCATACTTTGTCTCAGCTAATGACTTTTTCTCTGCAGATCTTGAACAAGAGAGGATCCCTTTCCATAGTGAAGTCTTCCAATAGGGGAGAGACTTATTCTGAATTTTTGGAGCTGGATTAGCACACATAATTATATTGTTTAGGAGAGGTTTCTTCAGCTACCTCCTCACAAATAAGAAAACTGATCTGCTTTTTGGTGGGTATTATGTCTTTTTCTCTTTACACAATGAGAAGAAAAAAGAAATCCAATGGGCAGAGTCAGGCCCAAAATAACCACATTTACTACAGTAGTTATACATAAACACACTATGCCTAGTTATGCACATTCTACTGCTATGACTGCTTTTTGGCTGCTTCCAAAACATAGTACATCATGAGCATCCCTTGATGGCTCACAACTTTTGAAAGGGCTACTACCCTATTCCTATACACTATAGTGGGCCATGTGGACACATGCCTCGGGTTCTCCTTGACTACTGTTTTCATTCTAGTAGTTGTTCTGGCCGCTAACCCCAATATGTCTGAGTTTTGCTCTGGTGGCAACCTCTGCCCTGAAGGGGCAGTACAGGCTTTTTCCTGCTTTGTTTCTGTTATTTAATGAAGTCTCACTTGTAGATCACAGCAAGGACATCTCACTGATTATTTAAATTCACACAGGAAACTCTAGGACCTGGTCTACAGTGGGGGGTGGGGCGGATAATCAATCTAAGATAGGCAACTTCAGCTATGAGAATAGTGTAGCTGAAGTCGGTGTACTTAGATCGCTTACTGTGGCACTTCCACAGTGCTGAGTCAACTGCTGCCACTCCCGTCGACGCTGCTTGCGCCTCTCGCAGCGGTGGAGTTCCGGAATCAATGGGAGAGTGCTCAGGGATCGCTCTATCATGTCGAGACTAGACACAATAAATCAATCCCCGATAGATCGATCGCTACCCACAGATCCGTCGGCTAGTGTAGACCTGCCCTTGGTTTCTTGTACCGAAGTCTTACGTAGTGGGAGGTATTTACAGCACTGCACATAGTTTGTCTGAGTGATGACAAGATCTTAATGGCAGGAAAGAGACAATACGGATATGTCTACACTGCAATTAAAAACCCGCAGCTGGCCTATGCCAGCTGACTTGGGATTGTGGGGCTCGGACTAAGTGGTTACTTAATTGGGGTGTAGATGTTTGCACTTGGGCTGGAGCCTAGGCTCTGGAACCATGTAAGACAGGAGGATACCAGAGCTGAAGCAATAGCCAGAGCCCGACCACCAAAGGGCCACTTAGCCCAAGCCAGCTGACAGGGGCCAGTCACAGGTTCTAAATGTTTCAATCAAAGCAGGTGGTTCTTTGCTGTTAGCACATTTCTTGATTCAAGGTCTGCAACATGCCAACCCACAAAGCCTCTTCCTCCTGATGAATTCTGAATTGGGATTCTTCTTCTTTATTATTCATATTACAATGGTGTCCCCACCAAATCAGGACCCCATTATGCTAGGCACTGTACAAACACATAAGATGAGACAGTGATTGGCTTACAGTCTTCATAGACAAGACAGACAAAGGCTGTGGGGGAAATCAAGATGATGTGATTTGGACAAGGTCACACACTTCAGGTCTGTGACAGAGCCACAAGTAGAACCTCGGTCTCCTGACTCCCAGGCAGATGGCCTACATACTAGGTCACATTGCCTTCAAGTTACTAAACTCCATTGAGATATTGACTCTATCTTTTCCATATTCTGAGACTACCTATACCCAAAGCTGAGTAAATATTTCAGCAATTATCTGTTAGGGAAGGTTCTATCTCCTTATTGTGGGTAGGGTGACCTTACTGTGGGTAAGGTGAAAAATCAAGATGGGGTAGGGGGTAATAGGAGCCTATATAAGAAAAAGACCCAAAAATCGGAACTGTCTCTACAAACTCAGGACATCTGGTCACCCTAATTGTGGGTCATGTGATAAAAATAATAAAGCAAGAGTTAAAAAACCCCACCAGAATCTAAAACAGAAGTAAGAATAGTCCCCTGGGAGCATAAGAGAACACAAATGGAAAATGTATATTTATGGATGCACACCCTTTTATAAAATTATTGTAAGCAACCAAAAATAATCCCTAGAATTAGTGCAGAGCTTTCCTTTTGGAGGAACTTGATGATCCAAGGATACTTAAAATTAAAAGATGGATGCTGGATTATTTAAAAAAAATACCATCTCCCAGACCTTGGTTCTTGTTTTAGTAAATCAACACAAATCACATTTTACAGTTTCTATAATCAGCAAGAGATACATCAGTGTAGCTCATTAGGCCAAGGATAAAAATTTGGCAGCAACCAAAACCCATTTAATATCATTTACTTCAAGACAGACACAGCAATATAACAGATGCCCTAATTTATTTGTTGGTCCTTGTCTTAAAATAACAGTTTGGTGGTAAACAGGAAGGGTAATGATGCCAGTCACCCTTGTTAGTGGCTAATAATTCCTTAATTTGTCCACTAATTGACCTGTGCTACTGTTGAGGCGTTGCAGGGCATGAAGTAAACAAGGCCACTGGAATGTTACCTCAGAGAATGACTTCTGGAAATGAATCTATTTATTGCAATAAATTTTCTCTTCACAGATGAGCAGATTAATTGGTCTGCCAATTAGTCTGCTATTAAAGAAAAAAGTGCTGCCCATAGATTGGCTGGATTTTTGGAACCATAGCTGCAGTCTGGGTCAAATGAAGTGATCCAATTTGAATCAACCAAATTGAACAAGAAATAAGACAAGCATTATTTTTTAAAAAATTAGGTTTCTGTGGCTAAAGATCAAGGAAATTCTTGATGAACTTAATACTGTATTTTTGAAGACTTCACAATAAAATGGAGAACAAGATGGATGTGCCCAATCACACAAATTAAAATGTGGGAAATAGCTCCCAAGTTTATAGAAACAAAAGTATAAAAATGTGACCTTTTTACTCCAGACATTATCCATTCTGGAAATTAATTATTTCCATTAATATATACAATAATAATATGCAGTTACAGTTACTGCCATTATCCTGAACAGTTCATTATCTAATTTCAAACATGGCACATGGAGAGGCTGATCCAAAGCCCATGGATGTCTTTCTACTGGCTTCAATGGGCATTTGGTACTGGTCCCAAATAAACATTAAAAAATGAAAATGCAGCAAAGGAAATGAAAGAAAAGACAGAATAAATATAATCACACTCAGTTTAACATGTGTACAACCTCTTGATGGTTCCATTAATTTAGGGGTGTTTCTTTGCCTGATCCCACCTGCTGACTCCAACTTCACTGAAACTTTACTAGTGAAGACCTCCTCCCACTAAATCAGAGTTACTACTCCATCTTTACTCGTTGTCCACTTGCTGCCTTCAACAATGCTGACCATGTTCCACTCTCTCTCTTCTCTCGGCTTCTGCACCTCAGAAGCTCGTCAGCCCTCTCTGATGCCTTCTCCTTCAGCATTTCTTATTTGCTCTTCCACTCTCCTTTCTCCAAGTATCTGTAGATGTCCCTCAAGGTCACTCTTTCACCTCCTCCATCATGTGCTCTGTCCTGGCAACCTCATTCACTCTAACAGTTACAACTGTCTTTATGCGGATGATTCCCAAATTAACCTCTTTACCTTGACATCCTTCTCTCCATCTAACATTTCTGGCTGCTTCTTGGATTGCCCTTTATCACCTTACATTCAGCACCATAAAGTTGCTTCTTGCTCCCTCTTCCTGATGTCTTTTCGCTATCTGCATCAATAATATGCCACTATGTCTATAATATGTTTGTTCCTATTACTGAAAATCTAATTGCTGATTCTGATACAATATGACATTTGGTAATTCAAACATATCCTGGACTCTGTCTTGTATGTGTCAGAAAAGTAGTAGTAATTCATATTTTGCTAACAACTGAAATACCTACTGGTCAGAAAAAATGTCTCCTCCTGTAAGATTTACTCCATCTTGAAGCTAAAAGTGAACACTTTGCAATTTGGGATTAACCAAAATTATGCAAATTGCATTGCAAAATAATAATACTAATTAATAAAAAAATGGAGGTATGAACACTTCAGAACCACTTAACTGTACAGCAGGAAGCTGTTTTCCCATTAGAAGATGATAAAGAAGGTGTTTGTGAGGTCACTACTTGCAAATTTGATAAAAAGCAACAGTATCCTTTTTCCTTTGAATTTAGTGCTGAAAAAGAATCATATTAACAGTCAGAGTACCTGACATTCTCTTTGTCCATAGAACAGAAAAAACATGATAGCATAAGCGTCTGGTGGTGGGAGCATAAGCGTCTCCCACGCTACCATTCTAACATACATCAACAATGAGCAAGGAGAAATTTCCTTTAGGTATAAGAGGCCCTCATTCATTCAGCCATTGATGGATATTAATGTGTTAATGGATATGAAAAATGAAGTACCCCATGATGCATCCCAGGAAGGGGGAACAGGTATCTTTTTAGCACTGAGAGTTGATAATAATGCTATACGAATGTGGTCTTGCAGAATGCATACTAGCAATTGCAAAACAGCCTTCAGCACAGACCATAGACAGAAACCATTCAATAATTTCTTATTTTGATGCATTTCCAAAATGCAATAAAAACAATGTTGACAAATGAGAAGAGCTAGCTTGGGTCCAGGAAACTGAAGTGATCTAGAATCTTGCTGACGCTAGAATTTGCTCTATCCAGAATCAACATCTGGATGCCTGGAGCAGACGTTGTACTTCCAAAGGGCTATGGTAGTGAGCTAACCAATGATAGTTCTAGAATAGAATATAGAATATTTGATTTGAAAGGGACCTCAGGAGGTCATCTAGTCCAACCCCCTGCTTAAAGCAGGAATAAAACAAGAATCGTGCTCTTTTAGATATGTAGCTTGTATATCTAGGTTCTAGACATACATCTCTTCTAGATATGTAGATTGCACTCCCCACAAGGGATACACACTTAAGGACAGGTGTATAGCTTCAGATAAGATCTTTTGGCCAAAACTCAAATCAAATTCAACCTGAAAATTCCCTGATGGCCAGAAAAGGTGGGTCATTATTTAAGGGGAAAAAAATCAAATCCACATGATGCTGCTCTTCTTGGTTTCACTTGAAACTGGAAATGGAAATATACAGGGAAGAGGCAATTCTTGTAACAAGTGCAATCTATCCAAAAGGAAGAAATAGCAGTACTTTTGCCTGAAAAAAAAAACCACTTTAATGGTGGGTTTTCAGCCTGATATCCAGACCAATTGGTTTCAAATCAGTTTGGAAGAAAAAATGTGAAATAAAAATACCAAATTGCAGATACCTAACTGAAATGAACCTCCTACACCTTTTAAGACTCAGCTCAAACAAGATAAATGACAGGTAGATCCCAAAGATCTGGAGAACTTGTTCGGAGCTATCCATCCATACATTTAGAAGCTTTTCTGGAAGGATGGTCTTTTGATTCAAGTACTATTCTGGGACTCGCGAGACCTAGTTTCGACTCCCAATTTGGCCACAGACTGTCTGCGTGACCTTGGAGAAGTCACTTACTCTTTTGGGGCTAAGCTCCCATCTGTAAAAGTGGCATAATACTACTTCTTGTCTATTTATATTGTAAGCTCTTTGGGGCAAAGACTGACTCACGTTAAGTATTTGTACAGCATTTAGCAGAATGGGTGTCCCAGTCTCAGTTGGGGCTGCCAGGATGATTATTACAAATAAGCATCATCAGCATTATCTCAAATTTATCTCAGCTGAAGGTCTTGATTCTGCCGAATGGGATTGGAAATTTCACAAAACACAGTACTATGTACACAGCTTATCTTGCTTTATTTGGATATTTCTTTTCTATTGCAAGGGTTAGCTGGAACTGGCATCTCAAGAAGCATGAGAAAATGAGAATTAATGTAGAAAAAATCTGTTAGTTGAAAAAATTCTCAATTTCAACAGTTATTTGGAGTTTGAGTTTGGCACAAGATTTGGAAATGAGACATTTTTATTTTCATTTTACCAGTTTACCCATCTCCCATTACTTGTTAGAAGTAATTTGTAGTAGAGATCATAAACTAAATCAAAGATAGCTTAGCACTTTGTGCTATTATTAAAACAGGGAAAAGATATTTAATCCTTTCATCATATTTATTTCCCATATGTCTGCGTTATCCCTTATTCATATGCCTGTGCTTTACAGGAACATAACAAGAGTATGGAAAGGAACTCATGGTACTTGGGATGTGGATTCAATGGTGCCTACACTTCCCTCTAGTGGCAAATATGGGACAAACACACTTGTATCTGCAGAGAATATGAAGAAATCACCAAGGTCCCTTATATTGCCTAAAGAACATGAAACTCTTGACAAGAGTAAACCAACTAGAGAAGATAATTTTGCATGATAGGATAGATAGAAGCTAATCAAGGCCAAAGCAGGCAACAAAGACAGGTGCACATTCTACATGAACTATTTCATTTTGTGATTAAGTTTCATTTTATCCAAAGAAGAAAAGAAAGGCAACGGTGAGTTGACTCGGTCTGTTAGAACACAGCATTTTCTTGACTATGGGACAATTTACCCTCAATTAAGTGGCTAACTATAGTGTCTCTAAGTGCTTTGATTTTAGTGGAAAAACAAACAAAACCTTATTACTTGGGATTGGTCAGCTAAATGCAGTCCAGGGAGTCTGGCAATGACCCAATTCCAAGTATGGCTTCGATCAGAACTTTCTGTATCACGTACAAGACAGTTAGGGCTAGATTCACAAAGGGACTTAGTCATTGAGATGCTGAGTGTCACAATGCCTATAACTTTTAGATGCCTAGAAAACCACTGGGATTAACAAAGCCTGAGTTAAGCACTCAGGCTTCCTTTACAATGAATGGAAGGAAATAGACATCTAAGAAAGGGATTCACAAATACGAGTATACTAGGTGGGGAGTCACCTATTTCTGCCTAGGATTCTCAGTTGTTACGTGTCTGGAGCACCTCCCTCCTAACTTTTGGCTCAGTCTTTAGGGTACTCAACTGGACGTGGGAGACCTCCCAGTCCAACTCCCTCCTCTGCCTGAGGGAGAACAGGGATTTGAACTGTGATCTGCCATCCCGCAGATCAGTGCCCTAATGACTAGAGTGTGGCTCTCAATCAGGGATACGTGTAACCGTGGGGGTAAGCAGAGGTCTTCTAGGGGATATGGCAATTCATCTAGATATTAGCCTAGTTTTAGAACAGGCTACATTAAATGCTCTAGTGAAGTCAGAAGAAACTAAAATTTCATAAGGGCAATGACTTGTTTATGCTGCTGTATTTACTATACACTGAAATGTAAGTACTTTTTTCGATGGAGGGGGGAAGGAAGAGAGAACGAGCAAGGGGGAGAGTTTGACTTTTAAAACACTTGACAAAATTGGTACAGAAACACAATACAAACAAGAAAATAAATTACAAATTTAAAAATTACTGCCTATCCCGAACAACACAAAGTGCATTTCCAAAACCCACCCCGCTAAATATATTGATCCAAATTGCTTAAAAGGGTACAATATTTAAACACCAAATGAAAATGTAAAACGAGGAACAATCAAAAACACTGAAGATCATCATAAACTCCGGTACCAAATGTATGTCTACTTTTTTAAGTGGCCATCTTTGCTTGACCCGGAATGAAGTTTGCAAGGCACACCACAGATCTACAAACAAGAATAATATAAACAAGGGGTTTCAGCCTGCAGCCTTCGGAACTCCAGTTGCCTATCCTGCATCCTCAGCTTAAAAATCTCTCTCTCAGCATAAAAAGGCTTTGATTAAAAAAAAACAGGTTATATATTGAAACTGACACCCCCAGGGTGCAATAAAAAAAGTTCCCTAGCAAAATACAAGCCCTCTACCCAGTTGCTTCCCGTTCCTTCCAAGGTACAGGTTTATCCACAAACAACAGCTACGCTAAAGATGGCAACCAAAAAGTAGTGACTCTGCTCAGAAGATCAATGAGACCCTGCACCCCTGCCACACCAGGCAGATACAAAATACTCTGCCTCAGCCAACAATGGCGATTGCAGAAAGAGTCCAAAAGAACCTTCCGTGCTTTTTTCTAAAAAGTGTGGCGAGGGATCCAAAACAGTACACATTTATGCCACAAAATAGAAGCAATTCAATTATTAATGACAAGCACCCATCCTCTGAAAAATAGTCGAGACAAATACTACTTCCGCCTTTGTAAGTTTTCCATGACCCCCCTCCCAATTCCAACCCAAAATATCATCCAGTCCCAGCATAATTCCTAGTGCCTAAAAGCCAGTTAAACTTCACAATACCTCCCCACTCCTCCT
This sequence comes from Dermatemys mawii, assembly GCA_007922305.1. Lineage (NCBI taxonomy): Eukaryota > Metazoa > Chordata > Testudines > Dermatemydidae > Dermatemys > Dermatemys mawii. The sequence continues at coordinate 42,315,774 of ML677352.1, read as the reverse complement.
TGCAAAGTCATGGGGTGGGAGATCACTCAAGCCCCCAGCAGGAGTCCCTTGTCCCTCAATTTATGCCAGCTCAGGAAGTCTGCTCAAAATAGTGCCGGCATTAATTGAAAACCTGGAAATCACAGTCACGAATAAAACACAATCACATCGTCAGCTTGTGGAGACTTTCTGAACACAGCAAGTTGGAACTGGGAGAGAAAGGCCAAAATGATGCAGCAGAAAGAAGATACAGTAACCCAGACAGGGAACAATCCCGGTTCCTTTACAGGCTGGAAGGGAGTGCTCAAAACACCATTCACCCACACACTAAATGCAAAAGACATATCTGAGACCCAAACCAAAAGCAGAAAGAATTCAAATTAAAATGTCCATGATCTGTAAGATCGAAAGCCTTATCTTGATGAGGGAAATCAACCAACCATGTAAATGAAATATCTTAAAGGGTGACATTACATCCTACAATAGGAAAAGGTTATACAAAATTGACCTGTTGGAGAGAGAATATATCTGATCAGTGTGCAGGACTGAACCAATCACAAGTTACAGTCTATTTGCCAAGGCCTTGGAAAAAAGATTATAGTTGGCTCAAAGCAGGAACACGGGTGCTCCAGTCTCCCCAAGGTCCCCTTCTGAGGCAACAAGGTAATAGGGTGACCAGATGTCCCAATTTTATAGGGACAGTCCCGATTTGGGGGTCTTTCTCTGATATAGGCTCCTCTTACCTCCCATCCCGAATCCCGATTTTTCACATTTGCTGTCTGGTTACCCTACAAGGTAAGAACTGCTTGATGACAACGGAGTGACAATATCATCTCCCTGACGGCCTCCTGAAAAACCTGGAGCAAGTCAGGCCCAAGAAGGGTCCAAAAGGCCTTTTAAACCTCAACAGGCAAACCATCGAGCCCAGGTGTCTTCCCTGGAGCAAAGCCTTTTCGGGTAGAACTCAGTTCTGAGAGTGTCAGGCCCTGTTCAAGTCTGCCCACATCCATTGCTGAGATCCTAGGACAGGGTGAGCAAACTTTTTGGCTCAAGGGCCACATCGGGGTTGCAAAATTGTACACAGGATTGAGTAGGGAAGGCTGTTCCTATCCAACCCTTTCCCACTTCCTGCTCCCTGACAGCCCCGCTCAGAACCCATCCAACCGTCCCGCTCCTTGTCCCCATGACCACACCCTCCTGAGAACCCCCCCCAACTCTCCCCCAGGACCACAACTCCTACCCAACGCCCCCCTGCTCCCTGTCCCCTGACTGCCCCAACCCCTATCCACACCCCTGTCACCTAACGGATCCCCGGGACTCCCACACCCGACTGAACCTCCATCCCATCCATCCACCCCCTGCTCCTTGTTCCCTGACTGCTCCCCAGGACTCCCTGCCCCTTATCCAACCATTCCCCACTCCCACTCCCCAACCCCCACGCCTTTACCATGCTATTCAGAGCAGCGTGTCTGGCGGCCTCGCAGCCCGCCAGAGCTCAACACACTGCCCCGCCCTAGGGTGGCCAGATGTCCCGATTTTGTAGGACAGTCTCAATTTCGGGGTCTTTTTCTTATATAGGCTCCTATTACTCCTCACCCCCTGTCCTGATTTTTCACACTTGCAGTCTGGTCACCGTACCCTGCCCCTTTACCATGCCACTCAGAGTGGCAGGAGCTCAGGCCAGCCATTGAGAACACAATTAAAATTGCCCTCCAGAATTAAAATGTGTGTCAAACCATTAGTCATAAGCGCACTCAGGCTCTGGAAAAACACACCCTGTCTCCCCCCACAGTAAGAGCACAGACATCATAACTAAGGGTAAGACAATGGAAGTCACTGACCTCCATGACATTTTCCACTTCAGCCCCAGGGCAGTGGGGCTGGAGCTGTCAGTCGGTGGGGCCCCAGGAGTTCCCAGCTGCCATGGGAGGTGGGGGGGACCCAGCCCTGGTGCTCACAGCTGTTGTGGCGGGGGGCATAGCTTCCAGCCACCACGGGGACAAGGGCCCTTGCAGCTCCGAGATGCCATGGGGGGGACCCTGGACTTCCCACCCAGCATGGGCGCCAGGGGGACCCCGAAGCTGTCAGTCACAGTGGCGGTGGGTGCTGGATCCCCCTCTCTCCCCTCCCGCAGTAGGGCTAGGAAAGAAACAAGGAGAGAACAGCAAAAAACACCCACTCTCATCCTCACTGACCCAATCAGCTGAGGGGGAGATTATGGCTCTATAGCCCAGGGGTCGGCAACCCTTCAGAAGTGGTGTGCCGAGTCTTCATTTATTCACTCTAATTTAAGGTTTCGCGTGCCAGTAGTATATTAACATTTTTAGAAGTTCTCTTTCTATAAGTCTTTGAGATATAAACTATTGTTGTACGTAAAGTAAATAAGGTTTTCATACTGTTTAAGAAGCTTCATTTAAAATTAAATTACAATGCAGAGGCCCCCAGACTGGTGACCAGGACCCAGACAGTGTGAGTGCCACTGAAAATCAGCTCGCATGCCGCCCCCGGCACCCGTGCCATAGGTTGCCTACCCCTGCTATAGCCTAATGGCTAGGGCATACCCCAGGATGTGAGAGACCCAGGACGCAGCTCCCCACTTCGACTGACTTTTTAATTATTTTTCCCATCACTGTAAGTGCCTTTCCCAGACAATCAATAGCGCCAGTGAAGTCCCTAGAGGACTTGTGCATGTGCTGCCATTTTAAAACAGAAGAGTTTTAATCAACACAAGCAGAGGAATCTCTTGCCTGACTTTATGGAGTCAGCTGGGATAGCCTGATTGATTGGGAGTATGTTGAGAGAGAGAGCGTACAGCATATTTGTTATTTGAGTTACTCACACTGGTGTCCTCTGCATCTCCAGTGCAACTCCAGGGCTCCCCTAAGTACTGGATTAAAAGCAAAGGAAATCCCAAATAATGGGATAAAATGAATGCGCAGGGGAAAAAATATGATCAAATTAGATTATGGCAGATGAAACATGCAGGACTTCAATACAAAATGCAGGGAGTTTATTTAATGTGTTACTCTTTTAAAATAAGAATGTGTTCACTGACTTAGTCATTTACCTGTTTTAAAATATGCTTGGCCTTTAGAGCTAGTCTTGTTTTCCAGTGTAGTGAAATAACTGGGAAAACAGCCAGTCTCCTAGGGAGCGTGCTAGCTAGCCGGATTCCTAGCGCAATGGAATACTGTTAGCATCACCTCCACAGTAAACTGTGCATCTGACATACAGGCTGCATGCAAAGGAATTGATAATGACTAGCAACAAATGATAGGGGCTCATTAGTGGCAGAGTGAGACACTGAGGATACGAACAGTTACTGTGTTAAATTAAGAACAGTGCATGTCATTTCCATTTGAGCATGTTTTTGTCATTTCCTATAACGGTTGGTATAATTTTTAAAAACAAACCATAGACATTGATGAGAGTTATCAACCCACCACAGGAACACGACATATGTTGATTTCATCACTGCATTGTGACTTCCTGGGTGGAAGCTTCATAAATCATTGACGGCAGGTGGACCTGATCCCGAGAATGGCAGACACACTCAATTCCCATACACTCTCCGATGAGCACTGAGAGGCGTAAGTTCTCAGGCCACACTGGAGCAGCCTGGGACCTCTAAGCAAACATGTTGGATCACACTGCACCACTGATTGCTAGGTAGAACTCCTCATTGATTTGAATGAAGTCTCCTGCTTAACATGCATGATATATCTGACTGCATGATATGGCCAGTTAATTTTTACCTCTTAGTAAACCAGCTTTGAGAAGCCTGCACCTTAAAAGTCTTTGTTTGGGGGCAGAGAAAGACCCAAGCCACAAAGCCCCAATCCAGATCCAGAACCTGCCCCAACGTACCAGAGTTCAGCTGTGGCATTCTGAACTGATTCAGGCCCAGCTCCCTTTGAAGCAGCCAGTGGAAATGGGTGCACATGCGTGGAGTCAGGTCAGCTTCTGAAAGTTAGTACATAGTAAAAATAAGGGATGTTCTGTTTATTTTCATGAGCCATGACTCCTCCTCTCAGCAAAAGCATATTTGCTTTTGTGGATCTGGAACGCCCATGACAGTGATGTCCCTGACTTATTCCCGAAAAACGGCAAGATCAGGAAAAAATATTCTGTAAGGAAAACAGTTGTTGTCCGAGGCTTGTACAAGGCAATATGAGTCACATTGCCGGTGCTGTGCTCTTAGCTCTGCTCACTGACTTACCGTTGGCAAGTTCCTTAGGTTTCAATTTTCAGAAAGGTTACCTTGAACTTAAGACAGTTAAGAGCAGATTTTCAAAAGAGCTCAACTTCCATTTTACATACCAAAGCAAGTGACCAGATTTTCAAAATATCTCTGCACATCTGGTCCTTTTCTAGATGCCTAAATGGGAGCTTGGTCTTTTGAAAATCTTGCCCTGAGGGGCCTGTTTTTCCAGAGGGTGGGTGCCCAGCACTTTCTGAAAATCAAACTCCATTAAGGTGCCTCAAGCTGGGAAACCACAAGAAGTGGAGGCATCCAAAATCTCTAGTCATTCAGAAAATCTTGGCCCAAGTGCCCTCAGCTGCCACTGACTTCCTACATGAGTAGGAAGTTCATGGGTGTTGAAGACGCTCTGCACAGTGCAGAGATACCCCAGTACCTCACAGAATCAGACCCTACCAGGATATAATGGACTATCTGGCAGTGTTTTACGGTTGCTTTAAACTACAGGGAAGAAAGTTGGCTAGGAAGAGGACAATTCTGCTTTTTACATTGGACGTATTCCAGTTTACTGTTAGCTGCACCTGGGACTACCTCAAAAATGAAATCAGTAAACAGCATAAGAGGCAGTGAAATAGGACCATGAGAATTGCCTTCCCAGAACAGACCATGGCCCTCTTCTTGTGTTTTTATCTGATGTGGTTTGAATAAAATAGGCTCCTGGCATCTCCTAGGGTTCACTTAGATCTTCTGGTAATCATTTAACTGCTGCAGATCCCCAGGAACCTGGTGGTTTGAACCTTTCTCTCTCTCATTTATTTCAACTAGCAATTTATTGCCTCAGGCCTCATTTTGATGCAATTTATATAGGGTTGTAGGGGAAAAGCTCTCTCAGGCTGCAAGGAAAAACTGGAGTCTGAGGAATGGCAAGATTCTCAGCAGCAGGGGCAAACCCGGGGATTCAACAGCAGCGGCAGCAAACGGCTAGGAAGTTTGATCAGACAGACGGCACAGTGCTGACTGCAGCTTTTGCCATATTACACCCCCCACAAACCTATTGGTCCATCAGGATTAATATCTTGCTTCCAACAGTGGCGAAAGGGAACCCATCGCGAAAGGGAAAATAAACTCATCATGTGCCAGGTTCATCTCTCCTGTAATTCCAAGGGGTCTGATTCTCCTCTCACTTACATCAGTAGGACTCTGCTAACTCCAATGTAATATACAGCAGCGTGAGTGAGCAGAGTTATACCAAGGAATAAGGATGAATTTGTCCAGCACACACATGGTGGAGAGAACTCCGTTCTGAACTCTGGGGTGATCAGCTCATGCCCTGTCACCTGTGACTTGAGGACCCTTCCCGCTAACTGAGCTTGCATAATTATTATTTTTAAAACAATCAAAATTATCCTGCAGAATTTGTGCAACAGAGGCAGCCTGCGAAGCTCACTTGAAAGAACATGTCAGACTTGTCAGAGAGAGAGAGAGAGAGAGAGAGGGAGCGCGCACGTGAGCGAGCGCATATTTGCAGGACTATACAGCTTTTGCTGCATTGCCTGAAGGGTTCATAAATTCACTTGCTCAGCTCAGGCTTAATGGGTGGTTTTTAGGTCTGTCAAGCGATTAAACACATTAATTGTGCGATTAATCGTGCTCTTAAACAATATGAGAATACCATTTATTTAAATATTTTGGATGTTTTCTACATTTTCAAATATATTGATTTCAATTATAACAGAATACAAAGTGTTCAGTGTTCACTTTCTTTATGATTACAAATATTTGCATTGTAGAAAACAAAAGAAACAGTATTTTTCAATTCACTTAAATGCTATAGCGCAATCTCTATAATGAAAGTTGAACTTACAAATGTAGGATTATGTACAAAAAATAACTGCATTCAAAAATAAAACAATGCAATACTTTTGAGCCTACAAGCCCATCAATCCTACTTCTTGTTCAGGCAATCGCTCAGACAAACAAGTTTGTTTACATTTGCAGGAGATAATGCTGCCTGCTTCTTGTTCACATCACCTGAAAGTGAGAACTGGTGTTCTCATGGCACTGTTGTAGCTCGCGTCACAAGATACTTATGTGCCAGATGCGCTAAAGATTCATATGTCCCTTCATGCTTCAACCGCCATTCCAAAGGACATGCATCAGTGCTGACGACGGCTTCTGCTCAATAATGAACCAAAGCAGTGCAGACCGACACGTGTTCAATTTCATCATCTGAGTCAAATGCCACCAACAGGTCAATTTTTAGTGATTTGGGTTCTGTAGTTTCCATATCAGAGTGTTGCTCTTTTAAGATTTCTGAAATCATGTTCCACACCTCATCCCTCTAGGATTTTAGAAGATTCTTCAGATTCTTAAACCTTGGGTCCAGTGCTGTAGCTATCTTAAGAAATTTCACATTCCTACCTCTTTGCATTTTGTCATATCCCATAAGCAGCCAAACTGCACATTTAAAGACCACTATCGCAAACGGGTGCGGTGATGAAAGCTACAGAAAGATACAGAGGTCAGTCCAAGGAAAGAGGACAAGGTGTTATGAACTAAGGAGGTTGAAACAGAGATTTCTCTTGAAATCTATGAAGGGAGAGGAAGAATATCTTTAAGTATGAAACATCTAATATTACACTGAAAAAATATTTCCTGACAAAACAAGCACCACATAATGAACTAATATCTGAACTAATGAACTAATATCATAATGAACTAATGTCATAATGAACTAATGTCTGGTTTTTGACTGGGAAACCCAATAGAAAAAGAATCCTAGTGGCTCTGTCAGCACTGTTGACCTGGCCACTGACTAGCTCGTCGGTGGCTTCACACAGCGGGGCTGGCAGGCTCCCTGATAACCTCCACACCATGTGGCTCCAGGGAAACAGCTGGCATGTTCCTCCTCTGGCTCCTATGAGTACGGGCAGCCAGGGAGATGTGCATGCTGCCTTTGCCTCAAGCGCCGCCTCCGCAGCTCCCACTGGCTGGAAATCGCAGACAATAGGAACTGCGGGGGCTCCACCTGCGGATGGGGCAGCATGCAGAACCTCCTGGCTACACCTCCGCGTAGGAGCCAGAGACAGGACATGCCGCTACTTCTGGGAGCTGCTTGAGGTAAGCGCTGCAGTTGAGAACTCTATAATGAACACCAGTAAAGAAATGCAAAATATATATTTTAAAGGGTCTCTAAAACTTGCGATTGGATTACTCCCACGGTGACAAACCAAAAACACCAGCTTGAACCATGCACCATGAGGAAGCCCCAGGCCACACTTTAAAAGTTCCACCATTTTGAAAGATTGTCCTTTCCAGTGAGATTTCCTATGCTTCAGACAGGGAATTCAGCTGGAGATAGTAGATTCTTCCAAAAGAATTGGATATTTTAAGAGTAGCTCTGGGATGCTACAGAAATCTGGGTCTCCCACGTTCCCTGATCAGCACCTTAACTACTAGCTATTCTCGGAGTGGGGGTGGCTCTCCCCCCACCTAAAAAAAAATATATCCCGGTCCTGAGAAACTTTCCTGACAAGAGTTGAGTTGAAACAGCTACTTTCCTGAAAAAAAAGTTGGGGGCTCAAGATGACCTCTTCCAGCCAAAAAGTTTCATCAAAAAATCCCCAATCAGTTTTCCAGCGAATGCACCTCAAATTCAATGTGCAGCATCTCTTGGAAATCTAGTCCTGGAGCTCTCTTGAGAAGATACTCCTCAAGGTGTCGGAATGCATCAAACTGTACAATGAATTTGAGAGGGGGACAAACAGGTCTTAGGGGGAGACTGCCAAATTCATTTTTACTTGTGATCTAGCCCAGAAATATAACCCACTCAAGTTATGGTATAGTGGGCCAACTCTCATCCTATCATCCACTTTCAGAAACGATGCCCTGAATACTATTACTTTTTGAAATGCATAGGAAGGAGTCAGTACTTTTCTCTGCCATTTATGTACAAAAATATTGTATGCATGTCTTCCCGTGGATCCTAACAATGGCAGCTGACAGCCGCTCCTAGAGGAAATCTGTACAGTTATTTGCCCTCATTTCCCCTGAGGGGACAAGTGAAGTAGTCCCTTTCTGTTACAGCTGATATGTGAAAACTTATACTAAGCTAGCTGTAATAGCACCTTTTGACTGCTTTATTGATTTCCGCTTTACTAGGTTTGCAGTTTCTGCTGTTTCCCCTTTACAGGCTTTTTCCTGTCCTTCGCTCTGAGTGAACTAAAAAGGTAGATGCTAAAAAGCCACACAACGTCCACTTTGGCAAGGCTACTTGTGGGATACCTGAAGTGACGTGTGCCTCGCAGAAAATCCCACACCTTCACCAAAAGTTAGCATCACACAGAAAGGAGGTGCTATCAGTATGGAAAATAATTAGATTCCACATAAGGAAAATCCCCCTGGTGCTTTCATTGGATAAGCCACTCTTCCCTTCCCACCCCCTAATCTGTTATCTAGAGTTTCTTGCAACCACTGCAATACCGACCATATTCCACCCCAGAAGTGACTGCCTTTTGCCAGAGGCTTAAGCAACCTCCACTAGCATATAGTCTGCGATTTTGTAAAGCACTTTGAAGTTGTAAGAAGTCCGATGGAGCAATGATAAAAATCAATAGCGCTGGGGAGAAAGAGAGATGTATGTATATTGTTCTCTGTGTATAAATGCATTGGTGGTGCAGGGGGCAGAAGAGAGGTTGTGTGGGCGTGATCACTCTCAAAAGGATAAATTGTCAAAACCAAAGTAAAACAAAGAGATCCATTTGCGCAGCAAAGTCTGTGACTTGAATTTCTGGCAAGCAAAGAAAGCTGGAGTGTTTGCAACATCTGAATTACTTCTAGGCGACTCATGAGTGGGCCAGACTGAAAAGAAAAAGAAGGATTAATTTATTAACCAGGAAGCCAGTTCCTCTGTCCTCTGCTGCCTGCATCAGAATTTTTCCCCTGGATTTTGAGATGGAATTCATGCATCTGGAGGTTACTCCCACTGCTGCCGGATGGGCTTGAGGAGCTGCTATTTCCACTGGGCCTCAGCAAAGGAACGAAGATTTTTTTCCCCCGACCAAGTTGTGTGTCTGGGGGAGGGGGCAAGGCATTGTGACTGATCAGCTCTGCCCTGCAACATCAGGAGTTGGTTTGTTCTGATATTTACAGCGTATGGCATCTGGGCAGCGAGAAGCTTCATGGAAATAAATTAGGACTTTTTTTTCCTGACAAGGATGTGCTGATGGCTGACAGGGAGCAGAATACACTGCAAATACTCCCCCCAAAAAATTTGCTGTGCAAGTGGCGATTCTGTGATGATTCTAAGGATAATGGCAATTAACAGTGGAGAGAGAGAGAAATACCCCCAGGCCTCGACCAGCTGGACAGCCATAAGCAACTGACATCTCTGTGGCTGAAGAGGTTAAATTCTTCAGTAGGATAGAAAGAAGGGGGTGACTTCATTCTCTGCCATGTGTTTCTATCTAAACAGAAGAAAGAAAGAAAGTAGTTGAATCTGGTGCCTTTCTCACTCAGGATATCCCAGAGTCCTTTGCAACAATGAGTTTAGATACTGACAAAGAAGCGACCCAGGAGACAAACTGCAGCATCCTTCATAAGTGTGGTAAGATGCCTCTCACCTCACATATCTCTGGACATTCAAAGTTGTTGCCTCTTCAACAGCCATGAGAATCGAACTCTTCCCTGGGATAGGGTGATGGGAGGTAGGTTTAATGCCTTAGCCACAAGAATGCACCTTTAAGTTTGAAGCAACCCCCTTTGCTGCCCAAATCCTCATAAATCATACAAGCCCTAAAGGAAGATCCAGAGAGAAGGATGTCATAACATACACCATAAGGTATACAAGACCCACTGAGATCCATGCTTTGAGGTCCTGGAATGAAAGGCACCGTGTGAAAATAAGCTGTTTAATATCAGGGCACTGGTAATTGAAGAGAGAGCTTTTCACCTTCTAGTCCGGCATCCAGCATCTATTTGGTGGTCTGCACAAAAGGAGTTGGTGGTATCAGTTCAATTCCAAAAGAATGCAAGTTCCCACCATAAAAATATTGGCACCTTTGCAAAAGGTGGTCTTATAGACAAGGCACTGGGATGGGCATCACCTTGACTCTTCTGACTCTGCCACTGACTCCCTATCTGACATTGGGCAAACCACTCAACTGATTAGCTTCGCTTGTTGTCTATCAGATGAGAAGTCCATGAGGTTAACATCATTAAAGTCTGTGGGGTGGTTAGCCAGAACAGCGATCAGTGCCATAAAAAAATGTTGGACTACTCAGAAGCTGGGACTGAATAATCTTGCAGACTGAACTCCACACACATAGGCCCCTCAAGTGAGAGATGGGGGACGTTGTGGAGCAGTTGGGATGGTGAGTGAAGAAAACTTGCGCTGCTATTGCATACGCTCTACCTGCTCTGTAGATTAGCAGCAGACTCCAGTCTTCTAACTATATTTATCATGAAGAGTGGCAGGTTGGTAACATTTACTTGTAAGTAACACAAGTGGTTGAAATTTTTCTAGTGATTTTTTGTCACAATGAAAATTTTCACAAAAGACTTTTGTTTTTTCAAAATATTCCATTTTTCACAGACATGAGTATTTTTTCAGTTTTTGTTGTGCCCTTCCACACCTATTTTCTTATTTCCCCTTTTTAGAGGCAAAACGAAGAAAACACAAAGTGAAGGGCTGGCGGGGGGGAGGGGGAGAGAAAAAAGGAGGGGAAAGCTAACACCAAAAAAAGATTGATTCATGGAAAATGTCAAAAACAAAAAATGGATCTTTTATAAAAACTATGAAATGCAATGTTAAATTGAATGTTAAAAAAAAATCCTAATTCTTTTTCAACCAGCTCCAATATGCAATTTCCCTCCATGTGGATTAGCAATAGAGACTCAATCTGGCACTTTCAGTATCCAAGTACAAATGAGTATCTTCATGACCTGAAAAGTAGTAGGTTATTATCCTACATGTGAACAGGGCACTGGAGAAGGACACAGCACACATTTTAGAAGCATGTTGTGTATATTTCAGAAGTTGTCACTTTAGGACCACATATCCTTTTTGTGGGGTAAGCCGCTGAGGAAGGAGAAAAGCATGCAGGAAATTGTGACCTTCACCATGTGAACTTTTTATACAAATGTTTCCTTCAAAGGGAAACTTTAAGGAAATCGCAGAGCCTTGGAGGCAACCAGAGCTCAGGGCTCATTCTCACACCGTAAACTTGGCTCCTTAAAGAGGAGCCATACCAGGAAGGGAGCCATACCAGGAAGGGATTTATGGTTGTTTGATCAGCATTAGCCGCCATGCCAGGATTTGCTGGTAGCTGAGGGAAGCATGGCAGGTAAGGCTGACCCAGCTGTCACACTCCTGCTCTGGTATGTCATTTCACCCCTGAGACTCAGAGCCATGATCGCATGAAGAGAGCACAGCACTTCTGCAGGCTCCCGGCTTAAGAGAACAGGTTGCTGTGGAGATGCTCCTCACCACCAGTCCCAAATGAGTTTAGGGCCTTCCCTCTCTGTGGTGCACAAGCCAACGAAACATGTCTTCTGTACATTCTAACCCTGTATGTGGTATAGCATACCAAACACATATAAACCATGTGACAAATCTGTACTGGGTCCCAGGAGGAATTTCACCCAAGTGACCAAGCCCGACTCACACATAACTGGCGGCTCCACTGAGCAGCTCGTATGGTGATCCAGTGAGGGCTAGCAGGCAAACAGAGGACAATTCAGAGAGAACAGAACTGAAAACAACATGGAAAAAAAAAGTCAATTCATCTGAACTGAGCCAGGGCAGGCAAAGAACAAAGGGTCAAGAGTAAGCTGGAAACTATAGACCAACGAGATTAATATCAGCTTGAGTGAAAATCAGGGAAACTATTGAAGGTGAATAGAAACAGCTTTTTTAAAAAGATAAAGTTCAAAAACTGCCTGAGATTCAAAATAATTAACCCTGTACATGTCATGCTTCCATAACACCTGGAAGATCCTGGCAAATCTCACTGGTTCAGTAGGATTATTGCACTTAGATAAAAGGCCTTGACTGAAATATCAGGTGCGTGGGAAGTGGTTCATTCTTCTCGGACTACAAACCGTACTATGCTGCAATGCAAATGAGACCTAAAGCCAATACCCTGATTGCTTGCACTAATGAAGATTCTACCCTGCTTTTTGCAGATGTGGGGGTTACTAATGTAAGCAGTGTCAGGAATGAGATATATTCTGACATCTGGTGGCGAACTATGGGAATTGCAGTGAGCCTTGCAAAATAAGTCTGGGGCTAATCAATCTGCATAGACACACCCACTGCGCCTAGCCTGAGCCCACAGCAGCCCACATGGCCACTTCGGCTGATGAGAGAGCCCCAGTTTCTATGTTATTGGGGCAGGAATGATAAAATGATGTTACTGTGATTATGTGAATGAAGGACTATGGACATGTACTTGGCCCGTGTTATGATGGAGAGACTCGCCATCATCTAGGTAGCACTCACTGGGCAAGGGCCATGCGTTTTCAGAACACTGTGAGAGAGAGAGAGGTGGTGGACAAGCACCTATACCTTTTGGGGAGGGCTCTGTCTGAGGGCCTCCCAGGCCTATTGCACCCGGCCTCTCTCCACTGTGGAATGTCAGGATTGAATTTTGCTTCCATTAGGAGCCTGGTTCCAGGCTGCTGAGCTGACAATTGTTTTGGGCTCACTGGTGCACCTGCACTAAGGCTCCCCTACTGTATGCTGAAATCACTTAAGAGCTGAAATCACCTAAGAGCTAAAGAAATCACTGAGCACTGTCTTAAGTAGGGGGGACCTGGAAAAAGTGCAGAGTGGCTGGTGCAGCAGAGCAGTCTGTGTGTCGGCTAGCAGGACGGCTAGCGGAGTGACTGGTGCAGCAGAGCTGTCTGTCGACTAGCGGAGGCGTTGGTGCTGCGGGCAGAGTGACCGGCGCGGCAGAGCTGTCTGTCTGTCACCTAGCAGAGGCGTGGGTGCTGCGGGCAGAGTGACCGGCGCGGCAGAGCTGTCTGTCTGTCACCTAGCAGAGGCGTGGGTGCTGCGGGCAGAGTGACGGGCGCGGCAGAGCTGTCTGTCTGTCACCTAGCAGAGCAGCTAGCGGATCAACGGGCAGAGCGGTTCGTAGGACAGCCAGTGGAGCGGAGCAGAGCCGATTGCGGTGAGAGCTGCAGCGGAACATCACGGAGAGGCGGCGCAGTCGGCCTCGGACCACGTAAGGTGCCCCGTGCCCTACCCTCCATCTCCACCCAGGCTGGAGGTAAGACTCTGCCAATTGACTTTTGAACTCTGCACGGACCAAGGACAGAGACTCTTGGGCTGTTGGACTTTTGGGACTATTGAGTGACTTTTTGGGGTTGTGGAACTCAAGAGCCAAAGGGAAGGCCACGGCCTATTTGCTGGGAGGGGGGCTTCTGGTTCATGGTCTGGTTTATTAACCTTGTTTGTGGTGTTTCCCCAATATAATGCCACATTGTTTCTCCCTGTTATTAAAAGGCTTTGGTACACTCAGACTCTGTGCTTGCGAGAGGGGAAGTATTGTCTCTTACAGACGCCCAGAGGGGTGGTATATGGTTGTCCCAGGTCACTGGGTGGGGGCTCGAGCCGGTTTTTTTGTATTGTGCTATTGGAATGGAACCCCTGGATACTGAACCCGGCCCTTGTTGCTGCCAACTCTGATGGGCAGAAGGGTTACACTAACATCAGTGCTCTGGTCAAATTCTGAGTTGGAAAAATAAGCTCTGTCTACATAAACATCTCTCTGCAGTTCAACTGGATACTGTATTTGCTCCATTCTCTACCCGAAAGAGTTGGATGTGAGCTGTTATAAAGATGGTGCACTCCACCTGAGAGAATCAGAGGGGTAGCCGTGTTAGTCTGGAATTGCAGAAGTGACAAAGAGTCCTGTGGCACCTTAAAGACTAACTAAAATTTTTTTAGAGCATAAGCTTTCGTGAGCTAATACCCACTTCGTCGGATGCATGTAGGTATTAGCCCACGAAAGCTTATGCTCTAAAAAAATTTTAGTTAGTCTTTAAGGTGCCACAGGACTCTTTGTCACTTCCACCTGAGAGGTGGCTGCATTCAGTGCTGTGAAACAATCTTGGGGGAAGAGGCCTGGTGTAGGTAAATATGGGTCAGCAAAAAAGATCCGAGGGGTAAACTGAAAACATTTTTAGAGAGACCTGAATTAGTAAAGGACCTGGCCATTGTTGCCCGATGCATATTATAGTGAAACTTTCCCCCATCCCATGACTCGGGGACTAAAGGACTTTTTCACCTCTCTGATTATTATAAAAGTTAAAACAGAGATAGTCAAACCATCTGCTGTAAGCATTAGCGTGAAGCTATTCAAAGAAGTAACCGATTAAAGCAACCCTGATAATAAATGTACAATGTCACTAGGTAGAAGGAGACATTTAAACTTTTTTCCAGAACATCTCAAGCTCAGTTCAACCTCGTCAGATCAGAACAGTGGCTAGATTCAAAGCTCCTGGTGTCTTGCTAGGACTAATGCCACGCTTGTATAATGGGACTTTGGAAGAAGCTCTTTCTCCATTAACATCTCAGAGTAGCCTCCTGCTCTGTTGCTCCAATGATGTAACACACACACACACACACACACACACACACACACACACACTTATTATTTGCAGAACCACCTTGCTTTTGTGGGATACTTAACAGTGCAATCCCAGCCAAGAGCTTTATGGGGAACACACAACAGTGGTGTTCATTCTGCTTTGAGAAGTAAAGGGGAGTCTCTCTCCTTCATACTCAAGTTTAGGAGCTATGCACTTTAACAAACAAAACAGTCAGTTTTCTTGGTGACAAGGACCAATGCAGCCTAGCATCTTTGAAAGTGTTCTGCAGCTCATTTTGAGGTTGTGCTGTTGAACACTGTTCTGTCTGTCTGTTTTGCACCATCAGTAGGTTTCCTGAACCTCTAGAAAAAGGGAACATGAATTGCATTTTCTATCCATCATGAACCCTTTCTGCTTCTAAGTGCTAAATTATCACACAAGTGTCAGCCACTCCCAGCCTCCCGCAGGTGTCTGAAGATGGATGGCATGATTAACACCAGTGCATGTTCAGTTGCATCCTCTTTTTCTAGTCTAAAAGTAACTTCTAGAACAGGGGTGGGCAAACTTTTTGCAACCCATTGGGGTTGCAAAACTGTACGGAGGGCTGGGTAAGGAAGGCTGTGCCTCCCCAAACAGCCTGACACCACCCCTATCCAACCCCCTCTGCTCCCTGTCTCCTGACTGCCCTGACCTCTATCTACACCCCCTGGGACTCCCACACCTATCCAACCCTCCCCTGCTCCCTGTCCCCTGACTGCCCCCCGAGATTCTCTGCTCCTTAGCCAATCCCCTGGCCACACCTCAGCCACGGCCCGGCACCCTTACTACGCCGCTCAGAGCAGCATATCTGGCTCGGAGGCAGACACGCTGCCACACTGATCTGCTGAAGCATGCAGCCCCGCGCCCCGTCCCCCTCCCCAGAGCATTGCCCGCGTGGCGCGCTGAGGCTGCGGGGGAGGGAAGATAACAGGGGCCGGACAGGACGGGCCCACAGGCCGGATGTGGCTCACGGATCTTAGTTTGCCCACCCCTGTTCTAGAGTACAAGATCTTGGTTCCATTTCTTCCAGTGAACAGAGATGATGGAGCTGAGGTAGCAGCATGGGTTTATGTGGCTGGTCAGTACCTAGATTTATAAAGCCATCTGCCACTGGCCATTTAAAATGCTTTAAGTGAGCCCCCCATGCTGGCATCATTGGACCACAGCAAAAGACACAGTATCTGCACTTTTATGGGCATTTATTTAGGACAAAATTAGGTCAGGCAGCTGCATAAGACTCCCTCAAGCTGAATTTACTCCTTTACCCTGATGCACTGATACCATCATTTTGAGATTACAGCTTGCAGGCCGCAGGTAGGAAAATAATTAATTTAGTTCTTTCTCCCCGTGGGTCCTTTCTAATCCACTGCAAAACCACAATATTCTCCAAAATGTAATCTAAATCCACAATGAGTCTATCCTCTTAGCTAGGGTCCCCTCACCTCTTGCCAGCTTGGGTCACACCGATTTGCTGGGTTTGCTTATATGCGGGAAAAATTGGTCTGTTTTAGAATTCAGTATGAATCCCAACATTTGACCTGCTGCAGTACATAGAAGAAAGAACAAACAGAGAAGAAAATTGGGGAGAGGATGGGGGTTACTTAGACAGATCCTGAATTTTGGATTCTTCGCTTTTTTAAAAAAAATGCATTCTTTGGAAGGAAACAGAGCCTTTCCTTCAATTGTAAGTAATTGGTCAGTGACAAAACTAAAGTCAGACATATTGCCCTCTCCTTTAATCAGTCACCCAACCTGGAATTTAGGACAGAGTGAACTGACTTGGAAAATCAGATGAATATGTCAGGCAGAATTCACTGACTCCAGCACCACATGGTGGCCAAAATATTTGTGTAGTGCAGCCATTTTAAATAGACAGACCAGACCCGATCACCTTGTAGGGGAAGAAGCCACTCTGTTTGTACTTGGCAAACGCAGAAAAGTATAATCACACTCCCCAAACTCCTGAGTCCTATGAGTGCGCCTTCTGACCCGGCTATGGAAGCAACCCCTAAAGGAGCAGGGAGGTCGTGGGGCCAAGAAGTCAACGTTTGCCTGTACAGCAACCTCACTTTTCCCTTCGCTCACTGATAGAATGGAAACTCCTGCAACTATGTCTGCAGCACAGGAACGATACCTTATTCCGGGGTAATGCTGAGATTGCATTGACATGAACGGGGAGGAGTGCAAATGGCATGTGTGTGGTTGTGCATACTATATTTTGGGGGCAGAAAAGATGGCCAAGTGATGAAGATTTGGCTTGTTATTACAGTGAGTACTACATACGTACATACGTAAAATACCTAGAACTGGGTTAGAATGTATTCAAATCCAGGCATTCAGCCAAACATAAATTAAACAGAGTAAGAAGAGCAGCGAACAGGGCTACTATAATGGGCCCTTTCTAGGCTCAGTGGTTTGTTCATTTTGTTGCAGTTAAAATACTGAGGGTTTAAAATCCAGTAGAGAAATCTGTATAATTCTCCATTTCATTTCATTGGGAGATTTTACTTCTCAGGTGGGGAGGATCAGGGCGGGGGAGGGAGGACATCCTCACAAAGAACATAAGAACAGAAACACTGAGTCAGACCAAAGATCCATCTAACCCAGGATCCTGTCTTCTGACGGTGGCCAGTGCCAGGTGCCTTAGAGGGAATGAACAGAGCAGGGAATCAAGTGATCCATGCTCTGACACCCATTCCCAGCGCCCTCGCAAACAAAGGTTAGGAACACCGTCCCTCTCCAGCAATGGCTATGAGCCAAGATGGATCTATCCTCCATGAATTTATCTAGTTTTTTGAACCCTGTTATCGTCTTGGCCTTTAGAACATCCTCTGGCAAGGAGTTCCACAGGTTGACCGTGCGTTGTGTGAAAAAAATACTTCCTAGAAAGCATTATATTTGAAAAAGTTTCTTTCTGCAAAGAAAGGCCTTCTTAGTCACATTTGTGCTTGCATTTCAAAGACATACCATCCCATCTTGTTGGTAATGTCACTTTCTGCCTTAAAGTTCAGAGTTTTCTGTTAACTTGGGGGAGGAGCAGCTGTCTAATGAGAATACAGCCTTTCTTGCTTTTTAAGTGTGCTAAAGGTAGGCAGGAATTTTAAACAAGAACAGCAAGACTCAAAAATCCCCAGATTTTCATCTTGTCACGTGTGGCCCTATTTTTCCCTAAAGATAAGTTACTTGGGAAAATACTTCCGCTGGTTGCAGTGCAATGGCATCGTGCTCTTATTTGTTTCCCTCGCATAAGTTCTGAGGTAGTGTCTCTGTGAAATGAACTGGAAAACTGCCACCATCTTGGAATCTCTCTGGGAATAAAATACCCAGAATCATTTGGATGGAAAGAGAGGGCACCTTCATCTCTTAAAGAGAAAGTTCAACACTCAGCCAGCTGAGTGAGCTACTGTACAACAGCCCTTGAGAAGGTGGCTGGCAGGAGGACGTCCATCTTACAGAAGTTAGTCCCTGACCCTCCTACTCTCTATAAATTCCACATCAACTTTTTATTAGAAACTTTCAGGGGTTTTTTCTCAGCCGTGATGGCCAGAGGATACTTGCTCAAAATAAAGACATAAAAATGTTAACAAAACCAATGCCTTTCATAGCCTAGATTCTCATTTCATGCCACTTGACCTGACTGGGTATACTGAGGGTGCACTCGCTTAAATAATTATCTAAAAGACATTTGGCTCCACTTCTTCTGGATAACAGTGTCTGTTTTTCTTCAGCTCACTGCCTCTGAGCGGCTGTGCCCCTTTCAGACTGTACACTTCAATGTCAGCTCAAGGTCAAGCTGTAGTTAGCTCAAGCCGAGATCTGAGCCTCCCTCCCCTCTGGCACTGCATCTTCTGGGCATGCTGGATCCCAGCCTGGCAGAGTAAATTCAAGCCAGAAGCTCAGGGCGCAGATTTTCATTCTTTTGGATTCAGACTTCGTGGTGGGTGCCATACTGGCAAATGCCTAACAAAGGAAGCAAACAAGGGAAGCTGCTTAGGGAGATTTAGTGATTCAGTACAAGGGCTCCGCAAGCTGTAATTGACAAGGCTTGAAGCCTTATTTATGTACCATTAAAATTTGAAGAGTCAGAAGCCCTTTAGCATTACTGGATGCACTGAACCCAACCAGATAACTGCTAACAAAACACACAAAGGCTATGCACACATGTACATTGCTAAAATATGAGAAGACTACACATTGGGGGAAGGGATAGCTCAGTGGTTTGAGCATTGGCCTGCTCAACCCAGGATTGTAAATTCAATCCTTGAGGGGGCAATTTAGGGTTATAGAGTAAAAATCTGTTGGATGATTTAATTAGGGATTAGTCCTGTTTTGAGCAGGGGGGTGGACTATATGACCTCCTGAGTTCCCTTCCAACTCTGACATTCTAAAGAACTGGTGGAAAAGTGAGGCATACAGCATGGACTTTACCATGCTGACCATCACAGGACCAGTGCCACTCTCCATCCGCATGAGCGCCCGTGTGATGCCTTCTTTCTCTCAAAGAAAAGAAAAATCAAGACTCCAAACACCATTCTTGGGATATGAAATAAAACTCACTCAGCAGAACACCAGACACCAGGTGAAATCAGAGCCACTGTCACGGCTGCCTGATGTCAGTTCTAAGAATGGCTTTTGGATAAATAATCTGTCCTCTTCTGGTATTATTTCACCATAAGAATTCATATCAGTCATAAGTTATTTGCCCTGAGGAACAAATGTGGGAAATATTGTATCTCTTCTTACCCCCACAAAAAATTCTCTTGAACAGATTCCAAAAATCACTTGTCAGAGGAATGATCAATTCTTGTCTCACTTCATAAGGAGGTGGCAGCAAATCCAGTTGTGTGTGACAACAGCCTGAGGGATGAATTCAACCTATAAGGGGAGCACTCACTCCATTGATCGCCCTGCTGCTAGCCCCTCACAGAGAAGTATTGGCTCCAGCTGAGCCGAAAAGGGCTTGTGAAACCCAACACACGCAGAAGAACAGACTGAACACAGTGTAAAAATACACACAAATAATAATACAGGAAAATAATACAGAAGCCTACATTCCAACCTACTCTTCACCCACCCACCCACACAACAGCAACAATTCTGACAAGCCTAGCAACCAAAGATTTGGGGCATTGTTTTTCCTTGAGTGATAAAGCTGGTATACACATTTAGATGTACTGTATAGGTTATTAAGCATTAAAGGAAAGACCATTCTTAGAGAAAACCCACACATATCCCAAAGTACTGTTTTAGTTTTTATTAAAGGGGTGGGGGCACAAAAGATCCTTCATAAATCTGAAGAGGTCATTCAGGATTCTTCTTTTTTGTTTTTAGGAAGTAAACTCAGGGTTAGTATCTTGGGAGCTGCAGCAACTGTGAAATATTAAAGCATTTGCTGTCATGCGTTGGAGCGGCTGGGTGAATTACTTGATAGATTCTTGAGCGGTCTGGCTGGGTTGCTAGTATTTGCCAAGGAAATAGAGGGGTGACATCCAAGCCCAGGATATTTTTTGACATCTGCATAAGTAAGGGCCCTTGCTTACAAACCCCCCTCGAAAGGGAGCTGTTGTAACAGGATCAGCACAAAGCAACTTTCAGTTGAAAAAGAATTTGTATCATTCCATACCGGTTCAGCCAGTAGCAGCAACCTTTTTTGGCTCCCTTTGTGGAGCCATGGAAAACAGGCCACAATGTACTGGCTCAGGTTTCATCTGTATCAGATCCATGCACAGGGCGACGTTCAGAGGTGATGGGTAAGGGGGTGAGGGGTGTAAGTTACTTGCCAGTGAGAGAGTATCTTACATGCCAAAGAAGGGGAGGATGTAACATGGTGTGGATTAAACTCGCCTGTTAGTTGCCTTTCATGCTACAGCCCACTCTGCCTGCCCCTTGGGATATAAATCACACCAGTCCCGGGTTTCCTTAGACTCACTAGGGGAAATTCAGAAAGGATGGATAAGGTAGTATACATCAGGAAGTGGGTGAGCGTCTCACGGAAGCAGCCTAGCTTTCTTTGATGTAAACCTCCCACCATACCGAACAAGAAAACAGAAGTTCTTCAGGCCAGCGAGAGATCCTTGTCTTTGTAACATAGCACAGTGAGGCACTTGCACGCTACAGTGGCAAGCACTGAAAAAGAACCTACAGAAATAGGCGGGAGTAATCTATTGAGAGGTCAGTAGGAGATGTAAATTAGATTAATTTAGAGTCCCTTAGATTCACTTCTAACTATCCATTGTGCCAGTAGGGTGGCCATTTTGAAGGCAAGTAAGACAACAAAAAGAATCTCTCTGCCCCAAAGAGCTTCTAATCTAAACAGGCCCCACTTCTATTTATGTGTTTCTCCTTTTCCGTTTCCTAACACCGCTCTGGATGGTGGGCAGGATGAGGGTTTTCGAAACCCTTCTGGGAGGAGTGTATCTGAAGGAGAAGGTATTGTGGGGGAAGGAGGCAGGGAATGTGCATATGAAAGTAACATGTAAAGACACACTTTCGACAGCAGGAGACCTAGAAGTTGTATCTACTCCAGGGGATTTAGCTAAAGCCTTGCCAGGCTTCAGATCCCGAGCATTGACAACACCGCTATTTTAGAGCATGACACGGAGCCCCATAAGCTGGGCTGAGAGGCTTACGGCTGTGAGCTGTGTAGACTTAGCCCTAGTGAGTTGGATAGCTTCTGGCAGTCCTGCTCCAGTGTCAGGGAAACATGTCCTTAGCTCCCAAGCTGCCCGTGTCTTTCTGACACGGGGACTCTCACTGCAGCTCAGAGCAGATTTAAATGTGACCTGGTTAAAAAACACCTACAAGGTGTAGGAACTTGGTCAAGGATCCTCACACAATGGAGCTAGCACTGGAGAGATTGTATAGCCAGAGTTCCCCACTGCAGACAAGGGCAGTTAGTCAGATCCTTGTCTGCAGTAACCCTGACAGACCCCGGGTATCGGCAGGTGGGATCAAACTGCGATCTTTGAAGCTTAGTGTATGAGCTTCTACTGCATGAAAGAAAAGCCACCTGGCTCTTAGCTGAGGCTGTAGCAGACTCATCCATCTCTAGCTGGGCTAGGTGCCACTAGCAGGCTTGGGGAACACTTGGACAAAGTAAAGGGGTGTGAAGAGAGATGAGTGGAGAGGGAGAAAGGAATTAGGAAGGTGAGGGCAGGGAGATTGAACTGAGGGTTTCTGGGTAAATCAGACAGCCAAGACTGAAAGAAACAAAAACAGCTTAAGGGAAATTAGCTGTGCAACCTCCCTCTCTCCACGGTGGTTGTTTCCTTCAGTTGCTGTTGCTTCAGGCCTTGACAGCGACAGCCCCGTCCCTCCCTACATCAGATGATGGAATGTGAATCTGGGCGCAGACATCTCATCTGTGGGATTCACCTGCCATATCTGCATGCTACAGGTTGCATGTATAATCGCTGCAAACCATCCGAGTGAAATCTGTAAACGAGGAAGAACTGCTATGTGCTGCATGCACTGGGTTTGGAGTCAGATATTAAACTGAAATATCAAACTCTGCCAAAATGTCTAACAAGATTTCTAAAATAACTTCTCTCACTCCAGGAGCTTAACTACCAAGGGATCCTATTTTTTCCACAAAAATTTCCAAAGCTAAAACTAATACCTCATTTACTTTTGGCAATGTCAGAAAATGTCAAACTGAACTTGAAATGCACTCCATTTCGTGGAGGGGGGTTGGGGTGCTGCGATTTCCCATCACTCCTTATGACACTAATTATACACACAAGTCAACTTCATCTGCACTGAGCAGAATGGCTCAATGCACGGTGGAGTTCACTCAGCTCAGATCCTTGCATTGCTGAGCGAGTCAGGTGTGCATTGTAACTGCAGTCACAGCAAGTTTCTGATGTGCTTCTCCAAGACTGGCTTGCTGTCCTCTTCCCCCTGCCTTTAACTCCCACGCTTCTTCCCAAAGCATAAAGTCTTTCTGGAAGACAATCAGAGATGACTTTCATCAACTTCCTTCATCAGCCTCCATTTGCTACCTCTTCTGCACAGTTTGCTCCTTTCCTGTTTAATAATATTTCAGCATCACAATAAAATATTATTTATAAAGCATCCCCCTAGCAGCGTGGCTCAGCCCTGTCCTAGTAGGGGCAACACAAACAGTTACACATAGCATCAAAGTCGTACAGCGTCCAATTATAAATATATACTAATTAATGAATACCAAGAAATCATCTATATTGGCTACTCCAGCATAGGAGATGGGGACGCCCTCTGAACCTCCATTCAGTGAGTCTTAGGCACTGTTCTGGCAGAGGAAGGGTATTACCTTCCCTGCTGCACTGTCCTGAAGAAGGGATCCAGTCTACAGATTAGCAGATCTCATGGGATTCATGAAAGCATAGGATCAGCATGAAGACAAGGGTCCTCCAAACTGAATTCTGGTTTCCATGACTGCCGCCCTGGCACCATAGCTCCAGCAGAAGCATTGCTGTTGTGAATATCTGCGCTAGACCAGTCCCTGAAGAAGAAGGGGTTCAAAATGCAGAGCAGGAAAAAAAAATGAGTGAGTCCTGACTTATCCAGATTGGTCCCACTGGGTTCTGGGAAGGAAGCTGCTGCAGAAAACTGTTGTCTCCAGCCAGGGAGCCCCTTGAGAGAGGGTTCCTCAGAGGTATAGAAAGTGGGAGGAAAATATAATGGAGATAGTACTCCCCCCTGCACCTCATACATCAGGATTCTGTCCCCATCCATCTGTGGAGTAGAAGAGACCACAGAAACCTTACAAACCAAACTAAGCAGATCAGCATGAGGAGGGATCCAGCACAGAGGCCAGAAGTGATTAAAAGAGAAGAGGCTCCTGATGTAGAAATGTTAGATTGATATGGATATCTAAGAAGCAACGCTACATGGTGGACTACAGCAAAAGTTCCAGCATCTGTTAACCCATGGAACAATAGCTCCCTTGAGAGGTGCAGGAGAGATATCACCGTGAAGGACACAGGGAGATGGTCTTGAATCTATGTCAGTCCCTCCTTATGAAGGCCTTTACAAACCCTTTACAAACAGCAGCCAGCATAATGAGCACAGCGTAAGCAGTGACTGATGTGACTTACTTAATATACAGGGCCAGTTGCTCAGCTGATAGAGTAAATCAGCATAGCTCCATTGATTCACACTATCCCAGAATGCAGCCCATGGACTGCATTTGATATTGGGGCCCCATTGCAGTCCCTAGGCATCGTTACTAAAATATTTTAAGCCCATACAATGAAATTACGTGAAAACACACTGGGATTATTTTTCCCCAGAATCCTCGGATTCCAACCCTTTGCAAACAAGAACTGGGCGATTTTCTTTCTATTTTTACCAGTGCTGCATTGGGCGCATCAGCCAGCGAAACATCCGCTTCTCAGAACAACGCCTTCAGACAAGGAGACTGTTTCTTATCATTAAGCAGAGCTACCAGGACCACAGTGCGCTGGCCTGAGATGCTCAAAGAAGCAGAGGCCAAGGAAAAAGAGAGCCTGGGAGAGAGACCCCCTCCATAGCTGGGTTTTTGTTCCAGATGATGACTCTGTAGACACCCACCTTGGCATACAAAGGAAGAGGGAGTTTCTCCAGGGTGGACACGGGCAGTGATGAATACCACTTTCTGCTCAGCTCCAGATCGCAGGTTTACTGCAAAAAAAAATGAGAGAGACAAAAGATCCTTAAATTGGGTCCCCTATGTGGTACACAAAGGACCATTAATATTAAAGCATATCCTTTTATTAAAATTGTTCATCCATTATACATGGGGATAATCTATAATTAAAGGAAGCAGTGTTGCTAGCTGTTCATATCATGCCCTATGAAAGATGGTGCAACAGCAAGGATTGCAAGTCTAATGACACAAAGCCAAGGCTGCAACAACAAAATTAGTTCCCTTTTTAAAAGCAAGATTTACTACAATGAGTTTAACTGCATTGTCATTGCTCCCTCACTTGTGATAAATGTCCTCCTGGGGGTCAACAAGAAAAGCAGTAGGGTTCCGTTTCCATTCACATTGTAAAGCGAATTGCACCCTGCATTACACTTGATATAAGATTTAGCCTGGTGCCAAAGAAAGGTGAAGTGCTGACAAATGACATTTATTAGCATGGCTGCTGCTTTCTTTTTCACTGTTTTGGCCTGGTTTTGCCTCCATCAAAACATAGACCAGAGATAATCAAAATCAGCAACGTACAGAAAACAAACAAGCACTAGATGCACTGAGAAACACTGGAGAGACAAACCATTTTATAGAAACAACTTTACCCTGCACTGAAATGCAGTCACCTCTGGGGTGGAACATGAAATCTATTTAACAGCACATGGCACAACAGTTTTGAGTTGGAAGGGATGAAAATTTTACTGTATCCATTTGAAATTACAGAAAGGTGGGAGGCAGCTTTAGTAGATAGAATGTAACCACCCCTGTTGCAATTTAGCCAGGATTCTAAGGTTAATATCTTACAATTCAATCCCTATATAGGGATAATCAAATAAAGTATTTCAAACTATATTGTCCTGTCTATTAAAACTGTAAACTCTGTGGGGCAGAGGGCATGTTTTCTTCAGTTTGCCACAGGGACAGTGCTTACAAACAGGCAATAAAAAATACACTCTTGCAAAAAGGACCATGGGAATGTCAATGACCATATGAGGTCAGGACCTCAGATATACATCTCATCTAGATCTAAAACACTCAAGAGGGGTAACACTAAAACCAGCAAGACAAAATTGTGACAGAACTCTATTTTCAGTTTAATCCGTTTCAAATAGACAAAAAGTTTTAAAATAGAAAACAAATCAAATTCATAATGAATTTGTAATTACTCATACACACAATATGTACAAACAGAGAGAGAAATATGGCTCTTAAGAGCAAGCAAACTGTGAATCCTATTTTTTTAAATCTGGTTTACAGACATTCTAATCCCAGCCAGTGACAAATCTAAACTCATGATGAAAAACAATAATAAATCAATACGTTTTCAGTTCTTCTCTGGGGCAATCGGACCACAGACCATACCAGGATTCCTTTATATTTCTTTAGTCCCTCTAAATGTCCTACAGATTTTCAACCTGCAACCCAGCCATTTATTCAGTCTTTGATACGCTAACTTCACTCCACTCTGGCATGTTTTGAGCCCAGAGGCAGAGAAATATAAGAAAAAATGCCTCTGACAAAAGTGGCAGCTGGTGGGGTCAACCCTGTCTGCTGAAGAAAAGTGGGAGGCAGCAGCAAAGAACGCAAGAACATCAGCTAGAACCCGATGACCAGCCTATGTCATTAGCATTAATACTGAGTAATGCAAGAGGAAGGAGATAAATCAGCCCCCAACAATGTTAAGTGAAAAAAGAAGCTGAGGATGTCTCCTGTAACTAGAGCCACATTTTCTTCTATTAAAAAAAAAGGTCTAGCATTAAAGAGGCAGATACTCAACTCAGTATATACAACCTAGGCTAATTACACAAAAATAAAAATAAAATCGAACGGTGTTGACAATTTATACCAGGTAAGACTCTGTCCTATGCTTTTGAGATGACACATATAATACTTTATATTATATATATATATATATATATACACACACACACACACACACATGCATCCGACGAAGTGGGTATTAGCCCACGAAAGCTCATGCTCTGAAAAAATTTCAGTTAGTCTTTAAGGTGCCACAGGACTCTTTGTCACACACACACACACACTCACTTTCTCTCTTTGTAATTATTATGATTGTAGATTACTAATTTTCCTCTAATGCTGGAAAGAATCTTCCCCACTTAGGGCCTGATCCAAAGCCCACTGAAAGCAACAGAGACATTGCATTGATTTCAGTGGGCTTTATCTCACACCTGACTTTGAAGCCCCATAAAATGTCTTTCACTCCTCCTCCACACACATTAGGGAGGGTCAGTACAGCATGAACTGCAAAGGATGGGTTAATTCCTTACTACATGGAATCTGGTAAAAAAAACTTCTTGAAATATATTTATCACAGGGAATACTTACACATGTGCGTGTTAATTTCTATACAGATTTTCTTTCATTTTATAATTAAATTGTCAAGACCAAGAACCTATTAAAGAAAGTCCTCACTTATCTTAATAATACCTTGGAGTTCTCACATAGAAAGCACTTTTTAAGCCAATCTACAGGCGTGTTGCATCTTGTGCTAGGGCTCCATTCTGCGGTTACCGCATAAAGCGGAAACCGCGTATATTCAAAACCCATTGACTTCAATGGGAGGCAAAATTGCGCCCCCTGCAGGAAGTTAAAAAAAATTCTCCTTTCTTTTTTTGTTTTTGCGAACCACATAAAGTTGAAATCGCGTAAGTTGAATCAGCGTAAGACGCAACATGCCTGTACTTTTTTCACTTGTGCTGTTTACCACTGTTAAGTATCTGGTTAATTTAGTTTTGTTTATAGTCCGTTTCACTCCCCATTGTTTGGGTTGCGGAACCTGCAGGAAAACATCTAAACCAAAATCCCCCCACCCTCCCACTAGAAAGTCATGACATTATCTTTTCTAAACATTTTTCTTAAAAAGTACATTTTGGAAGATTGTCTTTAAAAGGAACTTTTGGGCCTAAGCATATTGGTATTGTCTCTTAAATGCAGTCAGCGCTTCTGACAGATGCTGCATAGTCAGCGGTGTTTAACAGATCCATCACAAGATATAGGCTCAGCAGTGCTGCCCTCTAGGTATGTCTGAACCCTAACCTGGAAGAGATATGATGATTTGGGAGACATGAGTTCAGTATCCACTGGCCTGTTCAATAGTTCAGCTTCCCTGCAGAGGCTGGCAATCAGGGGACCAATTAGGGTTGATGTGAACATCTGTCCACAGGTTACTGGACTATGAGTGTCATACTTTTTTTCATGTAGGCCATCAAACAGCTGTCAGATAGCAAAGACAAAAGACTGGATCCAATGTTTGGGTTCAGACCTAACACACACAGTCTTGAGAATTTCAGATTGGGATCTGAACTTTATATAACCGAGGCCCATACCTAATAACAGCTTTAATTCTTTGCTGATCTTGGGTTGGAATCAGAGCAGCAATTTACACCTGAAAATCTCACTCTAGATCGATGGTGTCCCAAGGCACTTCACTGTGGCTTGAAGTAGCCCTGTAGGGCCTTAAAGGAACCCTCCTGGTCCCAGGCCCTTAAAAGGAGCAATGCAACAATGGTTTGGGATGGCTATACCTTCCCTCTCCCATACACTAACTATTTCCCACATCACATTTCTTTCTCCCAATGACTGCTTCAGTTGCTTGCCTGGAGACATGGAACAGGGTAACTACCTGCTCTGACCTTAAAGGGCCAGTACTTTGTTACACCTGAGTTACATTCCCAATCCCCAGTATAGCCAGTCCTACCACCATTTCTATGTTTGTATGGATCACACACTCTCAGTCTTGTAACTTTCCCCCTTTCCCAAGCTGTATTTTGCAAACACTGAAACACAAATTTTAAACTTTAAAATAAGTCCAGTTTTTGCAACCATGGAGTTCTCTTTAACCCACACAGCGACAGTATTTTCTTCTCTCTTTCAACATGATACATACTCGTCTTTTTTGAAAGACAGCTACTGAGCAACAGACTTCAAGGCAAAATGAGTGATACGGTATCTGATCCTGTCTTTACTGCTATTTGATACAGCACCAAAAAAATTGCCTCCCTTTAAACTTCAGTCTTATATTGTGAATCCTTCCTATTTTGGAATTGCAAAACTCAACATTAAAATGAAAGAGATTTGAAAGGCGTGACTTGTTTGGCAGATACCAGAGTGTTGAAGTAGTTCAAATAAAGCAAAGCAAGGATTCTTTTCCCATCACTTCCATGGTGCACAGAGTCTAAGGCTTCGTCAATTCACAGCACCAAATTTGGAAAATTCATAACAGTAAAGTTCAATAGCAATATAGACACTGGAATGGATTTTCATTGAAAGGAAAACGAGTTGAATTACTGCAGATTTGTTTTCATTTTTCGCTGCAGTGTTATCACACCATTATCCACAAGAGAAAGGCAACTTTTTTTTAAAATCCACTGTGAAAAACACCACCCGTAAGTGTAAGGGGACTGTTATCCCCTTACTAACACTCAGTGTGGTGTTTTGATTGCTAGCTCCCAGGACCAAAAGGGGCAGGGTCAGTGGGCAATCAGGACTCTGAGACTGACAGTCTCCAGGAACAATGGTGTGAGGCCAATGCTCCGGGTCAGCCTGATTGACAGGGCGGGCAGGCTAATCAAGGAGTCAAGAGGCCAGAGTGGGTCCCGTCCTCCATGTGTGTGAGCTGGGATTGTCTGGGTCAGACAGAGAGGGGCCGAGCTAAGGAGAGAGCAGAGGCCAGAGCTGAGCTGGGCCAGATCCAGAGGGGCCAGAGAAACAGACCCTGTAGTGGGAGCAGAGCTGCAGCCCCAAAGCCGGAACACAGCCCAGAGAGAGCAGACATGCCCTGGGAGGAGCTGCAGGAACCAGAGGCAGAGAGGCCAGAAAAGCAGCCCAAAAAAGCAGGTCAGTGCTGGGGGCAGAGACACAGGAGCTACCTGCAGCGCAGAGCTGTAACAGCCAGAGCAGCAGCCTGTGCTGAGACAGAGCGGTGGAACCGGAGCAGTCCAGAGCCTGAGAGCGTATGGCCACAACCAGAGGAAGTGCCCAAGTCACAGCATCCCTGCAGCACAGCTGAGAAGGAGACCTGGGACCTATCAGGAACAGACTGAACTGTCCTGACATTTGCAGAGACACTGGTGTGGATGTTCCCTGCTGCCACAGAGCAGGGTGTTGTGTTTTTTCGAACCTTTCTAATTTTTCCTTATTCATTTTTAAGATACATTGTTGATTAAATAATTTGCATTTGCTTTAAGTTGTATGTAATGATCAGTGGGCCAGGGAAGTGCCCAGTGTAGAGGGAGCACCCCGGAGTGGGGACACCGTAGCCCCTGACCTAGGTAACCACCCTAGGATTTGGGGTCGAGCCCCCCAAGAATCCTGGGCCCAGCCTTGTTGGGGTCACAAGGACTCCACCGGACAGGAGAGTAGAAGGGGAGTCCTCAAGGGCAGGGAGGCCTCTGGGTAAAGGAAGTGGGAGCGAGGACTCAGATCCTTCCGCTAGCCCATTTCACCGGGGTAGTGCAGAAGCCAGGAGAGTTCCCCACAATAGCAGGACTATTCCCCCGTTTACATAAGAATGGGTGCTCTCACTCAGCTGTGGGCTGATATGGTCAGCCTGTGTTCCACTGGCTGTTATTCCCAGTTGTTCTCTTTGCTTGTAATGTTGTGGCAGGCCTCAGTGCTCACGCACATTGCTCTCCTACCACTCACGGCTGCAATCTTCTTTGAAGAAAAAGAAGACTCTCTCCAAATAAAAACATGTGCAGGCCTTGGGTGGTCAAAACCAACCTAAACAATGTTAAAATCAACAGCTGCTCCAGCTTTAAACTGTTCACTTGAATGATAGATTTGGCACAGAGCAAATGTTCTACTCAAAAGAAATCCTGATGGACTCTAGGCACAGAGAAAGAATTGTGCACATGTATAGGCACATATATACTGATAAAGGACCAGTTTCAAAGTGCTCCTGCCTCGAGCACAAAAGCAAAAGAGGGAGATCAGACAGGCAGACTCCAACTTGCACATCCACACAGGGGCCAGCCCCTGCTGCTTGTACCCCATTCTGCCAGTACAAGTGTTAGTGACAATAGCAGTGCTACATAATCCACAAGGAATGTAGCATCATAGTCAGGACACAGATTACCTCTGCACCCCTTGTCATATGCAGCCCTTGCCACGCCTGATTATCCTCCTGCAGTGGCTCACCAAGCATTCTTCTGCTTGTGCAGAACATCTCCAGGAATGTTTTCCTGCAGCGGTCCCCTTCACCTCAGCCTCCAGTGAAGATGTGGCTTTGAAGCCAAAATATGTATATGGTTAAATTAGAGATGGGCCTTGAGCCATGTGGCTGGATGCAGATGCTTAGTTGGCCCAAGTTTGGGAGTAATTTCCCGATGCCAGGTCAGAGCATAAGTGCTGGAATTCAGCAAAGAGTTTGGTGTTTTGAGATTTCCACCTCAGGAGGATTCAGATTCACGGGAGGTGGTCATAGACATAAAAGTTACACATAGTATAAAGGCTGATGGAACCAGGCGAAGGTGTAGAATATGCTCTCTTAGGCCCTTTTCTAAATTTTACCTCAGGTTTCTGCCTCAGAAAAACCACAACTGGGCACCCTCAACTAGGGTGACCAAATGTTCCGATTTTATAGGGACAGTCCTGATATTTGGGTTTTGTTTTTTGTTTTTTTAATATAGGCTCCTATTACCCCCGTGTCACGATTTTTCACACTTGCTATATGATCACCCTACCCTCAACAGACTCGGAAGAGAAGCCAAAAACTGAATGTTTGTGGAAAGCAAACTCCTCTCTACGGCTGAAGAGCGGGGGAGTAAAGGGGGCAGTTGTACTGAGGTCAGGAGCTCAGGGAAGCCCCCCAAATGTCTGTAACTGAGGCGAAATGAGAGAGCTGGGGCTCCAGTGAATATGACCTACTGGGGCCCCAAATTTCTCTCAGTAGTCATGCTCCCTTCCCTTGGGAATGGAACTGGGAGTCCTAGGAGATCTGAATCTATTACGAGTGCCGCTGCACACCCACTGCACTGAATCTGTGCCTCAGTTGTCCATGTTGAGGATACGGGTAATGATACATACCCATCTTCGTAAGGTTTAAGATCCATGGAAGGAAAGCAACACAAGCCTTATTATTAGAGATGGCCCCTCAAAGTCAAGGCTGAGGTGCATTGGTGGGACACTGTGGGGAAGTTCACAGTGTTTTACCTCTTCCATAGAAAAGCAGAGGTCCTCAGTCACCAGGGCGTTGAATCTTTCATCAGATTGAAATTCACATTTCAATTAAAGACGTGTATATATTTTTGTGTAGCTGTTTTGAAACATGGGCTGTCGACAAAATAACCCAGTATTACACTGTGAGAGTCTCCAGTACTTTTGAAGTATAAGTGTTTTGTACTCAAAATATGGCTAGTTGGAAACTTCAATGGGGTCTCCACGGAGTGAGTAAAACTCCATCACAGAAAGAAAAATCTAATCCAAAGCACACCACTATATTACATTTCACTCCGCCGTCTCTGCGTCCAACAGAACTACTGTAACATCTGTGTCGAAAGTTAACGCTGATCTTATTGTTGTCCTCACTGCCTGGTCTCTACCTCATTAAACTACTTTAACATCATTTACTGTACTCTGGTGTTTCCTGAGAGACCAGATTAGCACCTAATTCTATTTATTTATTTATTTTTTATTTCTGTTCACAAATGTCATTTCAGATAGGACTGCGTGTCTCAGCAACACTCTCAGCAAGAGAAAGCAATTTTGGCAACCCTTGAGTCCCTTTGGGCTTGGTAGGGTCAAGGAAGCACAAGCTCGTTGTGCCTGTTTATACTTTGTTCGGAGGCCTACCTCCACCAGCTTATTTCCTGACATATTGGCTGAACTGTATAAAGATGAAGATGATTCTACCTAGACTGCAGACACACACCAAGCTTTTGAAAGGACTGCTGGCCAGCATTTTTGCTTTTCTATTTTCTGCTGAAGGAAGTTGGGTTCTAGGTATCGAGCCTGGAAACAGGGCATCTGCCAAAGTACAATTCAGTTCCTCAGTCACAAACAGTAACTGCTGGTTGTCAGCCAAGCCAAGTAGAGGCTTGAGAGTGTTACTTCTCCACTGGCCATTTTCTCCAGCCTCACCTGCCGTTCTGGTGCCTTTATCTCTACTCCTAAAACAAATCAAAATAGGAGCAAAACCTTCTCATTGTCTCATGACAATGTCAGTATTGCCTGCTTTCAGTCAGACCCAAAATACCCTGGCATCCTATGCTTTTTCAGAACTTCTGCCCACACCTGTGGAGGCTTATGCTGATGAAAAGAACTATTTTATAAAAGGTGCATTGACTGTCTATAAACCCTCCCCTTTCTCAAACTCTCCTCACCATTTCTGGAGACACTATCTCTCTCCTGTTTTAATTACAAGAGGTTTAGGTCAAAGTACACAGTGATAGGCCAGAGAGACAAGCTGGGTAAGGTAATTCTCTTATTGGACCAGCTTCTGCTGGCGAGAAAGATGAGTGAGCGGAAGAGGAGCTCTGTGTGGCTCAAAAGCTTGTTTCCTTCACCAGAAGAAGTTTGTCCAATAAAAGTGATTGCCTCACCCATCTGGTCTCTCTAATATCCTGGGACCAACATGGCTACCACACTGCCTAACCTCCTCTTAGCGATGGTACCAAGCTATAAAGCATGGATTGTGACTCATCGTCTTCAAAGTTTAGGTGCAGAATTTTCATCCAGAGCTGCTCTCAGCTTATTAGGGCCCAGATTCAGTAATCAATTTAAGCCTATGAGCATGTTCTGAAATACCGTTGAATTCAAGCAAGTGCTTAAATGCTTTGCTGAATTGGGGCCTGGATAGAAAAAGCTCTCTTTGAGATCATTACTATAACATTTTAATCTTGGGAGAGCATTCTACTATTTGTCCGTTATAGCCCATTTTGCGCCCAAAACAACAACTTTTTAACATTTCTCTTAAAATCAAAGCTGTTTCAAAGTATTATTTAACCCCTTTACTCTGGCAGCAGAGAAATTACTAGGACTATTACAATGGGCCTGTGTGAGCATGTGCTTTATTGATGTTACACTGACCTAATATCAAATTGGCTCCGCTGACCACGGAAAAATGCAAATTGGGTATTATATTTGCATGCTATTTTTATTGTGCCCTTGTGTCTTCATAAAAACAAAGTTTGGGCTAATAAAAATAAAACATTTCTGGAGCTCGTATAAGCAAATGTTTATGTAGGCCGGTAACAAATTGGTTTGTCATTTAGGGAACATAAAGATCATTATAATCACCCTTAGGCAAAATAGGTTGGTGGCTTTTGCTTAGCTTTTAGCTTTCATTTGCAAATCAATTTAAATGTAGCGCAGTGTCTCAAAGACAGGACAACACAAGATTAAAGCTTTCCTTGTGTTCTCCCCTCCCCACTGCCTCGGACTCAGAGACCTAGGAGTTAGACTAGCTTGAGTTCAGAGCAAATTAAATATATTCTAGCTAGAAAAAGAGAAAAGGAATGTTTAGATGTAGATTACGTGTGAGAATCCTACTGGGGTGCAAACGGAGGAAAAGACCCTTCCCAAAGCATTCTGAAGGTAGAGGCTGAAAGAGTGAACAACAGATCTTTGCCCCAGTAGGGCTCTGAATATGTAGTGCACATGTGATCTCCTTGCCTAGATGCTTCTTTCTTACTTTACTCCTTTAGTCTTTTGCAACGATTCCTCTTTTATCCCTTCTGACAACCAATGATCTCCACCAGAATGTGGCAAAGTGAACTTTGGTGGCAGTTTAACTAGGGTAAAGATGATGTGACAGCCTGAATCCTATTTACCAAAATGACTCAACCTAGGAAAATCCAGAGCAGTTCGCCAGTTCCATCCTCCACTTTCTCCCCCTCTATCTTCTGCACCTTTATTCCAAATGGCAGGGTATTTTGGAGAGGTTCTGTGTGGAGGGAGGCTATGTAAAATTGTTTCAGCATTAATGCTCAACTGAATTTTCAACTTAATAGCCCAGGGAGGAGATAGGATTGTAAAGCAAAAGGCCAGAAACATTTCCTGGTAAAAATTTTCTGAAGCTAGTTCAAAGGACGCCATGTAGCTACTTGGCAAATCAGAAATGGCAAAGGATTGTTTAGCAAGTTCTCCTCCCCGCCCCCAAAGTCATTTGTTTGTTTTTAATCTTCATGAAGTCTTGGAAGCAAAACATTTTTTCCATCTGGGCTTCATGACACTGTCATGCCTCATATTCCTCTAAGGAAGGGAAATTAAACAGCATGCAAAGACTACTACTTTATACCTGCATGTCTTTTTTTTTTTTTCAAAGCAGGGCTTTGCATTTAGATTATTCATCATCAGCTGAACTTTGGAACATAAAATCCCATGAATAGGAATAGAAAACGGGACTGTGAATAGCACATTATTTGACTCAAATGGCCAAAGGGAAGGCAACTTACAATTAAGGTTGACGACAGTAGCAGTTAATGTCACCTACCTGCATCACTATCATATCATAACAATTTAGCAGACAGGGACGCAGCCTGCTTTGTTTTTCCCTGTCCTGCTTTGCTATTTATAAAGTCAGGTTGTAGTGCAGATAAACCTCTTCTTCTTCAGAGACCAAGGGAAGGCAGTAAATTATGGGAAGGCTAAGTGGTACATCAAATGTGTCTCCTCGAAGCCATCGATCATCTTGTTATATTTGATGTATAATCCCAGAACCCCAGAAATCATTCCAAGAATCACAGAAAATGCAGAAGTGTCCTTCAAGTGATATAGTACAAGAAAGCAAAGTCTACCTACAGAAAAACATTCTTGCCATGTTTTGCTAAAAAGTCTCTACTTCACACGGGACCCGCTAGACATTGTTCCCTGAAGCATGGCACAATGAGCATTCACCTTTTCTGCTTGGATACATTGATAGGACAGATGTACTTTTTTTTTTTTGCAACGTTAAACCACAAAAGGAACACAAAAACACTTTGCCTATTTAAAAAAAATCAAATCACTCAGTGTTCTATTGCCCCTTAGGAGCAGATGCACTGCTCCTTTTACCACCAATAATAGCTCTTTCCGCAAGAAGATCCCAAAATGCTTCAAATGTTTTAAAGGGGCAGAGACCAGTTTTTTATTCTGTGTTTGTAAAGTGCCTAGCACAGTGGGGTCTTGGTCTAAAACTAGGACTTCTAGGTGCTACAGTAATAGATTAAGAATAATGATGATGAACTAAACCGTACAACCCCATGGTGAGACAGGGTTGTATTAGCTCCATTTTTCAGATGGGGAAAGTGAGGAACAGTTACATGCCCCAGGTCACACAGAAAGTTTGTGACAGTTTCAGAAATGGAACTTGGGCCTCTGGAGTCCCTGCCTTGTCCCTGATAGCCACACGGCCATCCTTCCTTTTTGCCCCTGTAGGATCCCGAGTTTTCTTAATACAAAAGATCATCCAGGCTAAAATATACATGCAAGAAATTCCCATTTGTGGCTAGTCACAGTTCCCTGCCCTTGATTTCATTTGTGTCATTTATGTGGTTTTTAAAATGGGGACTGAGAGTGGATGTCTGGTAACCAAGTACTGTAAGGCAGCATGGCATCAGCTCTCCCAGCTGTTGGAGGCTAGAGTCAGGTTTGGCTGCTCCAGGTGTTGTTTCATTGAAAGATGAGGGTCATTTACTGCAGAAAGAAAAGTGACACTCTCGTGAGCATAGGGCGTATTGCCAGCCAGAAACAGACAGGGCAGTCTAGTGGTTGGAGGAGGAGTATGGCAGTCAGGACTTCTTGCTTCTGTCATTTCCAGTTCTGCCACTGATTTGCTGTGTGACTACAGTGCTTGAATTTTCCCATGTATTAAATGGAGATAATCATACCATCTCAAAAGAGAAACCAAAGCCTAATTCATTAGTACTCAAAAGCCCCCTGAGATTCTGAGATTTAGGGCCATGGCCATTCCTAAGTCCTCCTTATGCCATTCCAAAGGTACAAGAGACACTTCAAGCTGCCTTAAGAAGACAGCAGCTGAGGATTCCCCTGACAAGGGAGCTGCACTTAGTTGTGTAAGGAGTATTTTAAGGATGGCAGGGAGTATGTCATGTGTAGAAGAGGTTTAAGCCAGAGCAATGTGCTCCTGCAATCCTGGAAGGTGGATCCATGGACAATCCTGGCTGGTTATCCACTGGCACATTAGAGCTGCCCTGAGGCTGCTCTGCCATGTGCCAGAGGTAAGTTTTGCCCCTGAGCAACTCCCAGGATCAGCGAGGTAGAAAGGTGGTTGGAATCCAGATAACACTCCAAACCCATCCAGATAAGCCAGCTCAGGGATCTGTTCCAGAAAAGACCATGGCAGTGGAAAATATTCATCATTACATTGTGATCAATAAGATAGCTGAAATTGCTTTCTGTATTTCTACCTTTCAGACACTGATTTGGAATGACATGAACTTCTATGAAGCATGCAGTGCCAATCTGTGGAACTCATTGTCTGGGGAAGTTGTGAAGGCTAGAACTATAACAGGGTTTAAAACAGAACTAGATAAATTCATGGAGGTTAAGTCTATTAATGGCTATTGGCCAGGATGGGTAAGGAATGGTCTCCCTAGCCTCTGTTTGTCAGAGGGTGGAGATGGATGGCAGGAGATCATCTTTAGGTTCACTCCCTCCAGGGCACCTGGCATTAGCCACTGTCTGTAGAGAGGATACTGGGCAGAATGGATGTTTGGTCTAACCCAGTATCGCTACTCTTATGGTTTTTTTTATTATTATTTATATATATATGGAGATATGCCTATCTCATAGAACTGGAAGGACCTTGAGTCCAGCCCCCTGCCTACATTAGCAGGACCAAGTACTGTCCCCTGACAGATTTTTTTGCCCCGGATCCCTAAATGGCCCCCTCAAGGATTGAGCTCACAACCCTAAGTTTAGGAGGCCAATGCTCAAACCACTGAGCTAACCCTCCCCCTCTAAATTGAAGTTCTTAAATACTGAATGTGGGAACGCACACTTATAAAAGGAGAATGAATAACTGCATACCCACCAGATTAGCACCTGCATGTTAATGCATGGGGCACATATTTTAGTCTAATTATTTTTGCCTTGTATTGGCTCCTCCTTGTGAGGAATCAGTGGTATGGACAAGGTTAAGCAGAAAAAAGCATTCACTGCACAAGACTCCAGGAGAGCGCAGCGACCCCCCCAGCCGGAAAGTGAGAGGTGTGCTGCAAAAGAACTCTGCTTTCCTTGAACTATGACTGCATAGTCTCTGTTAGCCAAGTGAGTGGTCAATAAAAAACAACCTGCTGAAATTAGATTCATGGAAGGCAGTGTTTCTCGAAACCTCTTCTCTGCCAGCACCAAGGAAAAAGGCAAAGGAAAATAATTCTTCTCTTTTGTGCTTAAGATTTACCCAAACCAGAATTTGGTGTTAAATGTTCAGCAGTGAATACTAACTGCACAGAGGATGATCTCATAAGCTGAGTCCAATGATGAAATGACTCAGCAAGAAAAAAAACACAGCAGACCATCCTCAGCCAGGACTAAAATGAACTCCTCTTATGGACCATCCTCCTCACTAATCCAGAGGTATGTTTGCTCTCTAGTCAGACATGGAGTCTGCTCCCTGAGGAGTGCTCTTAAGATAGCTTCCAGAATTCCATCATGTGACTTTATCCCAACATGCAACACTTCTGAAGGGCCCATTTCTCCACTTTTACACAAGTGTAATCTCATCAACTTCAATGGCGTTACATCTGATTTACTCCAGTGTAACGGACAGGAGAATCAGGATCAAATTACCATTTTATAGCAGATTATATCTGGATTTTTATAGACCCCCGCCTCCCATCCCCAGACTGGCAGAGAAGAGGTTAGCTTTCTCCTGCTACTGCAATGGTCCCCAAACATTGTACCTTGCGCCCCCTTACTTCAGCCTGCACCTCCCCAACCCCCCACCCCCAGAGCCTGAAGTGCAGCCATGGCTCTGGAAGGGGATGGGGGGGCATGGACAGAGAGAAGGAGGCCAAGGCGGAGGGCCAGCAGCAGAGGTGGGTGACACTCCCTCCCCTCCTCCGCAGGGGCTGACCCAGGCCCCAGCCATACCCTTAACATTCCTCAGTGGAATCTGTGCCCACCTCCCAATCTGTGCCCTTTGGGAGGTGGGCACAGATTGGGGACCTCTTCTCTATAGTTACCTGCACAGAATACAACACTGGGCCAGCTGTGGGAAATGAATTAAGTCCTTCCAGCACATTGTCAGTGGGATGTGGAGGGAGGGGGCGGTTTGGCGAGGACCGTCACTTGGGGAGTGTCTTAAACTGGTGTAATTTACACCTTCATCCAGCCCCCTCTCTCAGTGAGTAAATTACACTCACCACCAAGGGTGGCGCTGCGTCTGGCAGTGAGTGTCATGGAGGCTCTGTAAGGAGGGGGCAGAGCTGAAACAAGAACCAGGGGGAGCGTTTCCCTTCCTGTCTGGCACTGGGCTGCAGTGAGCCAGGCCTTCTAGCTTTACTCCAGCCACTGGCTGAGGGAAGCCCTGTTATATTGTTTCTCCATTAAAGCCGCAAATGAAATGCCTGCTCCTTAAAGAGGCAGGAAGTCTTGCTTGTCCCTTGAAGATCCAAAGAGAAATATAACTAGGGTGACCAGATTGCAAATGTGAAAAATCGGGACAGGAGATAGAGGGTAATAGGAGCCTATACAAGAAAAAGACCCAAAAATCAAGACTGTCCCTATAAAATCAGGACATCTGGTCACCCTAAATAGAACAGGGCTTCCCACATCAAATATTCTTTTCACTGACTTTCCTCTTTTACAGCAAGCCCACCATAAAGGTGTTTAAACTCCATCGAGGTGTATGGGATCTTTTCCTACTCTGACAGGGCTGTCATGTGGGATAATATACCGTCTTCCTCACAATGGGCTAACAAAGGTTCCTCGCACAGACGTGATTCCGCCTTACAATGGCTGTAAACAGCAGCACATTAACTTTGTGTGCAGGCCAGTGTCTGTAAATTCTATTTAACTGTCCTTTCTGTGCCATAGTTAGCAATATCTTTCAGAGGAGCATCGAGTCTGAATAGCATACTTCATATCTAAACCCATTCATGTTTATATTTCACACACCCCTTAAAAGTTGTGTGAGCATCATAAAAGCTGTCTTGCCAGAAAGCCGTATTTAAAATAGATATAATTTCCCACAAACCTATGGAGAGATTTTAATTAAAGTCAAAGGACCCTTTAATAGAGAAAGAAAAAAATCTAGCAGAGCAAGAATTAATTTTAAAAAAGGTCCATTCTGAAGCTGAGTGGATTGCTCTCAGCCATCATGTATTTAAAGGATGGAGCATATCAAAGATGGGAATGTCAAGTGAGAGATGCTGTAAAACTCCAAAGGGCGGGAAGGGTGTCAGAAGACCAAACCCCGCAATTTCTCAAGCAGAACTATTTTGCTGCGTGTGTCATATTTGTGCCTGTCCCAAGTTATCCAGGGAAACCTCTGCATTCCCTTTCATATAAACACTGACTTTAGAGCTGGAAGAGATCTTTTAGCTCACCTAGTCCATCCTCCTCAGACCAGTGCCTGGTTTTCTTGGAAAACTGTTCGAAGTCTCACCTTGAGGATATTTTTCCTGCTATCCAGACAAAATTTTCCCTTTGTTCCATTTCATCCCATTACTCCTATTAATATCTTGTTGGAACTCAGACCCTCTCGTTCAATAACTTCTTCTCCTTCCTTGATGTTTACACCCTTAAATACATCTAATCTGTCATGTCTTGCTCAGGCAATGGCACATTCCAGGGAAGCCAAGTATTCTCTTTGTATTCAGCCTTTATCACACAGACTGACCACTAACCCACTCCAGTGTTACATTTCCTACGTCCTTATGAACTGACCTACACCCCAGTTTTGTCACAGTCTCTTGGAGGATCCCTTTCAATGTGCCAGAGCCCCAAGGGGTCTTGGTCTTACTTTAGGGTAGTCCACACAGCCTCACTGTCTTCTGAGACTGAACCTCCAGGGCTCCAGCATGCCTCCTTCCCATCACAAGCTCTGCTCAGCAAATCCAGCTGAGACAGACTCCTGATCAGAGACTTGTACGCCCATCAGGGACTAATGCACCTCACCCAGGATGTGCATTGACACTCAAACCGCATTCTGAACAGAGTCAGGTTAATCAGTCAACTGGAACACAGCATTGGAAGTTCTTAGGTTAGCCCAGAGAAATTAAAGTAAACTATAGGCCAGTCTGCTCAGTCCACAACAGTTCACCAGACAAGCTGTTGTGCATTGCATTTTCAGGCCCTGTCTCTCCTTGTCTTCCTTCCAAAATCAGATCCCAGGTGAGAGCACTCAGACTCCCTTCAGAAGCCAGCTCTTAGTCCCCGACCTCACGCTTTCCAGTCCTTTGTTCTCGAGCGGGGTTTTTTACTCAGTTTCCCTGCCGAGAGGTGGGGAAATCCTCCTCTACCTGCGCCATTGGTTGCTAGGTGTCACTGTTCTGGTGACTGGGGCTTTTCCATTGTCTTCTCTTTTGATGTGAGCTAGACTTTTTAATGAACTGTTCAGGGCGATAAGCAACACCCCAATTCCCCATGTATCTCTTAGGCTGCCCTGAGAGCAAACTTAGTCCTTCCCCCTGCCCTGGGTAGCTATGCAAAGCAGAGGGGAAAGTGAGGTATACATAGGATTAAGAAAAAATACAAA
Organism: Dermatemys mawii; assembly: GCA_007922305.1. Taxonomy (NCBI): domain Eukaryota; kingdom Metazoa; phylum Chordata; order Testudines; family Dermatemydidae; genus Dermatemys; species Dermatemys mawii. Next base: position 42,274,638 of record ML677352.1, on the reverse strand, counting down.
AAATTCCCACTCATTACATGAACTTAAAAGGCTCAATGCCTGGGCCAAAGCTACCATCTCTTTCTTCTCCTACCATACACTTTACATTCTCTTAGCCAGGAAATTATATTCTCTAGCCTTTTCCACAGTATAGGAAAGAAATTCTTTTGTTTGAGATCTCTCTTGGAGAAGAAGTGCCACAGTGTTCAGTTTCACCCTTGCATAATATCTGCTGCTGGAGGGAGTTCTTGTCATCTCTGCAACAGGTTTTTATCTTGTAACAGTTCACTGATGTGGGATGAAGATGGGGCAGTTGGTTCTTTTTAAGTTTCAGCATCCTTAGCAATTTCTTAGGATTATAAACTAGTATTTAAGCGTCTCTATTGCTTCTAGATGGCATCTAACCACAAATCTCCCAGTTGAGAACACAAATGAAAGCAATCGCCCATAATAAGTCATGTGGTTGTGCTGGATGTCCATGTGCATCACATTTTTCAACCGCAAGAACTGGGGTTACCCAATATTAACCATGTCTTGGCACTCATTCCTTTTACAGAACTCTGAGTTATGTTTTTGTGCCAACTGGCCAACACCAACCTGCATGGCTATACCAGATACATGCAAAATTGGAAATCTCATTGGTCAATAATATCTCATGTAAATCTCTGAGCAGGAACATGATACTGTAACTCCTAGTTTCCAATAGAACCACTGTAGAAATGACTTAAAACATGAATACATATATTAGTGAATGTAAATTGAATTATGGCTTTGCCCTTTCCAAAAAAACAAAACAAAACAAAGGTTTCTTCAAGGAAAGAGGGCTAGAAAGGTTAAGCAAATGATGAAAGTCAAAGTCAAACCATTCTAATCAAACTTGATAAATATGTAAATTAAAGCAACTAAACAGTTGGCTTTGACAAATGACTCCTGTGTAATGGATTTTCCGCAGAAATAAGGCTACAGTTCAACTGTTTCACTGTTTTCTTAAAAGCCTTACATTTCACATTAATAGAAAGTGAAAGTCAGTGTTCACACTGGGGATTAGTACAAGCAACTGTAGACAGCAGGTAACTTCCTAGGAGGGGTGTCGTGATCTGATCTGGTGGCATTTCTTCCATCAGCATTGCCACAGTGCCTGGTGTTGTTTTATTAAATGGCTTGCCCTTAATGAGCTGTCTGATGTCAAGAGACCTATAAAACCTAGACCTCACCATTATGGTTTTATCTATGGTCTTTTAAAGGCAATACTGAAGCAGCATGTAAATTCAAAGTGGCAGCGGGATGCGCTAGAGAGAATCTGTGAAGTCACAATTGTTATAGAAACGAAAATAATGTGTTAAGAAACATTTCAAACTTTCATACCTGCCCCCACCATCTTATCTTTAATACCTATTAAACTCTCTACATTTTATATTAAATCCATCACCATCTCAGTACCTCCCTCCTGTCTCTGCAAACGTCCCATTTCCATTGCTTCAGCTATACCTTGTCCATTTAGATTGCAAGCTCCCCAGCACAGGATCCTGCTCTGAGGTTGCACTCCATATGCTTTTATGAATGTAAATATGATGTAACTGGAATATGCTTTATGCAAAAGGTCTCTTGTAAGCATCAAAACAAAGGTTATAACTTACTGAATATATTCATCCTATTTGTGTGAATGTATCATTCTTGTATCTGAAACTAGAAATATGAAGTACAACTCTGAGGTCCTATTGTAATTATGCAAAGTGTGGGCCATTATTGGTGGTTTAGAATCTTGATGGCTCCCATTGACTAGAACTGACTGTAAATGACTCTGTTTACCTGCAAGTCTGCCTGTGTACACATAGGCTAGCCCATGAGTAATGAAAAATGAGGTCTTACAGTGATATGTGACCATGTCACCTGATACTGGAATCCATCTTAAATCTGGTGCTTTTTCACTGAGAAGGAGGGGTGGGGACACAGAGAGATGAAGGATTCCCATCATGTGCCAAAGCTATAAAAGGGGGTGGAACAGGACAAAGAAGGTCCCAGTCATGAGAAGGCCCCTGCTTTTCACCTAAGATTCCTGCTGGAACTAACAAGGACTGTACCAGGGAAAAGGATTGGACTCAGACTAAGGAGGAGTCTAGTCTGTGAAAGAAACTTAATGGAACATCTCTCACAATGCAATTTACCTGTAATCAGTTTCTTAATCTATTAGGCTTAGACTTGCATGTTTTGCTTATTTTGCTTGGTAACTTGTTTTATCGTCTTTTATTACTTGGAATCACGTATCCTACTTTTATACTTCATTAAATCACTTTTCTTTATTGATAAACCCAGAGTAAGTGATCAACGCCCGGGGAAGCAAACAACTGTGCATATCTCTGTATCTGTGTTACAGAGAGGGGACAAATTTATGAGCTTACCCTGTATAAGTTTATACAGAGTAAAATGGATTTATTTGGGGTTTGAATCCCACTGGGAGTTGGGTGTCTGGATGCTGGAGCTAGGTGACCTGCTGAGTAGTTTTTGGTTAAAGTCTTCAGTTTTGGGGGTATAGTTTAGACCCTGAGTCTGTGTTGCAGCAGGCTAGTGGGCCTGGCTCAACAAGGCAGGGTTCTGGAGTCCCAAACTGGCAGGGAAAACAGGCTCAGAGGTAATCTCAGCACATCAGGTAACAATCTCAAGGGGGTCTCTGTGACCCAACCCATCATACCTGCCCTCACACTCGTACAGACAGCCTAGCACACACATTATGTGCATAAAAAAACATAACTGGCAAAGGAGAATCCCATTTAAAGTATGTTGCATTACAGCCACTACAACAGGAATCCTTAACCTCCTTACATTCATCTTCAGACTGGTCTCTTATTCAGCTAAGCACCTTATACAGGCCTCCTCTTCCAGGTACTCCATGACATCGTAACACTGCCTGACTCGCAACAAGTTTATCCAGAACCTCAAACCACAGCATCAACAGGACTTGAAGTAAAACATGTGAGCTTTTCATCTGTAGATGCCTATGTTTGAAATAAACCATACCATTGGTCCACATTGCACTCCAATAAAAAAAATGTTCCTTAGAATTACAAAAATACTTATGCCAAAGGAAGTTTAAAATGAAAGCAGTGAAGAAAATCAACACTGGACCCAATCTTGCAGTCCTTTCTCAATGAAAACTCCCAGTGAATTATATGGAAGTTTGGTCTAACTTAGGATAGCAGGATCAGTGCTGGTGGTGACTCTCATCTAAGTTTAGGCCTAAAGAAGAGTGCTGTATAACTTGAAATCTTGTCTCTTTCACCAACAGAAGATGGTCCAATAAAAGATGTTACCTCATGCACCTTGTTGCTAACATCCCAGGAACAACATGGTTACAACAATACTGCAACCTAAGGTTAGTAACTGATCTAGAAGAAACATAAAACTTCTCAAATTCTTTTTGTTTTTGTAGTTCCAATCTGTTGACTACAATAATTCTGGATGGTGGGAAGAAAGATTATACTAATATTATAATATGGAAAGCTTGGTAGAGTTAAAGGGGCAATTAACTAGATTCTGAGAGACAGAATTGCTGTAATTTAATATCATACATTTCTCAGGAAAAATAGAGGGAAATTAAGCTTTCATACCCTTAGCTTTATTTAACAAAGTCCCTTACCGGTCCAGGATTAGAACCCCACTTAGTTGTAACCAGAGATCTTCTTTGGACCTGAATTCTGAACAGATATCAATTAGCATTGAAGTTAGAAACTGAAACATAGCTGTAGTTCAGAAACAGAAAGCCCAAATCCCATGAAGTAAAGACATCTTCGTCGTATATCCAGCACAACCAGAAGCAGAAAGGAAATTTCAAATGAAAGTCTGTTCTCATTCAATTCCCAGATGAGTTTGGCTAGTTCAAGAGTTTGGGCTAAGGCTCTGAAATTATGGGTATTGTTGTACACCATACTTTTTGAATGTTACTCTCCTTTACTAGAGATGTGGTGTAGTGTTGTCTAAGTATGGGACTGGAAGTCAGGAGACCTTGGGTCTTCATCTTCCACTGACTGCTGAGTAACCTCACTAAAGGCATTTTATCTGTTTTCTCACAATAAAATGGGGATAATTACTCACCTTCAAAAAATTGCTTTGCCATCCTTGAATGAAAGATGCTTTAAAGTTCAACATACTCTTAACAACAATTAAAGGCTTCTTCTGCACTTCCAGGAACAATTCTGAAAGCATTTTCCAATAATCCAGACCTTGGTCACTCAGTATTTTATCTAGAAAAATGCAGACTTCAGTACGTATTTGTTGCTTGAATGGGTAGGAGGCATGAGAGAAAGAAGAAAAATAAGATTCTCTTTAAAAATAATCTAGCTCTTTACTACTTATGTGGTTCTGGGTCACATTGCAATGTCATGTTGGTATGGTGATCTTTGATGCCAGTGTGTTCCCCAGAGGAGGCCAATATATCATTATGCACTTGATCTATTTTGTTCATTTTTAGTACACTACTTGCTCTTTTATTGGATAGGAAAATACAGAAGCTGAGCTGCATACAAATAGGTCAACACCGTGTGTTTACTGTTAAACATGAATTAAATCCAAATGGCTCAGTATCTCTCTAATAAAAAAAGGCACTATTAATAAGATTTCATTAAATGGAGAATTAATGTATAACAGCATTATATCAGATATGTGAAAACAGAGACTTTCATAACAAAGCTAGGAGAAGTATTATCAAGAACCTAAGCAGGAAATCTGTCTTTCCAGATACTGGAGGAATTTATATTTGAAGAGTGTTCTTTCCTATTGAGATCTTCATTGACTTGTATAAAAATACCACTTTTAATCTCAAATCCCCACTGGCATTTTCATATAAGCACTGAAAATGCCATTGGGCTTTAGAGATTTAATTTAATGAAGGAAAAGTATTTCTATTAGAGAGTATTTTTTTTAAAAAAAAAAAAAAAAGAAAAACCCCACATCTTCTGAGGAGCCAGGGAAACTGGATTATTTTAAGTCCTGAAAACAGACTAACCTCTGCCCTTTCATAACTTTTTCTCCACAAAGAAAACTAACCAACTGAGGCAAAACCCAGAACATGCACATAAGAAGGGACCCTGAGCCAAATGCATTGAATCTACCAGCCCTGCAAAGGTGATACCTACACTCATGGAATAAGGGAAAGGTTCCAGCCCAGTCAGGTTGTTTGTGCAAAACTAATGCATCACTAAACTCCCCACTGAAGTGCCAGAAATAGTAGAGGAGCAAAAAGCATTGGCACAAAGAGCCAATCTCCTACATTATGAGGCAGATCCTTCATTCACCGAGGTCAACAAAAGGTAGAAGATGGCCCTATAAGGACCAAATTCACTACTGGAGTAAGTGAACACAACTCTATGGAGTGCAACAGAGTTGTACCCACTGACATTCTGGTGAATTTGACAACTGTGACTAGCCCCTAGATGACACCTCCCCCTATGCTAATCCTCCTCCTTCCTATTTTACATGGGATGAAAAACTGGCCTCAGTGGAGCTTGTAGATCTGTTAAGATATGAATGTGCACAGTGAACGTACTTCTTTCCTTCAATTAAGAAAGTGCTCTTGACACTGGGGTTGTCTCAAAAAGGGCACTGTAAAGGCTGACAAGCCCAACATTTGATATAAGATACTGCTGTTGCTCTCTTTGCATGCAAAGCTTTTATGGATCTAAATTCTCCACGAGGAGGGGATATACTTCTGTGCTATTTTGTATTTAAAAAAAACAAAAACCACCACCATGTCACAACTCAATGCATATAGCAAACAACCCTACAATAACAATCCAAGTGACGTGGCTCCATACAAGTGTGTGTGTAATCTATGCAGAAATGGTCTGTTACCTTGTACTTCCCCTATTTGTTGTATCCACCTGTTGCATGATTCATATTTAGGCAGTAAACTCTGAGACAAATAATGTTGATTGTGATATGCACATCCATGTCTAGTGACTGTCTCTCTCAGGAGTGAAATCCTGGATCTACTGACATCAAAGGCTGTTTTGCCTTTGCTTGTAGCAGAGCGGCGACTCACCCCGCGGTGCCTCCTGCTGGTCGTCCGGGGAATTAGCTTGTCCCAGCATCCGGAGTGCCCTCTGCAGGCCACAGTCCCACTTGCCACTGGCCCCGTGTCCCTCCCTGGACCCCGGTGCCCTCTTACCTAGGGTGCATCCCTGCAGTACCCCCACAGTCTAGCACTGGGTCCCCCCTCCCTGGGGAACCCTCACCCACTATCCCCACCTTTCCTCAGTCTAGGCAACTGCCAGTCACCCCTTGCCCCCATTCTCTGGGGCAGACTGCAGTATCATTGCCATTCATCATTAGCAAGGAGGGTTTGGCCTGCTGCCTCTACCTCTAGAGCCATTGGCTGCCCCCTGCAACTCAAGTACCCTTTGTTGAGCCGTCCCCTAGGCCCTGTAGCCTAGGGGTTTCCAGGCCAGAGCTTCCCCAGCTCCTCTTGCCTTGCCCCGGCCCTGCACCAGGATTTCACTACATGTGACTGTAGATTTCCCAGCACAATGGAGTTCTGATCTTGCTATCAACCTCTGCACATAATCAGTGTGGATGAATCTGGAAACCCAGTTTAGATAACCAACCAGAGGGTTATTAGCTGTAATCTAAGCATCAGGAACCTGGCCCAAGGTATCATGGAGCGTGAAATACTGGAGAAAGTGTTCCATCCCGTTTGATATTCACAAAATAGGTAATGAAAAAAGACTAGCAAAGATCCTCACCAAGTCTTTTGTTTATTAAAAATTATCATGATATAATTTGGTGAATGTTTTGAAACACCTTCACATTTGAGTTTGACGCATGCCCATTTAGTCCTGATTACCTCTAGATGTTTTTCTGTACTGGATACAAGCAAGTAGGCCTTAGACCATAATGTTATTTCATTTATGGCGGTTAGAAGAGACTTCTGAGTGCAGATAGCTGCTGATCAAGTGCCAAAGTAGATGAAGCCTTAGAGACCTGATTCTGAGAAGCAGAAATTTTTAAATCTTATAGCTCTACGTGCAGGTCAGCTGCCTTCGTTTGACTCAGTTCACCCCGTAACAGTATCCAGTTCAGGATCATGTAAAGATGGGCCTAAATAAAAAACCCAGCAATGAGCATCCCCGAACTTTGGATAGAGGGGCAAACTTTGCAGCAGATCTCTATCACTACGAAGGGTCAAATCAAACCCCCTGAATTGTACAAAAGCATGCATTCGAGTCTTAGCTCTCAGGAACAGCTCTTCGGTTGGCATAAATTGTCATAGATCCATTGAAGCCAAAGGAATTCTGACAACTTACACCAGCTGGGTATCTGCCTCTGAGTCACGGGCTCATCTCTAGTGTCATACAGAATAGTTCAGCATTAGCTAATGGCATTTCCACAGATAAGGTGGGAGGAGAAAAGAAAACAGTCAGAGAAGAAAGTTTCAGGAAGGTGGCAGCTAGTATGTCTTTGAAAGAAGCCCCTTCTCCCACTGCATTTTCATGCAAAGCTCAGTTCTGAAGGTTACCTGCTTCCCCAGTGACTTGAAACAGAAATTTTTGTAAAGGATTCTCTTCAATCTGTCTCTTCCTCTATTTACAGAGCTTAAAAGTAACCATAAAATGCCACCATTTTAGAGCAAATCTAATCTGCCCTTCCAGAAATACCAGGCCACGCAATGATTGTCTCATTTTCTCTTTGACAAATGAGAAATTACTGGCTGGCGATTGTCAGAAAAAATGCATGTCTCTACATCAGCTAAATCAAAAATATGAAACACTGAGCAAAGACAATAAGAGGTCGGTACCTCTGACTGGTGACCTGTTCCTCACAGTTAGTGACACAGAAAAAGCTGTCATATGCTTTATGCTGGTTATATGACTCTCTCATTTCTCCTCTTCACTTTCAGTTTTCAACCATGGGAAAAGCTATTTGCTACTGAATTTGAAAAATCGGGTTCCTTAAAAAAAAGGAAAGAAACAAAATGGTAGAGTTTTTGATAGTGTTCTGTGAAGAGACAGGGTCAACAATAAGACAGAAGGGAAAGGGTCACAGTTCAGTGGCGACCCAATTACCTGAGGGTGAAAGGGCATGCAAGGAAAAGCCTAGTGCAACTCAAGAGAGGAATAACTTGTGCAACCCATGCAAGAGGAAAGAGTGGAACAGAGACATTTTCTATTCCAAACCTGAAAATATCAAGGAGTAAGAGAAAACATTTCTACAGAAAAATCAGCATGAGAGAGGACTCATTCAAAACACGATGCAAAACAACTGCATAATTCCAAAGGGGAAAGGACAAGGACAACACTGCACTAAGGAGTAGCCTGTCACCAAATTAAGAATGGAGCCAAGAGATCACATCCCAAACACATGGTGAGTCCTGCCCAAGAACATACTGACCTATGGTATCCGGTATCTGAGAGACTTGAGGTTTCTGTCCATTTTACGCTTTGGCATCACCCCCCTGCCAATGAAATACGACTGAATTGTGCCTACTCCTAGCACACTGGAAGCAGTTGCATTGTTATTGTCTCCCTATTGTGCACTGACAACTGTAACATGTGGAAAAGGATCTACCAGCCAGCCTCCTACTCCTCAGGCAGATGAGGTAAGGAATCCTGGGTCTGATGGCAGTGAGCCCAGGTCTGGGACAATGCAGAACACGAAGCAGTCCTCAGCCTGCATGAAGGGCATTAGCATCTCTTGTTCTCCTGCCCAGAGAATGGTGACTCCTCCCCTATCCCTGCCTCCCCACCATGTTTGTGTTCTATAAACACCATTCTGGTGCATGCTGAGTGTGGATGCACCATCCTGATTCTGCCTTACCAAGTTTTCTAGCATGGATGTAGCAAACAGAGTGATCTGGAATTGGGCCTAGCAATAGTTCTGAAAAACACTTTTAGGCAGCTGTAACGTGGTCCACAATCCATTACATGACTGCTTAGTTCAAAATAGGTGTTAAGGAGCCTCTATGTAGGGACATTTCTCAGCACAAGTTGCGATCAGTAACTGAAAAGCAAGGGTGAACTATAGTCCAGCAGCCTGTGTAAAGAATCACCTTTACATTCATTACAACTGATTCCCACCTTTTCTCCACCATGAGGGAGTCTTCAGTGAATAGTTTGCTACAAAAGATTTACTGGGGAGCTGCAGAATGGGGAGTTAAAGATCTTAGCTTGATTTAGAGGTGCAATGCACTTGTTCAAGATAGATGAAAATATTTAAGTTGTTACTCTAATGAGACTCAGGAGTAATACAGTAATATAGTGCAATGCTTTGCACTTACATTATTATATCTCTCTGACAAGGATCTGAAAGCAGCAAATTAAATTTCACAATCCCAACCCTATAAAATAAGTATTATATTTTATACAGCCAGACACAGACACACTCGATGCTGGGAATAGAACTCTGGTGTCCTGGCTCTCAGTTCTCTGCTCTTCTCAAGCCCATTCCCTCCTCAGTTAGGAAGATGACAGTGCCTTATACACATCATGCTTAGAGCAAACATTTGTCTGAGCTCTTCATCTCCTCCTACCACTAGCTGCACCATTTTTATTTGAACACCTCTTTTTGTTCCAGAATTTTTCTGCAAAATTCAAATGAACCGTGAACAAGAGCATGAGAGGTTTATTGAGCCATTGCAGCCTAACACTACCCACGTTCCTGCATGATTTGAATACCTAAGTGGCCCAAATGCTCTAACATTCAATTAATGAATTCTAGGAACTCTGAGGGGAATGGTGGTGGGAGGGGGAAGAGAAGAGGAAAAAAGAATTACACAAAATGTTGGCTTCAGCACTGCATTATCCTGGGTGTCTCACTTTGATGAAGGTTAATGAGGAAAGTTCAAATGCTGGGACATAATTAAATAGCAATAATTAAAGCAGCTGACTGCTATAAGCAGCAAACTGAAATAAAAAGAATAATTCTTTTTATTTAAAGTAACCTGCCATTGCCAAAATATTACTATCATGTTTTCCATTTTTTCAAAGCATGATGCAAAAACTAGTTTGCGTTAATTAGTATTAAAATACCTTTAATGTTGCTTGCCCTGCCCCCCCTTGGATCTGTTTGTATATTTCTGGGCATCAGTGTCAACATTAATGGTGACCCCCTTATAACACCATTCTGTGATGAGAGAACAAGCAACACAACAGATGTGTAGTTACATTGTAGTCATGCATGACTGAGTGTGCTCAGATACCACGGTGATGAACACAGTATAAGAACTTTTATAGAACAGAATCCTAATGCATCTGTTGTTCACCGAATATTACGTTTTTAAACATGATGGGCTCGAACCACAGAAGTTAAATCTGCATTCGGAACTTGGAATGTTCAGATCCCAGATTTAGAGTCAGTCCATTGTAAAAATGTGGACAATGTGCAAAATTTGGATCTAGATCTGGGTTCCGATTTAAAGCAACCTGAGTGATGGAGGTGTTTGAAACTGGGGAAGGTTGGTTTGGACCCATCTTGAATATAAATGGACTGTCTGGCACAGTTGTATCAAGCAAGTAAGTTGAGAGGAAAGCAATGTTTATGTATGTTTCAGAATGAATTTGTGGCTTACGTGACGTACATGTTCTCTTAATGACATCAAATCCTCACACGGGTTTGAAAATTACACTGATTTACTGAACAATTAAGAAGAACTCAGTATTTATCAACAGTAGAGGAGCTAGTGTGTTATACACATGCATTTTGCTGAAAAGTCTAAGTCTTGGTCTACACTGAAAAGTTATATCAGCAGAGCTACTTCTGTTATGGGTGTGAAAAACACACATCCCTGATCGACACAGTTATCCTGCCAAAACCCACAGTGTATCTGTGTTGATGGAAGAGTACTTCTGGCTATGTAGCTAATGTCATTCAGGAACGCAGTGTTTCTACACTGACAGAACAACTCCTTTTTGTAGTGTAGGCTGCATCTACCCTAAGTCGCCATGCTGAGACAGGTAAATCAGTAGCATAGACATACCCGATCTTTGGTTTAACACACAAATGAATGATTCACCCATCCCCATATCAAAGAAGGGTGCACATATCCGTGGCAAAGACAGCATTCATATGTATTTGTATTCTGCTGACAGAAACACACACACAGACCCCCACACACAGCTGTCCTTCCATCTGCCAGACGGATTATTTCTTCTAGCAGCCAGAAGCGAGTTAAGCATGCCAGGTGTCATTGCCAGTACAGAGGTCATGTATGCATAAACATCTCCACCTCAATTTCTCACCCTAATGCCCCAAAGATCCTCCTTGGGTTTGGGGAAGGAATTTCAGATTATGGCAGGTAATTTGCAGTTTGCACTCCATACTAGCCATATATTTTATGGTTGGTGACTGTGGTTAGCTCCTGGCCAATATTTGCCCTAAAGTACAGAGAGCCAGCCAGCTGGTGAATTCCCTGTTGTAATCTGGAACTCAAGAGTCATGTGCCCCTTCTTTTTGAAATGTAACAAATCCATAAGCACTCAGGCCTTCCTGGTCATCACTATACTGCACGCAAAGATCATTCTGAATATTACAGTGGGAACAGAACTCAGATTCTCCCCTCCAAAGGAACAGAGTTCTACCACTGAGGCTAAAAGAGAATCTCCTTTAGCTATTAAAATTACAGGGTCTAAGACAGGTAGTTGAGCATTTCTGATTCTGTCTAGCTAGTTCACTACACTATTCAGAGTATTTAGTTATGTTTTGATTCTACACCTTAGACATAGTTGAGTTTGTTTTGGGAAGGGTACACCTCAAAGAGCCTAAATGTGTAATAAGTTTGTCTCTCTCACCAACAAAAGTTGGTCCAGTAAAAGATATTACCTCATCCACCTTATCTCTCTAGTATCTAAATAAGCAGAGCAAGGGAAGGACTAAAACTCAAGACAGGCAGAAAACTTTCAGGCTGTGAAAAGGCTGAAGGAAAAGAAAAGCAGTATCTGGATCTCTTCTAACATTCTTTTATTCTTCTGCTTGAGGTGTTATTTCTTTAAGTCGAGCTGTATGTATTGGTCACAGGGTTCAAATCAGAATGGAGAGGAGCTTTAAAATATTCTCTCTGCATTCAAGTGCAGTTGTAGATACCAATGATCCATAAGATTGCCGCTTCTCTCCTGCATACCAAATACTGAAAGGCTATTGATTGGCTGTGGCTAAAGTTGCACTCATGAAAACAAAGCCATGTTAAATCTAAACAGATTTTTTAAAACACACACTTATTTGGCTTGTGCATCACAGGTAATGAAGGTGAGACATAGGCTCCTGTTCATTAATATAATACATCTTGATTACATGCATTTTCCACAGGACTTCATTCTTATCAAGGATGAGGGATTTACCCCACATAAAAAAAAAAAACCTATGAATTTTTCAGAATCTAGATTTATTTCCCCAGAGCACAAGAGTAACTTGCTAATATGCCCCTAAAAGCAATAGAGATAGTTGAAGTAGAGGACAAGATGATTCCCCTGAATAGATAAACAGACGTCCATTCAGGGAAGGAAAACTGGAATATCTTCTAAAGAATAAATATAAGATGACCCTTGCAGAAGATTTCTAAACAAGTTCACCATTTGATATTTCACCTCAATCCTGACCAATGGCTCCCCACTAAATACGACTAGAGGTTCCATATACGAAATAGCTTAATATCAATATAAAGTGGGAGGATCATCACACTAATGTCAGTGTCTCACAGGGGACAATATCTTCAGTGTTTGAAGCCCTCATTATCCAGCACCAGCTGAGGTGGAGCAGGCACTGTGTGTGCGTGCCTGATGTATACTTACCAGTACAACTGCCAAACACCCAACTGAGCAAAGGAGAAAGGAAAGGAAGAGGCCAAAAGAAATGCTTTAAAGACACCCTCAAAATAAGCATCAAGAGATGTGGCATCGACACCACACAGTGGGAAACACCAGTCCAGGATAGGGATCATTGGTGAAGACTTGTCAGAGAGGGAATGCCCACTTTTGAGAAAAGCTGCCTTGCCCTGGTGACAGAAACATGCCAGAAAAGAAAGGCAACTGTCATGCAGCAATCATGACCCAATCCTATCTTTCAGCACCACCTGAACAAGCCCTGGCTCAAGGATTGGACCCCTCAGTCACCAAAAGGCCCATGAAAAATAAATCCCAAGAAAGAGATCATCCTCGACCTCAAGGGATCGCCAGCCATCTTCATACCAGTATGCCCAGTGTTCTGAATGTGCCAACAGTCAACTTAGCCAAAATTTTTGGTGTTTTTCATGGAAGAGCCCATGCAGCTCTTTTTCACTCAGGATTCATGCTAGGATTTGAAGGTAGATTTACGGAGGTGAAAAGTTAGTGCAGTAATCCACTGAACCTACTTGAATTGTTTCTTCAGGTCATTTTATTCGATTCATGCACTGAAATGGTAAGAAAACCCTATTGAGAATTTAAGGCAAATGAATTGAAAAATACCTCTGCGATTATCCCCGTTACTGATCTGTAATAACTTTGCAGCATATTGACCTACGGGGATCTGGTTAACAAATGACTGGTGGCCGAGCTTTTGACAGTAGAAATATTTCTCTTACAGTAAGTTTCCCCCATACAAGCTAAAAGATGCTTCTGCCTTTTTCCTGCCTTCAAATGACTTACATTTGATACGAAAGTTTGACTAAAGTTTCAAATCATGCAAAATGTGATGCATTCATGTTTGCAAGAGTTTTACAATTTTAGACACAGCAGACAGGCCCGTTATCACAACTGGAGAAATCAGTCAGCAATGACACATGAGCTAGTTGCTTACCAGTAACAAAATCTGGATGGTCAAGAAGAGCCCTTGTTCAGGAGATGGGCGCCAGGACAGAAGAACTGATATAGCTACATGATAAAGCTAGAAGACAAGTGGAGTGAATTCATAAGTTCATCCCCACATGCTGGCTATGAAGACCTCCAACTCCAAGCATAGGCAGACAGTATTGAGTCATGCTCTGCAACTTCCAAAATGTTCAGCATTTAGTGGTCAGCACCAGCGCCTGCAGTTTTCTGAGTTTACCTAGGAAAATCAGATTTGATCTCTCAGTAGTTTCCAGTAAGGTCTCTTCCAGTTCTTCTGGCCTGCACAGGAGTGGCGATGGTGGAAGAATAGATTCCAGTCTTGAACAGAAAAAAGGATTCTGTTGCAAAAAAGTAATTTAAAGGGGAAAACCTTCCAGATACATTGTAATAAACCAGAGTCTTCACAGTTGTCATCATGCTGCACACTATGGCCACTGAGAACAGGAGTGGGAACAGAATTCAGATCCTCCTATTCTAAAAGCACAGTGTTAATCTAAAAAAGAGAATCTTGTTTATCTGTTACATATCTAAGGGTCTAAGGCTCCAAGTTAAATCATTCAGATTTCATCTATTAGAGGGCAATCATACATGTGTTAACCCACTACAGTATTTTCACTTACTACAGAGTAAAAAGCAAGCACCTATTCAGAAACACCTGGATTTTACGGTACACTGCCTTTAAGGTTTTGTTACTGGATACCATTATACAGTGTAGATGGTGAAGAACCATTAGCAGGCACAGCTATCAATGTGATGTTAACTCAATGTAAAATTACCCCAATGATTAGTTAGCGAACTTGTACATTAACAGTCAAGGTCTCAATACAAAACGGGCCTTCGCCCTCCTGAAAACCTACTGCTAATTCTGGATAGATGCCTTTAATAAAACAAAGTAATATTCTAGTCAATCTGACCTCAAGCTCCTTTAAATGAGTACAGGATGCAAAGCCTCTAATGTTGACCCATGATAATCTAACCCTAAAATCAATCAATTTGTGCTCTGAAAGCGGCTGTTAAAGATGGGGAGGAAAATGATCATTCAGCATCAAAGGATTCTTTGAATAGCTCCTTCACACATTCAAATATGAATATGCATAAGATGCTATATCACTCACACCCCTCTCTCTGTCCTACCACCTCCTCAGAATTTCCTAATTGCATAAAGGCAGAATAGTACAATGGTTCAATCAACAACAATGAAGACCACCTACTCTACCAAGTGGTAGGAGAGGGGGACATGTGAGGAGAAGAGGAAGGCCAGGGGACAAGGGGTAATAAATTAATGTAGATTGGGAACAGTGAATATATGGATTGGGCTCAAATGGATAGCTGGAACAATAACTGTGGATAGTTTATATTTAAAAAGAATATAACTTTAAATAACTGGGGAGAGAGAGAATCTGGTTAGAGTTTTCCATTTTCTTTTTGATCAAACCAACAATGTCATTATTTTTATTGTGGTTATGCCTAGAGGTCTTAGTCACGGACCAAGACCCCATTGTGCTAGATGTTGTACCAACAGACTGTCCTTGCCACAAGGAGTTTAAATTCGAAGTATTATGTGCCAATTGCCTATTTCCTTTTATACAGATTCTTTTCTCCATCCTTTAATCTGTTTTCCTCTTTTTCAGATTTCAAATAGAGTTAGTCCAGATGTTTTCATTCAATAAAATGATTTGTCTTAGAAAACGTTGATTCATCAAAAGAAAAAAACTTTTTGCGAGAATGTCCCAGTATCAACAAAACTTCCCTTGGGGAATGTTTCTCAGGTCCAGGATGGAATCTCTGGTCAAAACCAGAGCATCCTCAGAAGAGCCCCCTGGTCAGCGAATTTACCTGGAATGCAGAAGACTGAGGTTCAAGCTCCTGTTCTGATTTGTTCAGACCAGGGGCTTGAACATGGCTCTTCTGCTTCCTAGCTGAGTGCCCTCATCACCACGCTATTCTGTGGTGTTGCATTCTGTGTAGCATAAGACTTCAAAAAGTCTTGGTGTTTGCCCTGCAATAATGTCTCCGTGGATCACAACTGAGAATACCAAATTCAGGACAAACTGCTGAGACGTAGGGTGGACACCTCGAATTGGAGGTTATTCTCTCATGAGATATATCAAACCAGTAACAAAAGTAAACTTTCTGTTTCACCATATTGACTAACAAGAAGTTATAAAAGCAGTTTCCTTAGGCATTCCAGTCTTTGTATCACCACCAAAACCACTAGACTTAGAGATGAGTGGCTCTTTAAAACCAATTTCCTCAAATAAAAGGTTCTTCTGATCCCAAAGGACCAGCCACACAGGTCAATATACAACTCAGATCTTACCCAAAAATCACGCTATTGACAATCCTTTAGTATCTAAAATCTAAAGGTTTATTTATAAAAAGAAACATGAGTTAAAATTGGTTAAAGCGATCAAATACATACAATAATTGCAAAGTTCTTGGTTCAGGCTTGTAGCACTGATGGAATAAACTGCTATCTTGAAAAGTCTCTGGTTGCTTCCAAATCATTGGAAGGACCTCAGTCCCTTGGTTAGAATGCTTCCATTAATATAAATCCATAGTTCAGAGGTCTGAGCATCAGAGAGGTAAAATGGAGGTGTTTCCAGGGCCTTTTATACCTTCTGCCATGTGGCAGGAATCCCATTGTTCTTACTGTTCAAAATTACAGTAACAAGATGGTGTTTGGAGTCACATGGACAAGTCACATGTCCATACATGATTTCACCTAGTCATAGCAGGAAATCATTACCTATAGCTCAAACAGCACATTCACAGGAAAGTCCCTTCGGCGTAGGTGTGTGTCTTCCATTGTGAGTTAAACGTTCTTCTGATGGGCTTCTCAATTTGAATAGTCCTTCCAAGATGTGCTGGCTAACTACCTTGTGGGTGTTACCCCAGGAGCAAACACATTCCTGTGTGGCAAGATCTTTACTAAATAGACATACTGGACTTGTCTACACAATGCATTAGTCTGCACTAGACGAGCATAAATTCTAGCGTGCTGCATACTAACTGGCCCTGTGGGGACCATACTGGTGCAAACAAGGCAAACAAGTAGGCCAAGGTGGAGGGGAGGGGAATAGAGGAAAGAGGGTAGCAAATATTCCAGGATGTGGGCAATTGTGCCCCAATCACAGGCAGTAATCACACCTCACCACCTGCCCAGCTGTTCAACATAAACAAGGTTTTCCTAAAATTAACCCATTTCTCTTTTATGGACAACACTAACATTTCTCCCAAGGCTTTAATGCTGAAGGCCAGAAGAGGAAGGGTTTTAAGATAAAATGCGACCAGAACACTTTCAGGCTACGGAATGTAATCGTAACTCTCACACACTGGAAGAGATGGAGGTTAAGGGGTAAAAAGCATGCTTTTGCAGACTTTCATGTCTAACTGCAATGAGCCACATCCTCAGCTGGTGGAAATGGGCAGAGCTCCATTGAATTCCAGGGAGTTATACCCATTTACACTATGCTGGGTATAGCCCAATGGAGTGACATACATTCTTTGAACGTGTTCCTGCTAACAGCTTAGTACTTGCATGAAGGCTGTATGAAGAGAATGTCCCATCAAGAAAGAAACGTACTAAAACTCCAAAATGATGTGTGGTTTACCTGAGGTACTTCCCGCCTCTATTCCTCCTGTAATGTATTTAATGTGCTTAAGCAGCAGCACAGTATTAATACAATATTCCAGTGATCCACTTATCTACACCTAATAGTCTCCCCACCTCCCTCACTCCCCTGAGTATGAAGACAAATTATATATGGTTTTTAAATTCATTATTTGAGTAATACAGCATATCAGTTATTGTATGCATTACAATGATGTACTCTGGAGGTATAATCTTCTGCTGTATCCCTGTTCTCATTTTGTTATGTATTAGACCCAACTATATTTACAATCACTCTGTATTCTAATATCTGACCCTTGGCCTCAAAGTATGAAAGCTGATCCCCTGTGTTATCAGAGAATTGTCAGTTTCCTACTGCTTTCATGGTTATATTGATTAAGCATTGAGAGGGATGGCTGTTCTGAACTAACATATGTTGTAATCATTTAAACAGACAGATCTCAGCAGCTGAAGTAGCCATTTTTGTCTTAAGCGTTTCTTGTTATGATCATTGAAACAACAACATAGCCATGTACATAATATAAAGAACAGAATAAACACCACACAATGGTGTTCACACCTCTCTCGGTGTTCACACCTCCAGAGCAGCTGCTAGAAGAGGATCTCATCCTCCCTGATTAGAGATAACAAGGTGGTTCAGCCTGATTGGACTAACCTTGTTATCTCTAACCTGGTTCTTGCCTACTTATTTATATCTGCCTCTGGATATTTCCACTGCATGCATCCGATGAATTAGCCCACGAAACCTTATGCTTCAATACTTTTGTTAGTCTTTAAGGTGCCACAGGACTCTTTGTCACTTCTGCAATTCCAGACTAACATGGCTACCTCTCTGATTCTTGACCACACAATGGTCACCATTTAACCATTACCAACAGCAGCGTGGGGTTTTTATGCCATCTTTTTTCCTTACATTTCAGAAAGTACTGGTGACCTTAATCTCTTATATACCACTGTATGGTAAAACACTTTCTTCTTATACAATGGTTTTCACACAAGGTGCTCAAATTACTTTTCAAACACTGATTAATTCCTAGCTGTGAGATAAGCATTATTATACCCATTGGAGGGGAAGAGATGTTCAATGGTTTATCCAAAAGAGCACACAGCAAATGATCAATGGAGCTGAAAACAGAAGCCCGGAATTTTGGCTCTCAGCTTCTGCTCTGTCCCCTAGAACTTCACTCACTACTTTGTTATGTATATACAGCAAATGCCATTGAAAAGACAGCATTTGCCAACAGTTACCAATATATATGAGACCGTTTTCCCCTCATTTAAAATAAGAAATCATTCTGATAACTGTGTGGCATATAATGACTTTCAGTGGCAGTCAGCGTATTGTACATAAACTTGCAATCAAACAATATGTGAATGAAAGCTCAAGACACATGGTAAACATTTCTGGAGCTTCTTTGGTGTCCATGCAAAGTCCTGTACTCACCAGCTATCGCTGCCAGCTGAGAAAAACTAAGTATCTCATTGCTTCATCTGAAACTTGAAAAGCTTTTTTTCAAAGTTATACAAGTTATAAACACCTCTGACTCCCACAATTAGAGCAGGTCAAAAATTTCTCTGTTGAAAAAATTTGATGGCGAAAAATGAAATTTTCATTAAATGGAATTTTGTGAGAAAGTTTCCAATTTCCAAAAGCCCAAAACAAAAAGGGGAAAAAAATGGTTCTGGGGTTTTCAATTAATTAAAAAAAACTGTAAAAAAATTATTGAAAAAGAAAACATTTCATTTTCTTAGCATTTTTTTTTTGCAGGACATAACACATTTTTTGACCACCTCTACCCACTGTGACGGAGTCAGACCAGAAGGATATAGGAGAGTGCTGGAAGGCAGGTATATTAGTCTCAGGATGTGCAGGTCTTTGTTCCCTGGATAGCCAAACAAAGGCTACTCCAGGCCAATCAAGACACCTGGGGCCAATTAAGAACCTTCTAGAAAGGAGTAGAAACAGCTAGCCTAATTGGGACACCTGAAGCCAATCAGGGACTGGCTGAAATCAGATAAAAACCTCCCAGTTAGTCAGGTGGGTGTGGGTGTCAGAAGCTGTGGAAGGAAGTTGTGCTGTTGGTGAGACTGAGTGTAGGACAACATATCATACTGAAGGAAGGAGGCCCTGAGGTAAGGGTGAAGTGGAGTTTGAAGAAGCAGGGACTGCTGTGGGGAAGTAGCCCAGGGAATTGTATTGTGTTTTGTGCCTAAAAGGTCAGCCATCTTAGCTGATACTATTAGGGTCCCTGGGCTGGAGTCCGGAGTAGAGGGCGGGCCTGGGCTCCCCCCCTTTTTCCATCTTCCACACTGGCCTGTGATGAAGGTAACTCACTAGGTGGTGACTCTTGCCAATTATACTGAGAAAGGGAGGTCACTCTGGGGCCTAGATGAGTTTGAGGCCCCTAAATCTGCCAGGAAGCGCAGGACCCACAAGTACAGACTTGGAGCTTTGTCACACCACTTAGATACGGCCACTTCCTGTGTTCAGACAAGCACTGAAAAAAACCCAGACTTCAAATCACAATCAGCAGAAATCCCAAATAAAGGCAGCACTGGGGATGGTTTCATGACACAGTGCCAAAGTTTGTTTCAGGGCTTAAGTCACGCACACCCTAGTTTACCTCCTTAAAGAGGATCTACACAGGAACAATAATAAATTATTTTTTAAAATCTTGCTCATTTGTGCTCCCTTAAGGTGTATAAAGATGGCCTCAAACATTTCAGTGATTTTCCTCTTACATTATGTTAGGAATATCATCAGTTCCTCCTTTCTCTCTTTTTGATGGAGAACCTTAGAAAGATCTTCAAAAACCCTCAACAATGACATCACTCCAGGAGGTCATTTGAGTTTTAGCTCTCCCTCCTACAACTGATGGGGCAGGATAATCATCCTTAGATGGAAATGTACGTGTCCCTAGTCTTCCATGCTCCAGAGGCATTACTGTTGCGGGGAAGATAGTGCTACAGTAATTTAAGGCCCAATCTGATTCCTACTGGAGTCAACAGCAAAATTCTCATTGGACATTCAATACAGTTCGATTGACCTGATCCCTGATCAACAGGAGTTTGACCTGAGTAAGAATTTCAGGACTAGGCCCTTGAAAAATATTGAGCATTAACATCTAGTTATCAAATGGGTTGCAATATACAAAGGAATTTATTATTTTATGCATCATACCTATCAAATACTATAGTTATCTAGAAACTATTGTGTTTAAGACTTTTAAAAACCATAGTAACAACTTCTACATGGTAACCATTTTACAATCTGCACTGAAATATGCAATTTAGGTTCTAATGATCTATGTGTGTGTGTAAATATCGGTCAGATATTGGCAGAACTCCTACATAAATATGTGAAAATATTTAATATTTCATAAAAGGCAATCAAGAACATTATTTTTAACAAAATTCTGTTAAACTAGAAAATAAAATATGAATAATGAACACATTAAAATCAGAGTTAAACCAGTTTTTTTTTTAAAAAAAAATCTTTAAATAGAAATTTCCTTTGTTTAGTGTATGCAAAAATATAAGTTAATGGAAATATGCAAAATTATAATTAGATTGGTGCTGTGAAATTCATACAGCTTATTGGAACATTGTACATTGTTCAATAATTCAACTCGCTATTAATTTTTAATTTCAGTATTATGCAACTCTAGGCCTTTCACCCTATTGTACCTGAAATCTTTCTCCTCCTATTGTCCAGAAGCCTGGGACAACCAAATACCCAATACAGATACTACTCAAAGTGACATTATCATATTGTCTTCTTGTTCGCTCCACTCCCTCAACCCAATCTTGTATTCATTATCTCTTCCTATTGTTCTTACCTTAATTTAGCCCCTGCGCCTGCAAACATTTACTTCTGAACTAAGGCCCAGATCATAAACAAGTAGTTAGGAGCTTAACTCCCATTGATTCCAAAGGGAGTTAGATGTCTAAATACCTTTGAGGGTTTGGACCACAGTGCTTGCTTACTTTTGGCAAAGTATTTGCAAGATCCTGCCCTGGGAATTTAAGCTCTTCCAAGTGGGTGTTCAGTCTTTTTTTTTTTTTTTTTGGTTAAGCCCCATGTAGATTTCTACGGTGCTATGTCAGGAATAAATTATCAAGGTGCACACATAGTGAATCTGACTGACCGTGTGATCTTCTTGCTGCAACCTTTCCCCATCCCTCCCTAGTGTTACTCTAGCTCATGTTAACAAGTCTCAAATTAGCTGGTCAGCTCTTCGGAGCAGGGCCTATGTCATGTCTTTGTTCGGTAAAGCACTCAGCACATCCTGGGCTTTGTATAAATAACCAGAAATTCAGATTAAATTACATCCTGCCCATCACACAAGATGCTAACCTGGCTGCACTGACTGACTGCCACTGCTGACCTGAGCCAGAAACCAGGCTTTCTGGTTTCTTTGAAAAATGCTGTCCAGTGCCACCAGGTGTGGGTGATTTCCCTGCCCAGTGTGCTGTTTAGCTAGACTTTTCTTCAGAATTGCACAAGACCTGCCAGTTCACCCTGTCCCCTGGAGTGATGGTAACCGCCCTTTCTTCAGTGAGCAGTGTGGACTACAATTGATAATGGCATCCGTGAGGAAATGGAGGTGGCTGGCCAAATCTGCAGTTCTGACTCAGTCTGAGCTACATTGAACATCCTGGATTTTGACCTAAGGTCACCGTCTTCTTCCCAAAGAAAAGTGATGCACAAGAGGGAGGCTTCTTAGTTTATCAGGAGGACAGGATAAACAGAAATAAAACAGTAATCTGCTCTCTCAACTCCAGCAGGGAGCAACATCATAGCTTTGGTTGGCGATGATCATTTTCTTGGTGGACAAACATATTTGAAATCTAGTTTGTCCTTGAGCAAGTCACCTTTTACAAGAGTCTTCTAACTCTCATCTACTCATGTCACTTCTAATAGAAGTTACTGCAGAACGCTTTCTTTAAAATATTCATATTGTCAACTGAGAGAAAAAAACCTGCCCATCGTAGAGGTGAAGTCTAGGCTTCAAAGAGTCAAGTTGTCTGAATTCTGTTCCTGGATCTGCCCCAATTATGGGCCCAATACAACATTCCACCACAAGGTTATTTGGGTGCTCAAGGAATGCAAAATTTGGCCCATTGCTGATACCTTGCACGTGTCACTAGGGCCGGATTTTAAAAAGAACTTAGCCATCTAAAGATGCAGCTATGTGCCTAGTGGGATCTTCATCTTTAGGCTTGTAAATACCTTTGACAATGTGACCCTATGTTCCCAATCCTACAAACATTTAAACACATACGTTAACACGTGGTTAGTCCATTAACTTGAATGGGGCTAAGCACATACTCATAGTTAAACATGTGTTTGTGGCACCTTGGCCTTAGCTTTGCTATGTTCATTTTACCTCTCTGTAAAATGGATTTAATCATTTCTACCTCACTAAGATAGCGTTAAACTATTTTTTTAAAAAAAGATTTTTAGATTGCAGATCAAATTAGACTGGAAGGCCTTCATAGCAGGGACTGTCACTTATGTATGTACAGCACCTTGCATAATGAGGTCCTGATCTTGACTGGGGACTGTAGCTGCTACTGGAATATACGTAAATAAATAATGATGCTGCTGACGACGACAAATTTTAAGAGGCTCAGATGAAAAAGTTCAGTGGTAATAGCAATCATCATTTAGGTAATTATGCTCTGACTCCCAAAAAACTGCCCTGTAAATTAAAATAGAATGTAGTATTCTTTACTTCCTATCCTAATGCGTAGTTTACTGTGTGCTAATTAGCAGCTGCTATGTTCCAACCCAGAGGTGGCAGTGTTTCAGTAGTGGATGAAATGATTCCTATATCCTACAGGAGAGGAAAACTGCCCCCTCCAAGGTAGTGATCCAAAGCCCAATGGAGTCTTTCCATTGACTTTAGTGGGCTTTGGAGCAGGCTACAAATCATACCAATTATTGAAAGAAGTTCAGCACATAGACCTAGTGCAGAATATGCAACAGACCTAAAAATAGATCAGACAGGAACATTTTGCCCAGTGCTCTAGGACTTTTCAGAATTAAAGGTGCTTTATTGATATAAGACAAAAGTTATTCTAATAACTAAAAATCATATTGACGTGAAACACATCCTGGAAAGAGGTGACTGATGAATATTTGGAGGCCAATTCATGAGAATTGACTTCACCCACAGATTTACTGTCATAACCTCACAAGAGAAACGAGTGTAAACAGTCTGATTCATCCTTCAAAGATCAATAATAATTCAAAAGAAATTCTGCATGGGTTGGAATGATGATTCCTCTTCACTTGAAACTGGAAAAGCTTATTTCTGTGGGAAACAATGTTTACTGGATTCTCTGGGGCTGAAATATTTTGTTTCAGATCAGAACTCTTGGCAATATTAGAAAACCTAAAATCAGCTGGAGTCACAAGAGTCTGTCAGCCCCAGTGTTGGAAACTGATTTTTTTCAGCTTCAGGAACTGATTAAGGCTAGAATGTATTTAAGGCAATAGGTGAGAGCCAAGCCTATTTTCTTCATTGTAGCTAGAAATGAGTCAGAGGGACAGCAAACAAGGGACTTCAGGAGGAGAGGAATTGCTCAGTGTTAACTCTAAATGAGGCTTCTTGCACCCAAGGCAAACTTTCCAACTTGCCCTATCTGGACATCCAGAGCTGCACAACCATACCACCTCCTTCCCCAGACAGCTCTACTGACTCCTTTTTCACTTCAGGAGCCAGCTGGAAGTGGCCCTATTTGGAATCATTTCCAACTAACCTCACAGACCAGGGCCTTATTCTCTTCTGCCCTACACCTTTGTTTAGTCTACTGCACTGGTACAACGCAAGGGTAAATCACCACCAGTCTGATTTGGTAGCACCTATGCCCACCAGGCAGTGGTGCAAATAGCTACATAAGATGCAGAGCAATGGAGAACCCTGGTTTACCAGCAGAGAATTTGGACCAGTATTTGCTATCTCTAAAGATTAAGAGCAAGAGCAAGGTTCCCTGGTCTCACACACCTATGCACCATGATCTTTCATTATCATTTGTTATGCCATTTGCAATAGTGCCCTATTCAAATGCTCAAATACCCTCAGTTATGCCCCGAAACATAATTGGAGAGGCCTAAAAATCATGAGATTTTTCTAAAAGATGAATAATTTTATATGCCTTCTAGTTTCTGAGCCTGTTGTGCGCACTTAGGTCACATTTTCAAGCTTTTCTATGCAACTATGAGTACCAGAAACTCCCCTTTTTAAAAAAGTGAAAGCTGAAATTCTCTTCGTAATCACTTGATTCTAAGAGCTGCAGCTTCAAATGAAACAAATCTCATGAGATCATGGAAAAAAAACCCACAAGAGCTGACAACACCTGGTCTGAATCATTCAGGCTGTAGAAAGCTCCTCGGAGCAGAGACCTTGTCTTCTTAACTGTCTGTAAAGCATCAGGCAGACCTATGCCTCTACAGGAATTATAAAACAATGATAAATATCTAATAGTAGCAGCTCAGGGCATTTCTCTTGCCCTAGCACGTCCTATATTTAAGGGTGGATAAGTCTTGAGTAGAGCTAAGGAGGAAATGGTTTTCCCATCCCATGAATATTTTCAAGAGAGTTTGCAAACTTTTACTTCCCACATTGGGGCAAAAAGTCAAAAACCTCAGTGAATCAAAAAAAAAAAAAATCAGTTCAGGTCTATCAAAACGTTTTGTTTGGACAATTTTAAACCTTCCCCCCCCCCCCCCCCCCCACAACACTTTTGAGTCAGGAGATTCATCTAAACTGATCTGACCATGAACAGTTACCATCAAACAGCATTTTTTGACACAAAAAATGAGTCACTGAAAAATTCCCTGTCCGGCTCTGCTCTTGACTCACCTTGTCGGGATTTTTGTATAAAGGGGTTAATTTAGCTGTAAAACCCACAGTGTCTGTGATGCAGACAGATTGAGGCACCAGCTCATGCCAAGGTCCCTAAGGCCTAAAGTGAAAACTATGAAGCCTCACTTCTGTGTCAGTATTGCTAAAATAGATATTAGACTTCTAACAATGTGTTTCGTGTTTAGACTTTATGAAATGTTTGTAAATTACTGCATGAATAGGGTCACCATCCCTCCAGGATTGTCCTGGAGTCTCCAGAAATTAAAGATTAATCTTTAATTAAAGATTATGTCATGTGATGAAATCTCCAAGAATTCATCCAACCAAAGCTGGCAACCCTATTGCATGCATGAATCTAACTGATAATGTCTGTAATCTATTGTATGAAGTAATCCTCTGTGTTTAGATATAAAAATGTTTGCTCTGAAACTATAAAGCCAGTCAGAAAAGAATCACCACCAAGTGTGTGATTTGATCATTGATTTGCATACATAAATAGATGCTATCTCCTACCCATCAGAAGGCCTATTGAATCCAAATGTGCCACTCTAAGACATCAACGAACAAGGCCTTTGTTGATTATTCCTGGCTCACCCATGAAGCAGGGGGACATATAGAAGTGCTTATCCCATTATCTTGGGCTCTAGGGAGATGGGTCTCTTTATGCTGTTTGGATTGTGAGGATCAAAGATTCCTAACATAAGCAACAAATCCCCAAGCTGCTTGGATTGGCTTAGCCTTAAAGGATGTAAAAGCTTGCTTATTACATAAGCAACTTTTTCCTTCGGAATGCAACATTGTACCTCAGTTGTGTGTGTGAGTTTATCTCCTCATTTTTCCTGGTTAGTCATAGAATCTCAGAGTTGGAAGGGACCTCAGAAGATCATTTAGTCCAAATACCTGCTCAGAGCAGGATCAATACCTATTTTTGCCCCATATCCCTAAATGGCCCACTCAAGGATTGAACTCACAACCTTGGGTTTAGCAGGCGAATGCTCAAACCACTGAGCTTAGTGCCACTCCTCTGCCAGTGTGACTTACTCTGTCATTCCTATATATTTTTGTATCCTGGTATTACCACATCCTCCTGAGTACCCTCATTCCACAAAGTGTCTGTAATGCTTATTATATCAATATCCTCATTTAACAACAGGCATTCTAGTTCCTCATTTTAGTATTTAAAATTCTCAAAATTGTACATAAGCACTTGTATAGGTTGTCAATATTCTTGCCTGCGTGTGTTATATTTAAATGGGACTCTCTTAAATTTGCCTGTTCCTCACGAGCTCCCACCTGCACTTTACCAACTTCTTTCCTAACCTCTTTGTCAGGATATAGAATTTCCCTTCTAATAAATTCATCCCTAAGGCATGTTTCCACCTAAACTGCGTATTCCTCCACACCTGTTGGCTTTCTTAATTTATTAGTATTGTCAAGTCACTTGTGACCCTTGTAAGGAAGGTGTTATACAGTATTATTCTATATTATACTACTTGCACGAGATTCACCAAGCTGTAAAGGCCGACGACATCTTGGTGTTTTTAGCCAGTCTGCTCTGCAGACAAGTCGGGTATTATACTCTCAAACCTAAAATTGTATTCATGGAATGCAGGCCTTTCAGTTTACAGGACTCAGGAACTTTTGTTAAATAAAAGACGTAAATGCTGAAAATCTTTTTTAATCTCTCCTTTGTATCTAGTCTTCTGGGGGAAGGGAGAAAAAAAATAAGTGGTTGGAGTTTAAATTTCCTTCTCTAATTTATCTGCACCACATTGCGTCAGAGTGTTGCAAAAACTGCTTATTTCCTTTGGAGTTCAGTCCAATATACCTCAAAGGACAGGCATAACTCAGTAGACTTCTGGAAAAACAAGATTTATTGCAAGCAATAAGGAGTCAGAAGGGGTTATCACCCAAACAACTGGCTCCACTCAATACATGTGTGTGTAGATATTTTATACCCCTGTGTTGATAAGGGAGGGGGGCTTTTAATCCACTTACACAGGTGGGAACACTTAATGGCTATTACATCCATTGCTGGTCTTAATCTATTTCATTTACATGTCTGGTAAACAGGAGGTTCAAAACACTTAGGGGTACTTAGACACTATGATGCCTGCACATCTGTGGCAGGGTGAATGCAAGTTTAAAATGCATGTTAAACTAGGGGTCAATAGTACATATACAGGGAGTGAGATTATAA